>VZSV01000167.1:883131-1038045 GCA_013398735.1 Nothocercus julius | reverse complement strand
ATTAATTCACCTTTCCCGCACTGGTGCTTGGCGTCTGGGAGCTCTTCCCTGTCACCACAGCCTTCTCCGGGTGGCAGCAGCCTGGAGGAGAGAAACGCCACAGAAAGCTGCGTTCGAGACGTGTCGCAGCGGGCGCTGCGGGCGCCGGTGCCAACGCTGCCCGCCCAGCCCGCGGGCAGCGCCGGGGCTCCCGCCTCGCCCCGCCAGCCAGCGGCGACTTCGGGTTCCTAGCAGGGAGCCTTGGTGCCCAGGATGGCACGTGGTGGTCGCCAGGGCAGGTCTGGCAATTCCCATTGCCGTCGCTGCAAAATCCAGCGTGTGTTTTATAGTCCTGCTTTCCTGCGCAGACAGCACGTTAACAGGTGGCTATGCCTACACGGCGCGTTAATTCTCTCCATATGCACCTATGTCGTGTGTGTGTGCATACGTGCACGCGTGTGTGATGCTCGCAGCGGTTCCCCCAGAAGAACCGGGTGCTCCGCTCGCTCCTGGCTGGGGCAGTTTCCTGACCTCGCTGTGGATCACAGCACGTTTCTGCTTCCTAGCCCTGTCGCGAGGCCTCGCCGGCCGCTCGCGGTATTCCCGGGCACCAGGCGGCCTCCGGGGCTGCCGGAGATGGGCACGAGCAGCGCCGTGTTTGACCCGCGCTGCGAAAGCAGAACCGAGCGCTGCGAGACGCGGGCACAGAGCAGCACCCGCGCTCGGCGTGGGGCCGGGCAGGCAGAAACAGGAAGAGCGAATAACTTGCAGTGTTCTCCTCCTGTGGGGGCAGGACGGGGACCTTGGTGGTGGTTTGTGTAGCTCTGGATAAAACATTTCTGCAGGAAATCATCCATCGACCGCAAGGGCGGCTGTGCTGCTGCGTCGGGAGTTTGCTCAGAGGCTCTGCTGTGGCTACCGTGCAGTAGGTTTGCTGCCTCTGCCTGCGAGCCACACACCTTAGGGACCTGAAGAAGGCGGCAGGAAAGCATAAGGGCCTTGCGGCTCCCCTGGGATTTCTGCGTTCTGCTGACATGCCCCTGCTTGCAGGAGCAAGAGATACCAAGTTCTCCGAAAACTGATAGACTGGTCACTAACTGTAGAGCTGTATTGAGTGATTGCAGATACTTTACTTTTCAGGCTGCTGTTGGGATGGTCTGAGTTTCTAGGTGATAAAAATACTGGATTGGAAGGAGTCTTATGTATAAGGTATTTTCACGTATGTGAATGCAACCAAGTCAAGGCTGAGACAGCCAAGCAGGCTGTACTAATTCGTTCATCAACAGGGGCTTTCAGTAGCTAGATCCCTTGAGCCACCATCAGCACTTGGCTTCAGACATGAAGAAATGCAGGTATTTTAGACCTTGTGTTTATATTGAAGTATCTGCTCAAGGTCTTAATGAGGATTTGGGTGTCCTGTGTGTTTCTCCGCCCTGTTCAAACACTTAACCAAAACTAAAACTAATTTGAAAACTCCAAAAGCAAAATGAGGTGTATGGAATCATGCACATGGAGAAGCATAAAGGCATGTGGCAACACTTTTTATGCCATCTTCTATCCAAGTGTTTCAGAATAATTTACAAGCATTAATTAATGCAAGTATTACAACACTCCTTCTTAATCTGTAGTTTTTAATATTCTTCAATAGCAGAATATTTAAACATGACCTGTTCTGCAGGTTGTATTTTCACTTGGCTCAGCTTCTTCAGAATGCACATCATGTTGCCACATGAGCAGGAAATTATAGCTAAAAATATTGCTATTGTATGTGTGTGCATGTCTGTGTGTATGTTTTTTTGTTGCAAGTGTTTGTTTTTAAATGCTTTTTTTTAACTTACAGAATGTAGATTGCCATCCATATCCATGTTTCACAAATTATTTTTAATATAAAATAGAGTAAATATTTGTTATCTATAAAATGCCATTGGCGTGAATGTCACAGTACGAAGATGTCTCTTTCTCAAGTAGCTGATTACTCTAAAGTAAGGGTGTTTTGTTGTTGTTTATTTGCAGGGTCACCTCAGCAGCAAAATTCCTTCTGCCCATCCAGTAAATATTACCAAAACAGAGATCTTCTTCATCAGGTTGGTGTTGGGAATTACATGTTTATCAGGTCCATGGGAGTTATGAATTTAACTTAACTTTCTCACCTTCTCTTTGTAGTTTTGAGGTCTGATGGGCGACCAGTGCAAATGGTATATGAATTAGAATGACTCTTGGTACCTAGGATGAGGGAGCCCACTCACAGTTTAAGACTAGCCCAGAGGCCTGATTTAAGAATCAGTCACTTTTCAGCCCTCCCAACCTCTGCATGTAAATTTTGTATCCTTTGTAGAGCCACCCAATGTAGCACATCAAAAGAAGTAAGTAAGAGGAGGCATGAATATGCTCATTTTTGGTATGTGGCCAATATATTTTTGTTGCATTGATGCAGGATCTTACTGTTGCTTCAGTTATGTCATTATAAGCGCAATCTCAACAGAGCTGTGTCTGTTGTAGGGATTTATTACTATTTAGTTTTATTTTTTAAAATAAAGTTACATAGTTTGGTGCAAGTATTGCCCAGACCCTAGAAGAAATTGCCTACTATCTTAGTAAGGTACTTCGTGCCAAATGCTTTAAGGGCTTTGCGCTTTCTCTAGGCTCTTGCTTTTATTGCTTGTAAAAGGGTGAGTTTTATCCCAAAGTAGAAATATTAAATGTCAACAGAGTTGCTGTCTCTTCTCTCCTTGTAAATGCCTTTTTCATGGGAATTTTGGTGTTGTTTCCTTTTTCTACCTATTGGCTCTTCATTTCTATTTTCCTTCCACCTTAAACTCTGGATCCCTTTTCTGTCTTCTAAGATCAATCTGTCTGTGCATTTTTAATGAATCGTTTACTGTGACATATGAGCACTGAAGATACAGTATCAGGGACTTACACATCTGCAGAGAACTTCTTCTGTGCAGGAGTAGCATAAGATGAAATAGGTCTGATCTTAGTTTCATTCTTTTGTTCATGTGGGGTGGTACCTTGCCTAGAGGCAGCACAAATATGACTTTCCTTCTAGGGAATAATGAGAAGAATTAAACTCAGCAATGTCTCATTTTTCCTCTTTAGAACACTGCTAGGAAGAGAGGATTTCTTCTGTGCCTTTGCCATTTCCATGCTTACCACTGAATCAATATTGTTTACGCGGAAACAGCATCATAGGTAAGAATCTGTTGTGGAAGATTCACTCACAGTTTCTACACAACCATTTTTAAAATGCAGAGTGGGAAACAAGGACTTCATAATATTAACCATATTATCATCAGATATAATCTTTGTCATTATCTCATTAATCTGCCCTCATGGTCTGAGTAATTCTCCCTTGGAAACTATGAAGAAAAAGAGAACCACCTTTCAGTTACTCTCTTTACATAACCAAAACATAAGTGACCCAACCAGCAAGAAATTAATCTCTCTTACAGAAATCTCCTTCTTACCAGCCAGCTTTGCTTTAAATGCTCTTTCAAAAGTGCGAATATTGGAGAATAGTTTCGTATATATATATATATGTATATATATATGTATTTTATTTAGTAAAATAGTTTTCTTCTAGGTAACTTTATGAATAAGGATGTTATATGTAAAATTCAGAAAATTATAAGAGCTTTGAAACAACTTTTCAATTTTATTTCACTGAACAGATCAGTAACATTGCAACAAATTATTCAATATTTTACCTTTTGTACTATGTTCCAAAACTCTTGATATATATTGCCATCATAGAGATAAAACAGCCTGAAAAACATGTGGAAAGTGTAGAATTAATCAGAATTTAAAATGCATAAAATCAAACGCTTGCCTCTGATTTCCATTTGGATTGTGTCATAGTATATATGTCCATCAAAATTTTCTCCTGTTATGGTTTTAATCAGACTTAAAAATTCTACATGCAGCTGTTGAATCCAGTTAATATCTACAAACACAAAATATAATGCACGCTGAAATTGTGACCTTGTTTGGATTCAGGTATTACAGCGTTTGTCTAAGTTATGCTTGTTCTATTCTTGTGGGCAATACGGATAACTTCACATGAGCAGGATCTGGTCTGTATTGTCTTAAGTAAAACTTTTTATGGCACGTTTGTATATGCGACAAAATTTTTAATGTAATCAAATGGAGTCTGTAGCCCTACACTAACATGAGTTTGTTTCCTTTCTTCTTGTTTAAAAACAACCAGATCCAAACTTTTCTAGAAATTAACATTTAAATGTCATCTCCATCAAATTATTGCCACTAAAGGCCATAATTATCCTTATGTTTGATCTGCTCTCCAGGCTTTTTTTCCTTAGAGTGCTTGTGTAGAGAGGCAAGAATATCTAAGCTATTTTCTTAAAGCACAGAGTGATTGTTTCTTTCAAGGACTTACACTGTCTTGTCAGAAAAGATCCCCCAGCTAGAGCTTTCTGCTGCTTTCAGATACTACATTGTCTCTGAAAGTCAAAGTTTGTCGTGTCACAGGTTCTTATTAGTGTGCCATTTATCTTGTTGATTTTGGTATATCATATGTACTAAATCATATATTTCCAAGTATTGCAGTATATTTTGTGATTTATGTTGCACGGTTCTTTTTTCCAAATGTCATGAAGAGTACAAGATGAATTCTTAAATGCCTAATCTGTATTATGAGAACAAGGTGCTGTCAAGTTTTCATTCTTAGACTGTTATATAGTTCTGTTGATTTGTACGCCCGTTCGTAAACCCGTTCTGTTAATTACAGATACGATAGTGATGTAGCATAAAAATCTTCTCATTTTTATTTTGTATGAATTCTTAAAATGTGTGGGAACTGTTGTCTTTTGCTACAGTATCCTGACAATATTGCAGTGTACAGGAAATAGCCCAAGTTTTTAAAGAATATATCTTACCTACTTATTTTGAGAGTATGTGTGTATATGTGTGTGTGTGTGTGTTTATAAATAAAGTGGTATGAACATTTCCAGCAAATTCATTTATTTGTGTAGTTGGATGGAAAAAGAATTATTTATTTCTGACTGACGATTTGTAATTAAAAAGAGGTGAGCAATAGGAGGGTAAACAGGAGTCGTCCAAGTAGGGTGAGATTGTTTTATGTTATTGGCTTGTATACTCTTCGGAATTATTTTATTAATACTATTTTTGATTCTCTTGAAACAGGGAAAAATGCTTGAATTTCTGTGTGTAGTTACTGTTGATGTCATTCAAAGTACTATAGAAACTTTCTACAATAAGTGGAGTTTGAGCAAGATTAGGAGAGTGGGCTAATTTTCCAAATTATCACGTCTCATTTAGCTTCAGACTTTAACCACAAGTTGCATGTGTGTTTTATTTTTTAAACCACAAGTTTGTCCTTCCGGTTCTCATGTTAACTAAAATTTCCATGTTTATCTGGTTTCTATGTATCTGCTTTTCTTCAGAAAGTGTGTCCTGGTGGTTTAGGTTGGGGTATTGAAGCTGCAGTTTTATTTATTCAAACACACCTGACTGCCATAATGAAACAATAGGTGGAATTTTATCATGCTAAAAGATTGATATGGGGATAAGTCTGGAACTGTGTATAAGAGACTAGGATCAAGCAATATCAGAGGAGCACAAGAACATCAAACAAGCTGTCAAAGGTAACGTGATGAGTAAATACAATATATGTATTTGTTTTTAATAACGCAAAGAGGCTTTATCAAAGGATACCGACGTTCGTCACTGATTCCTCTTGATATCGGGAAAAAATCACAGAAGCCAGTCAAAAACTGTGACACAGGTGTTGGGTGTAGACCTACTTCCTAGAGAAATTTTTCTAATTGAATCAAAATAAGAGAAGTGCTCAGGAAAAACAGTGGGCTAAGTTGTGATAAGCAGGGTCTAAGAGCAAATTGGATGCATATATGGTTTTATTGCCCACAAAACTTGTCCTTTGAGTTCTCATTTCCTCCCATTCAGTTCATCTTGAACTTTGGTGGGTCCTCTTATAGCAGGAAAGTTTATAGGATATGAACAGTTAGCCAGCCAAGTTACCAGTAGCATCATTGTCACAGGGCAAGTTTTCAGGAAATAAAGGAAAATGGGATAAGTGTTTGTGAATTTTAGAATACCTTACCAGAATTGAGGAGTGATAGCTAAACGGAAGAAACCCTTTGGGAAGTAAATCAAAGGGTCACAGATCAAACTGGAGGTTAGCACCAGGAAGAAGAGGAGGAGCAAGAGGCCTTAGGTCGGATTGTATCACTCGTGTATGGGTGCAGCATTAGAGATAAGAAGCGACGATTACCTATCATATTTCTAAGCCTCAGAAACTAGTTTTAGAATCAATCTGTTGGATAATTCACATTTTCTTTTTTACTTTTGGACATGTTGTAATTCAAAACCTCAGGAAGTGTACCACTCATGAGAATATTATGTTATTCTATTCAGTGCTGTGGTTAAGATGAGTGTTTGGGAGATCGGTGCCAGTTTTTGACTCGAAAGGCTACTTAATGAATAATAAAGCTCCCAACTATCTAAGTTTATTTGTTATCTAAGTTTGTCAAAGAATCGTAACAGGAGGTGGACTTCTAGCAGGTGCAGATGAATTTGGAGGATATTGGAGACTCAACCTTTAGTCACTGCTTACACTAAAATGCTAAAATATTTGGGCTTCAAAATGTAACTAACTGATTTCAAATAGAGATGGTAGGTAGGAGTCATATATTAATCAAAAAACTGCAGATATCAGATTTTAATATTGGTCATTTGGATTTTAGAAAAGAAATGTGAAGAGCCATGGTGGTGAACCAGCAACTAGTTATTTTGTGTTTTACTACAGCAAAAAGTTGAAAAAAATAGAAAAAATGAGTTGTGGCAAAAGAGGTTGGCCTGCCTCTCGAGCCTGCAAGCACAGACTGATAAAGTTTTCCTGCCAAAGGAAATGGTATCAATAAGATTTGAGACCCACTTCCTTGAAAGAAATTTTGCTACCAAAACACCTCCTGTTAGCTGCATGCTTGACTCAAGCAGCAAGTAGTGACCGTTAGAATTCCAGTTGTGCAAGATGTACAGCTGCATCTAATAAATAGTGGTATTTCTTAGAAAATTACCAAGTGAAGAGGGGCTTCCAGACTTTCTCTTCTATTTGTTACGGCTTGTGTTTGCACAGTGAAATATTTCTAAATGAGAGGTAGCAGAAAAAAATGTAATAAACCGATGTCCAAGTAATGAGGTCTGCCCCCGTTAAAGGTGAGAGGTGCCGTTGATTTTCAGTGCCTCATCTTAAACTGCTTCTTCTTCAGGCCCACAGTAGTATCTCCCTTCTTTGACCTACCAGATAAACCCTGCTTTTTATTGGACGTGGACAAGTAGGAATGTAGCAGGAGGCCGAGGAAATCAGCAGTGTGACTTGGGGACAGTGGTGCCTGTTGCATAGGAATTGTTTTAAGAGGCCAAAACCAAAACCTGTAACTTATCAATGATACAAGAATTTCATAATCCTTATTAGAATTCAAGGGGCATTGCAGTAAACTTGCCAACAGGAACTCAACTTGCAGACACCCCCATGTTCCTGTTTACTGTTACAAAAAGCGTATCTTGGAAGATGCTCACATTTGTCCTACTTCAAATCTAAAGAAAGCCGGAGCAAGGTCTTCATGGGACACCTCCTAGCTGACTGCTTGTTTTTATTGGAAAGAGCGTCCAGTTGTAGCATTTCTTTCTGAAAACTGTAGCTTAGCAAGGTGGTTGGGGTAGCCAGTCCAAGGCCATTTGAGGGGCTGCAAGTTAAAACCCATAATCTTTCTTCTGCACTTGGCGACCAGCAGATAACCAGTGCGGATCCTACACTGTTACATATCCTTCGTCATTCTCCAACTCACTGAGGAGCTGGATGCTCTTCAGCTTCAACATTAGAATAGTTTTGGGGTAAATTTATGTAAGCTTAATTATAATTTGGTCATTTAAGCAGACATTTTCATGTCTAAGATGACAAAATTATGTTTCTTCCATAAACTTAGAAGTTATTCCAGTCCAGGCTATTTTAAAATTAAAAGCTAACCTTGTTTCCATTTAAGTAGGAAGTTTCGTATCTAAAAGCCAATCTTTTAAATAAAGGGACTCATTTATTTGCCTTCAATTTCTTTAGGTAATGAAAGCATCCTTCTGAGGTTGTCTTTTAGTGATACGTAGTCTATGCACCCTCTTTTAAGAGCATGAACTAATTAAGCTTCATGATAATGCAGAGAAGAGTACCTTTGTTTTATATGTAGAAATAGGGAAGCTGAAGCACAAATACAGGTGTGTGTGTGTGTGTGTATATATATATATATATGTATGTATTTTTAATGTTGGCTAATAAGTGTATACATACTTGCTCCAAAACATTTGAACAATTCCGTCTGAACACCACCCCTTTGAAGCTCTGAGTTCTGAGAATGAGTGTATTGGTGGTTTAGTAGTTGTTATAACTTTGTTGGCATGATAATGAAGTTTCCAGAAGTGTGAAATGAAAGTGGGGCTTTATTGGTCTAGAATCTGTGCACAAACACAAACCTTTAGGATGTTCATGCAGTCTTCCTTGAGAACCCAGTGTTCACATATCAATTTAAGGTATCTTTCAAGCTTCATGGTACTCAGAACCGAACAAAACTTACCTGAATTGAGGCAACACCATCATATCAATCATATAGTTTCCATATAGAGAGGATTAGCTGAGATAAAAAGGTTCCACAGCAGATCCATGCTCCAGGCTGAAGGTCATTCTTTCTTTTTCTATCATGGTTGCTATTGAACTAATGGCAGAGCCAGCAGAGGTGTTACTAAAATTAAGAGATTATTCTTTCCGTTTCCTAAATTATAGTGTCTTTCTTTTGCAGAATGTTTCCTATAGTTGTTTCACTGTAACTGTAACGTGAATTTTCTCAGAGATCGACAGATTCTTCTCTTCCAGTAAGTTTTTCCTTGAAGGCCCCAAGCAGTTAGTTGTGAAGGATTTCAGTTAGCCCTTGTCCTAAAGCCTGTCAAGTTTTACCTTGAGAGAACAGAAACTCTCAGACTCTTGACCAGCTATTTGGAAGTCAGATGCTGGGTGCCACAGTGTCTAGCATTTCAATATCAAGGTGGATTAAAGAGTATTAGGGAAGCTTAAATAGCTCCCAGGAGAGAGATTCCCATGGTTTTGAAGGCTCATTCCATTAGAGCAGTTGTTTGGCTGCAATTTGGGCTGAAAGATGAGGGCTCATGGAACTGTGTATTGTACTGCTTAGTTATACTTTTTATGTTATATGTATTCAAAGCCTGAATGCTCAGGTCATGTTTATTTTTTTTTGTGTGTGTGTGTGTTTGTGAATTTTTTTAAGAAAAAAAAAAGACTACATTTCTCACCAAGTTTCATGGACGTTGCCTTAGAATTTTTCAGACATTGGCTCAGGCAAATGAAAGATCTTTTTTCTTTTTTTCTTTTTTGCCTCATGTTTCTTTATTAACTATCTGCTACAATTAATAGCCCCAGTCTATATTGGTTTACAATTTTAATTATCATTAAAGTTAAAATATCAGTCTATCCACTGAGTCTTGCAAACAGCTGTGCGATCGGAGTGAAGGATTAAAGCAAGGTTGGATGTTTCACCTGTGCTAGCTAACATGGAAGAATTTTACAGAACCAGGTTGCCTCCTGTAGTTGTGACTGGAGAAACTGAATTAGAATTTAAGAGAGACTCTCCCTTTCTCATTTTTCTACTAAAGAATATTCAGCTAGTCAAAATTTCTGAAGGGAGGTTAGTACAGTTAATGTAACTGAGCTGCAATAACTTTGTTCAACTGTGGAACATTTTCCAAACCAGAGAGTGCACAGGACATGATATGCTGCCCCTTATTTGTTTGCTGTGCCTTTTTTTTTGTAATTTTGTGCTTTTTTTTGTAATTTTGTCATGGAAATTAATTAAGGTATATGTAGGAATCTTATAAATAATTGCCTTACCTATGGATCTCCTTAAGGTCACCAACATTACGTTGCATCTTCTAGCAACCTAATACTTTTAATGGCCTTATATATCATATTTGAAGGAAAACAGTGTTCTCATAACAGGAATTGCTTTCTGGAGTACAGATTGTAGTGAAAATAATATTTTTTTAGCAAACAAGTTTGAAACTGCTGAAAGAACCTTTTAACTGCTATTATCTTTAAAAGCATTGTGTTATCTTTAAGGCTTTTTATTTTATCTCCACCTGAGAAAAACTTAGCAGGGTGCATTATACAGGTATGTGTACTTAGAGTGTCAGATAATTATTCTACATTATTATTTAAAATCTGCTGAGGATTTATGAGACACAGGCGTTTTTGTGATTTTTAAAATTTAACTAGTACTTAATTACACTTTCATCAATTGTTTCTTAAAAAAATAGGTAGATAAAATGAAAATATGAAAATATTAAGCAAATCAGTGACATGAAATCATTTTTTTTGTGTTCTGATAGCTCTTATTATTGAAAACAGATAATATTTTTGGTAGAAATGCTGTGTTGGTGTAACAGTGAGGAGGAACAGTTTGAACAAACTGGACACTGTGGAGATGCAGCAGTGGGATGCGGTTTGAGGGGCAGGCGGTACTTACGAATGCCCAGTCCAGCTGCACTAAATGTGAAAGAGTGCAGTGATCTGGCACAAGAGCATTCACATTCCCTGTGGCTAGTGCTTACATTACAATGATGAAGTCATATGAAAGCTGGAGTACCACTTCCATCTTGATTCTGCTCTTGCTTCGCTTTGATTCTCTGTTACCTTTGGAACATTACTGGAAATTTTAATCAAGAAATTGAAAGGCTTGAAAGTGGCTTGATAGAGAGGGCATATTGCAGACCATAGATAGGTTTGAAGAGGATGAATGCGAGCAGGACAGGTTAGGGATGGAAGGGTGGGAAGAACACAGTTAATGTTCATCAGCTTTTACACGAGGTCACATCATGGGGGTCTGGTAAGTGTTATTAATCACGTTATCAACAATCATACTGTAGTTTAATGCAAATGACTTTGGATTAGATTTTGATTCTTGCTGTTTCGACATGAATTTACCTCAAAATTTACACATTTTCAAGTTAGTATGGTAATTTTCAAGCTCTCCTTTGCTAGGCCCCTGTGTTAGGCACATGGCAATGCCATTTATATGCTTTAACTATTCCTGTGTTCTGGAATGGCATTTGTGCATTATTAGCAGTCTTAGACTACGGCAGATCTTTAGTTACACTCATGCTGAACTTCCACAAACACTTTAAGCCATCATAAGCCAAAAGATACTGCCCTGCCCTGCACAAATGTTCTTGCAGCTGCACAGTTAGCTGATTGGGGAATGGATTTTGGTTAAAACTAGCCTAGCAAACCAAACAAAACATTAGCTTTAAGCTAGTTCCTGAGCTTGGTTCACTCCTAACCTCACAGATACTTACGTTGGCTTGAAGGTCTTCATGGCGTGAAGACCAGTGTGTAAGGAAAAGGAATCTCTTTCGATGTTGAAAGGTATGTGGACTTGCAGCATAAATCATGGCTCCTCACCAAACCATCGAGACGTGCTAAAGGAGGCCTGGCTGACATTTTTTACCTCCCAACTCCTGAGTTATGTCAAGCACTTCTTGAATAGAGTCCAGGATGTGGCCTTAGGCTGATTCTGTCCGCTTTACCTGCCTGCCTTTAACTGTTCTTCTGTAAGAGTGGTTATTTTCCCTCATACAAACTTTGTCAAACCCAGGTGAGTTTACACACCCGCCGCAACATTGTTCCTCCCTCTCAGGACCTCTCACAGCCGATTTATTCTGTGCTAGTTACGTTTCATATTTGTGCAATGGAGCAATTGGAGAAAAACACGAGACTGGATGAATTATGCTTGTCACCGTTGCACTCTGGCAGTTTAATTAGCTCGTCTCTTTTCTCCAAAACTATGCTAGTCCAGCAGGATAATTTATGGATTTCATAAATGTTCTAGCTGTGGCTTTTGAAGAATTTCACAGTAAGAATCCCAAATTATACACTAGAAAACACATTGATGTCTCATTTATTGTGTTGTCCTTTTGCATACTTCTGTGCTTCATGGAGTTGGTCAGATAATTACAGCTAGTTCAATAAAAATTAAGGCAGCATCTGGGCACTGTCAGAGAAGCATTTTACCACCAGTTAGGCTGGTGCTTTTTGTTTAGGATTTAACCCAAAACTCTGGTCAAAGACTAATAAATTATTCTGAGTTTCATTGACTTTAGTCAGCACATCTCTGGAACTGCAAAAACACTACAGAATCATTACTTTCTTCAGCTAATGTTGAAGAATCAACTCCTGTGTGATGTGAAGCAGAATTCAGGGATGTAACATAAGTCAAAATTTAGAAGATACAGAGAAGGTAAAGAACCAGTTATGGAGGTCTCCTGCCACTGCTGTTGTAGTAGAAGTTTCTCTTCTGAAAAGTAGCGTGGATGCTGCTGTATAAAAAGTTGTCTTACTGAATGTCGTGGTGGAATGGGTGTTGGCAAGCTCCTTACACACACCTTAGCTTATTGCTGTTTGTGTGTCAGTCATTGATTTGTTTCTTACTTCACTTTATTTTTGAACAACAAAATTATTTTTGAAAGTTGGTTGTGCTTTTGTCGTAATGTAGTAGAATAGTAAAGATTATAATTCTGAAAATAGTTGAAAGATTTCTTGAACAGTATGATTTTCCAATTCATTCTCATTATTCTAGGTATTTTTCTTTCAATAAAATTCAGAACTCACTAGCTACTTTCAATTATAAAAGCCCTCCGCAAAAAATCACTGAACAGTTCCCAGCTGTGCTTTCTTAAAAGGTTATATGAAAGTATCTGAAGCATCTAGAACACTGCCGCTGAACAGGCAGTTCAGCAGACTTTGGGGTAATACAGATTAATATTCTAACTTTTATTTTTCAGTCCTTTTCTCTGTAGTTTTCTCTACTGCTCTCCACCTTTCAGTGTCTCAGTTATTCTACTTAAAAGTGTATCTGAAATCCTTAAAATGATGGTAGATTACGTGTTCCAGCTAAATATTTAAATCGTAATTTAAACTAAGTCTCTTTAATCTGAATTGATAATTTAAAGCAGCCTTTTAAAATACAGAATGCAGTATTAAATTAACATACCTGAAAGATCAGCAATTTTCAGAAGGCAGGATCCAGTTACTGATGATTTGGGACATGCAGGTGAGAACCTGTTAATCTGGACCTGCCAGCAGAGATATTCTAAGCCCAACCTCTCCTATTAGACTCCCTTGCCTGTGAGCAGGGGTTGGGGAGGGCTTCTTACATTGAGTTAAATAATGTTAGGTGATTTGCAAGGTGTAAAAATTCACAATGGTAGACAAATTTTCCAGCAGGATACAAAGCAGGTCAAAAAATTACTGGAAAGACCAAGAATATAATTCTTTCAGTATTAAGTTACAAGCTCACAATTCTACATCGTAAACATTGTATTCACTTTGAAGAGGCTATAGGAGATGGAAGGAATCAGAGTTGCAAGAAATGTTGCATTAGACCAGAGGAAGTTAGAAAGTTGAACTGTATTTTTAAAAAATTGATATTGAAATTTAAATTTATAATTTTTAATATTACATTTTAAAGGAATTTTCTAAAACATTTCCAGTCCAAACTCATTCCTTTTTTTTTTTTTTTTCCTAAAATGTTCGCCAGTGTGGAAGTATAACCTGCTCCAGTTTTGAATCCCTTTAGAGCATAAGGAATGATTCTTTTCTTCAACTCAAGTTTAAAGTAGAGGTGTTTTATTTTTATTTTTAATATATAAAGTTGTATAAGACAAGGTTCAGATGCTTAAATTGCTTAATTTTCAGAAACTACACTTTTATAAGAAGTTGCTATAAACTAAATTGCCTTGATTATTTATAAATAGCTTGTCTGGAAAATAATTTGCATGTGTGTCTCATGGCAATAGTATTTTTTTCATTTATTTCTAGATATTAGAAGTAGATTGCATTATAAACCATGCCAGAAGATGTATGCTAAAATAATTCAAATTTTAACCTTTGTGAAATACAGATTATCATAAAAATGTCAGTACGGGAATGAGTTCTGCCCTCAGACAAAAGGATTAGTAATTATACTGGTAACATTGGCGGTACACAAAGAGGAAAAATGATCATAGTGCAGTTCAGCGGGTGGATTTCTAACCAGTAGTCAAGTGGTGCCTGGAAGCAATACGTAAAAATAAAATGCCTTTTTTTTTTTTTTTTTAAGTATAGATATTATTCTGATTGAACAGGGAGTGCTCTCCAGGAGTTGCTCTCTCTCCATATACCTCATGATCTATAGGCTGTAGTGTGGCGTGGGGGAGTTTTTTGCTATGGGCCTCCTTTCCCTGCGTCTGTCGCTCACCAGTCAGCTGCTCTTGGTTGTGTGTCGTGAGTTACTGTGACTTTGCTTTGCTTTAGCAGCTTCCATTATCACGCCTGGCTCAGAATTGTTTTTTTATCCTTCCAGATGCTTAGGAATTAATATCTTGTAATGATCTGCAGTTAACTGTTTGAGGCCAGAATCTTTAAGCAGAATACTTGACAATAGATGCATTAGAGCTGCTCTTAACAGTTTAATTAATGCTGTGTTCTGTAGGCATATTTTTTAGCATGTAGTATTTTGAAACACTATCCGATACAGAAGATGAATAAAATGTGCACACTCACCAGGGGAGGCATGTTATTTTGTCTGTGAATTCTGCAGGTTTGTAATGTTAAATTTGCCAGAGTTAATGTGTTGAAAAGTAACAACTTAAGTTAGTCAAATGTCTCTTTTCTTAGAAAAATTACCATAATGGTTACTTCTACTAAAATGCAATTACTGTCATTGTAACAATCAATCATATTTTCTTGGGTAAGGAACTTTAGCTAGTTCTGAATGCATTAAAATGTGATCTCACTGTGATCAGTGTTAAAATGAGCTGCAGAGGCATCTATGCCTTTAGGGAAAATCAAGTGGAAGTTCCATTCACACAGTTGCCTTTAAGATTGTTCAAAAAGAGAAATTAATTTTTTTAAATGAAATGGAACCCAGTGAATTCTAAGAAATAAAATAAAGCATTGTAAAATTCTGAAAGCTTTCAAAATAAATAAATGAAAAAGATCTTTTTTTTCTTTCTTTTTTTTTTTTTTCTTTTCGGTTGAGCATGACCAAGCCTTAAATAACAAGTTGCCACATGCCGTTTTGACGGTTACCACTTGGTTGACTGGAACTAACAATTTCTCTACAACTTGCAGAACCATATTGACTTGTCTGCTCTGCCATCCTCCCACTTCACTTTCATGTGCTCTTTTTTCTGTCTCTTTTACTGTGTGTGTACCCCTTGTTTTCTTAACATTTTTCCTTCCCAACCTTCAGGTGACAGTGTCTTTGCAGGGTCTTTGTACTTCTAACTCCTGTTAAAAGTGACTTTTGCCCTAAGTTCATTCCCAAACTGGGCGCTGAGGGACTTGGAAGTGCAGGTGGTTGTTGCTTCTTGACCTACCATGCTGTGCTCAATGTAAGAGTCGGGCCTTGGGCAAGAACAGGCAAAATTATTAAAAGGCCCATGGAAAACATGGGAACTGTTTTGATTTGCTTGTAGTACTGCAGCTGGTTGCTCCTATGTGTGAGGCTTATTATTTTTCATTGAAGCTTGTGGGGAGCACTGCTAGCACAGAATGGTTTCAATACCTGCCCCTGCTTATATATTACAGTACTCTTTGGCTTGCACTATGACAACACAGTGTTTCTTGACTAAAGAAAATAAAATATCATGTTAAAGTATAGGAGTATAAGTTGAATATAAAGTATTAGTATCCTTGCTAATCCTTAAATATAATGGGATGATTTTTTTCATAGTGTTTGGTAATCAATTCTTTCACGGTATTAAAGTAATGGAACTAGATTGCAGTATTGCTTTACAAACTGTGGTAATTTATACTCATTTTTTAGATAATTGTGCCATTCTTTTGCTCTCATTGTTTCTGTTCCTCCTATTTCTGGATAGAGTTGATATTCTCTATTTATTATATGAAGACATGGTATCTTGAAAATAATTGAGGAACATTTTCCATATCCTAGACCAAAGTTGTCAAATATCTAATAGTTTTATTGGCAGATCAGGCATTGGCGTATTGAAGCAGATTTTTACATTTTTTTCAGGTATTATCTTTTTATACTATTAAATAACTTTGGATAATATTTAAAAAAGTCTTTATGGCCTTTATAGGAAAAGTTTTTGTCCTTTATATTTTGTGTTTGCAAAGAAGAAATTTCCTTAAATTCTCCAATATGCGAAGTAACTTTAGCAACAAAGTTTAGTAACTTAGAGACAACCTAGAAAGAATGTCATATTTCAGTCAGTGTTGATCACTGCTTTGAAATTTGCCTCAGATCGGATACCCATAAAGCAAGGCACAATTAGTAATCTCTGAAAAATTTGATTTGTATTGTTAGAAATTTAGCTGATTCGGCTGTAGACATTATTGCATCTTTATTTTGTTATTTTTATGCATCTTTATAGAGATGCTAAAATACTGTCTTATTAAAAAACTACTGCTAAAACGTGTAAGAGAAGCGTTTTCACACTTCGATCTTCATTTAAATATATGATACTACCGAGGTAAATATATTATGATAAACGCTTGTATCCAACTGTCCCCTTTTTTTGTTGTTTTTGTGCTAGGTTTATTTCACTTATGCCATAGATTTCAGTGGGTATAAGACTAATTGACAATATATTTTTAGATTATTATTGTTTCAAAATATGAACGTTATTTTCACTTCACCTTATGCAATTAGGCAAATTGTTACTCTAAGTGTATTTTTAATATTTATTTCAGTACATGTTTTTTAAACTTTGAACCACACAAGAGATAAGTAATTTTAATTGCTGGCTTGATTTGCAATATTTGTGTGTAAGCTTATTAAGTTATTGCAAATTTTGTTCTTTAGTTTTGAATTTAAAAATTATTATTTTGTTTGAAAAAGCCTTCTGGCTGACATTCAGGATGCTTTTGGTGGATTTTGGAGAAATCCCTCCCCAAATATATCCTTTCCAAAACTTACCTCCTACTAAAATGCTTGACTGTCAACTAATATCTCTATGTTATGGATTACATAGTAATATGAAATACTGTAAAATTTGTCCAAATGCCAAGCTGCCCTGTTTTATGCCAAGTTCTTCCCCAAACTATTGGATAAGCAGTCTCAAACCTTCTTATAAGATTAACCCAAAAATTATAGTAGCGAAAACAGAAGAAATGTGTAGAATTATGTGTGAAGTATGAGGGAGACAGAGATTAGAGCAATTCTGAAACCTGAATTGACCAGGAAAAACTAGCCAGGGAGGACTTTGCACAATGACATGTGAAGTAAAGGAGACAGTGTTCAGAATATTCAGTGTTCAGTGTTACAAGTGTTCAGAATACTTTGCACACTTGAGCTAAATAGAGGAAAACAAGTTTTAAAACTTGTTGACCAAAACATATGTTTAGTCAATGGTAAATGTGGTTTTATTTTTTAGAGGATTATATAAAATATGTATCTAACAAGCTCATCATGCCATTTGTAAAGCATATGTCCAATGTATGTGGGTGTATGTGTAAAAAAAAAAAAAAAAAAAAAAAAAAATGTTGAATGGTATTTTTCAGTTGCATCAGTGTACAGTTTTAAAACTTTCAATGGCAGATATTTCATGTCTTTTTAATTTAAACAGAAGCTTTTAGGAGACTGTTGATTCTTTGTGTAGAATAGTGGTGGACATTTATTTTAGCGCATAATCACACATAAGCTAGGTAATCTGATTCCTCATGATAAAATAATGATAAAAAGAACAGTTCTTGTCAGAGTCTGAAAGTAAGATGGCTTTCAGGGCTGACTGAAATACATATTTTCTGTTGAAATAAACTGTGGTATAAATGGTAAAAGCAACTACTTGCTTAACCAAACATCTTTTTACTAGATAAGAACCTGAATACTCTGGTTTATCAAATTCATCCTGCATATGGGTGACAATTTCAGTGCATTTTTCATTGCTTTTAGAATTGCATTTCTATTTCTAAAATTTTAGATTAATATAGCATCTAGAATAATTACCTATTAATAAATTTCCACAACTTATCCTATTAGTATTGTATCTTACTGTTAATATTTTGCAATCTATTTCTAGAATAGATAATTATTTCAGTGCTGCAATCACAGAAATAATAGTATTGTCCTGTGGTTATAAAATCGGAGGTCTAGTATAAATGACCTTCTAAATCAAATTCCGAAGACTCGGTGGCTCACAGTTGATTTTGTTGGCTCTCAGCCTAATCTCGTTACGTTGTTTTTAACTATGAAGAGGGTGGGTTTAAAGATCTCCAGCAGTGCAAATAAGATGAGGGAGTTATAAAGAGCTTAAAGAATCAGAAAAGTGTAACTCCTTCAAAACAAATTACGTAATAGACATGACGCTTAAAATACTGTGTCTGAACATCCTTCGAAATTTCCAAAAAACATTCAAATTTCTGGTGTCATTAAATGGAATACAGCGGTGTCCTGTTGTGCTACTGTACTGTTCACAGTACTACTCTCTAATTGCTCAACTTCTGAATTTAAATGGCATATTGCTATAGAATATTCACAGTGTTACAGTTTTCATTTTAGAATTCGTTTAAAAAATTCTTTTTAAAGATACTTTAATAAGGAAGGACTTTAGTTTTACAAATACACGTGACGTTTATACTGTGAGAACTCTGTAGGTGTTCTGGGTTCTGAAATTCTGTGTTTTTTTTTTTTTAGCTTGTTGTGTAAGTTTCACGACGTTTATTCAAACTTTCCCGATGCGGCTGACTGCTGGCACGGGGGATTCGGACTCCGTAGTCTTTGTTGCAAGAAACAACTAATATAAAATCTTTACATTCTGTGGTCATCAGACCATACCCAGGTTATTCGGGTTCTAATTGCATTATGTGGGCAAATGCAAATGCTGAACACTTCAGAAAAAAGTAAATTTAAGTATGGGCCAACATAAACATGTGAAATTCCTTTAATGTAGATGCACTGTCCTATGGTACTTGTCAAGTGAACTGTTGTAGTAGAATGGGACCCAACTCTCAAATGGCTCTTCAGGAAACTCCGCAATACAATAATAATAAATACTTTATATTAACAAGGTACTTTCTGATATGTTCTCCAGTTTCTTTTCATGAGCTGGCTCACAGAACACACCTGTAGCGATACCAACACTCACATATCCAAGGGTTTCTGACTGCTGGTCATGTCCTTAACCCATTGGTACTGTGAACGTGGTGCTTGATTTTAAAGATCTTCGGATCTGCTGTTTCTCTGATGCTAAAGAGTAATGTGCAAAGGAGTAATAGCTATAAGATCAGTAAAATAATTAGTCTGTGGCTGATTTGTAGTTCTACTGTTCCCTTAATTTCAAGTTCTGTTGAGTATCTCTAGCTATACTGTACAGAGAACTGAGGAGAACTTTTAAAATAGCTTTCCTCTATGAAATCAGCAGTTGACTTGTGTCCTACCTAGAGCACACACCCTTCAGAAAGACCCCAAAAGGGCACCCTGCTCTCCACCATAAGTAATAGGATAGTGTTTAGTTCTGTCTGCCCTTAAAGATAATAAATGTGACTTTTGATGTTTTGTAAGCACTGGGAATCAGACCACGTAGAAGGAAGAGCCAGTGCATTTTTATATATGAGTGTTACGGGTAGTCTAAGAAAGTGGATGACTAAGCATGAAAGATGTTGTTTATATTTTCAACATTTAGAAGAACTGTATAGCACGACAAGATACTTTTCAAGGGTTCTTTTTATTGAAATACATAACTGTAGTGTACTTCACTTTAACCTGCGTGTATCGATGCATCTTGTCACTGTATCTGGAAATGTTACTGCTACTCATCACTGGAATTTCACAGTGCATAAAAAACATGAGAAAATGTACAGTATATATACAATAAAATATTACCATATTTTTTAATGAAAGAGAAGTAAAGCGTAGTAAGGGCCTTCCTAACTCTATGAAATCTAGTTGGACAATTCTTTGAGAACTTATGCTTGTGGGAGTTACTAATTTCCAGGTAGTATGTTCCTTCTGTGTCATGGTAGATGAGTCATCAGTATTTTTTAAAGGTTTTTTTTCCCCAATTATAATGATTTTTTTTTCCTTAGGTGAGATTTGATTTATTACTATATAAAACCATAGAAATATATGAATTTGTCTCTTTTTCTTTTAAGATAACATTCTGAAGTATTTCCTTAGTAGCTGAACTTTCAATCATTTATCTTGGTTAGGAATGAATGACTGAGCTATATTCCGGTTTTATTTTTCTCCATATGATAAGCAAGTCTGGAGCTGGAAAGCAGAAAATTTCTATAGGTAGGACTTTCTTTTATGTGAAAGAAATTTCATCTGAAATGTTGTAATCAGCTCTGTTCATGTCTTCAGGAGTTAGGTTAGTATATACCTTGTTTAACTTATTGGACTTTTCATCTTAGAGCATCTCTGTTTTAAGTGCAAAATTGTTCAATAGAGATGTTCATTCCTGTGGAGCATCTGTTCGTTCTTAAACCTGACTATCCTACGTGTTCTGATGCCCAGCGTGTGGTTCCCTCTGTGGTGGCTGCATGTCTGTCAGCCTATCTCTAGTTCTTTCATCTTTTATTACAGACTTTCTATTCTGTATTTTTCTAGGCTTCCCCATATACTGATGTAACATCCTATTTTCCTTATTATTTTTCCTGAGGTCAATCCGCATTTCAAAGATCATTCCTACTCCTTTTGGTTGTCTGATACAGTTCCCATTTAATGCTGATTCTTTGATTCCACACAGTGTCAATTCTTTGAATGGAAAAATTTGACCGGGAACTCAACCAAATCTTCTTGTCATGTATATTCTTGCAGCTTTCCATATAGCATTTCTTCCTTTCCATCTTTGTTAGAATTACCAGTGTTCTTTGGCATGTGGATTTACTACTCCAGTGTAAACATACATCTTTGAATGGGGACATATTTATAGATTTGTATCAAATACATCAGAATTAGATGCTATGAAGTATCAGTATCCTGCAGCCTAAGCAAAATGGAGTGAGCTCCTATGAGCTTAAGCTCACTTTGAAACAGTAGAATAAACCTAATTGCTCTTCCTTGTTTAGTATGGTGAATTCTCTATGCCAGTGCACAGTTTATTTTCCACGGGACACATTTTGCTGGCCAGGCACTTTGTTTTCCGTGGAGCCGGCTGTGGTTTTTACGGAAGCCGTAGCTTGCACCGTCGATGCTCTCGTACTCTTGATGCAACTGCGTGCAACCCGAGATCTGTTTGTTCATGCTATTGCCAGTAGTATGTACAGGATGTACCTACCCATTTCTCTATCAAAATACAGATCTCTCTCTCTGCCTGCCTTTTTACCTTTTTCTTCTGTCACTCCTACAGTTTATTTTAAACTTTAATTTATACGGAGCTTCTGCTTTCTCTATCAATATCACATCATTATTCTTATCTGATTCTCTTGATAATTTGTTTGCACTGGAATTCTTGGCAGGGAACTAAGAATTTCATTGTCTACCTACTCTCTTTTCTCCTGGAGAGTATAATAGAGTGGGAGGGAGAAGCCTCATGGTAATATTTTTGTATTTGAAATGTAGCCACACTTTATATGCTCCTACACGTCATGCTACTTATAGATAGTGAAACAAGTCTCTTCTTGTGGTCTGCTGCTCTTTCATTTTGTGTTAATTCTACTCATTTCATCTCAAACACGCTTATCAATGCTGCTTCTCTTTTCCCTGCCTCAGCCCGAGAAATGACAAGTTTGGTAATTTCCCATTGAATTAATGTGCATGGACAGCGCTCCTTTGGCTGCCCAAGTGGAGTCGGGACACACAGCTCCGCTTCCCTCTCCTCTCCCGCCACTTGGGAGGCTCTTGGCTCAGGGCTTCCGGAGACCCAGGAATGAACTTCTGCCTTCGCCCCTCGCTTCTCCTTTCCCCTCGCACCTAAGGATTAATAGTGGTGCTATCCTTACATCTACCATTTAGCTCACATGCTCAGAGCAGTTCCAACATTTTTTTGCTTCTGGTGACTAACATCCAGATTTTTTTTTTCTGTAATAAATACAGAAATGCGACTATATTATGTTATGCATCATGTACGTCCATTGTCTTCTGTCCAAAAGATTATTTCTTCTGCTAAGTTTCTATCTTGAAATAAGTTTATCCATATACTTGTTCTCTTGAGGGAAGTCTTTTAGCTGACTATTGGTTGCTTAGATGTCAGAATAAACTGGGAGTGCTTTGATAACATACCAGGATTCAACTTTATTCAGATTCAAAAGTAAGACTTAAAACAAGAAAAATCCGTATTGTGTGGCTTATTGTTCTCAGAAAGTCTTGAGAGTTCCCACAAGGTTGAAAAGATGACTTCATGTGATTCAAATAAATCCTGAAAAATTAACTTGAATTCCTAAGCCTGATTTACACAGTGCTTTAATATTAAATTCATATTCCGTTAAGCATTCAAAAACAGTAAGTATAGACCAAATTAAAATACCCGTACAGGTTCATAAATGAATTAGTTATTTTCAAATGTTTTCTCTACTTAAAATAGAGTGACTTAAAATAAATTGACTACTGAAAGAAGATATGAAGTTCTGAAATATATATTTCTTAGACTGCTGAGATACTGGAATTTTCAGCTTGAATTCTCTTTTTCATATCTTAATACTTACAGTTTCTTGGATGCGTTGAAATTTTTTTAAGGCTGGACTAGAAAAGATTTTGAAATTAAAGCTAATTCACGTGGAATTCCTCTTTTAGCTGTAATACCATGTAAAAGTGAAAATAAATATATCTTTAAACATTTTATAAAGATTTTAATGTTTAACAATAGACACTATTTTGGAGAAACATCAAATCCATATTTTTTGATATTTGTCAAATATCTTTTCTGGCATCAATTATAATTTGTTGAAATTTAATGGTCTAAGTTACACAGATTTAAATAGGTGAAATACTGGCTGGTTTTGCCTTAAATCCTACGATAATGCTTGATAAAGCAGCCATATGTATTTTCTGGCTGTTGATTAATGAAATAGGTGGCACTTTTGTCCTCTGAGAGCTAATCTAAGCACTTACATTCCAAAACCCCTTCATATTTGCATTTATTTCTGCTCCAGTCTCATTCCACGATTCACTTGCTCATGTTCCTGATCAAACTTAAGTGATGTCTGCTCTGTTGGCTAGTTGTATTTCATAACTACAAATATCTCTAAACTAGAAAAAACAGTGTTTCTGAGTGTTTCTGCCTTGAATTTGAGAGATGAGGCGAGTGCGCTGTTCACCTCAGTGCAATTTCTGTCTCATTTATTGAGAATGTCATAAGCCAGTTATGTTACCAGTTTTTGTTAGGACACCTGCTTCTTCTTTTACATGCTTATTAAACCATTTTTGTGAATGCACTGTTAAAAGCTTCATAAAGCATTTGACCAGATGGTAATTGCTTTTGAACACTGCGGGTCCGATTTGGATTTGGCTTGCCATAGGCCAGTCAAAGGATTTCTGTGTTATTACTAATTCAACAAGACATTCAGGTATTTAAAAAGACTGTGTTTGATGGTTTTCAGTAGTGTTTGGAATTTTTATAGCAAATAATAGCTGCATGTTTTTCAGGGGAATAGTTTTGGTGGGTGGTTTCCCACTGCAAAGGATGAGAGATGACATTCCATAGCTAATAAGCAATTCTGGGAATAAAATGCATGAGAGAGACAATTTTCTTTTAATGGGCTATGGGGCTTTCACACGTTAGCAAACTTTGGTTCTTAGTAAAATATATGGGCACACGCACTTCTCGCATGCTTATTTTTTTCACAAGAAATTGTATGTCTTTCACAATTATAAATAAATCTTACTTTATTGTAATTTCTGTGATGATCTGGAGACCTTACCATTTAGATCCCTATGTGCACTTCCAAAACTTAGTTCGGTCTTTTGCTTTGAACAGTTTCTTCAGTGTCTTTTCTTCCATGTCGTGGTTTTAAAATAAAAATTTATATTCTTCCAACTGCAAGAAAGCTTTCCTCCAGTAGCTTTTCAGGAAAAAGAAATCTTTTGAATGGAAAGAAATTCTAATTTAGCCAAAACCTCACAGTTTGGGCCTTCCGTGATACGTGGGGAAAGAGTAACCCAATGTCATTAACAACTGAAAAGTGCCCAGTTAATTCTAGGGCTTTGATATACACCCTGTAATATCTTGGCTATTTTATAATAAGTAGCTCTGCACCATCATAGTTTTTGATGCGTATCTCTCTTGTACTTCATTTTGTATGGCTTGCATGTATGTTTTTAAAAGCTAAAATTAATTTGTTACGTTACTTCCTCCATTAATAGAATGGTATAAATATTCTCACCCCACAGCAAAATAAATCAATGCTATGATTATTCTGTAGGCCTTTGTCAAGAAGTCTGTTGTCTTTAGCAAAGACAGTTGTCTTTGGTAATCAGTTGTCTTTACCAAATGCTCAGAGTAACAAAGTGATGGCTGGGACAAAATACCCTACGTATACATAAAAAGTAGGACGCAGTAGTGAATTCAGATGGGTAAATTGTGCATCAAGGTCTGCTCTACTCTCTTTCACCTCTGTCAGAGCAGCTGTGGTCAGATGTCCTGGCTGCAGCGGAGGCTCGTGGGGTGGTGCTTCCTGCAGCTCTTCATCTCTGCACTTGTGCCAGAAGCTCACGCCTTCTCAAAGCTGCCCATAAACCTGCTTATGGCAGCTTTTTAATCCAAACAGCAGAGGTTAAGTCTAAGTGTGCTGCTAACATGCAGTGTGCTGCATGGTAGCTTGGATCCTTTTGATCTAGATGAGTCTGGGGACAATTGTGCAGCTGCAGGAGCAATCGGAGAGGACGTTCACCTCTTTGCGGGAGAGGAAAGGTGGTAACGCAGATGCCTGTAGCCAGAAGCAGCCGTGTCTTAATTCAGTCAGCTGAATCCAAAAGAGATCTTATTACAGGCTAAAGGTTTCTACAATTGGTCTTAGTTAATTAACATTCCAGTTCTGCTTTTTACCAAGGTGCAAAGAGCGTGGTGTGGTGTGAAATAGCCATGTCCAGTGACTCACTGTGGAGGAAAGGGATTCTGCCTCTGTACCGCCTCTCTTTGGATCCATGATGAAGCACCATGCTATTTAATTTAAAGAAATCACTAGGGACAGAGAATGTGGCATGATGTGTAGCTACATCCTGTGCGATGCAGGGCCAGGCTGAGCAAAGTGATGTTAAAGAAGTCATGGCCAGCAGAGCAAACAGTCGAGCTGCATGAGGGTCAGCTTGTTTCTCATGAATTAACCTGCTTGATGCTGAAGCAGCTGAACTGCGTCCTAGACCTGCCCTGTGCACAGCAGTGTCTTTTGCTGCCTACAAACAGCAGCTCCTAGGCCCTGCATCTCGGGAGTTGCACTGCGTGGCTTCGCTGCGTGTGAACAGGACTGGAGCGCGGCGGATTCCTCTCTGGGTTACAGCCGCTCGGCACCGTGTAACCCAAGTCTGTGTGAAACACAGCACCCAACTGGGACCGTCTCAGGAGTTATTCTATTGAAATTAGTTACCCACATCGTCCTTCCTGAGCCAAGCATAATGTTAAATACAGATATGGTACTGAATTTCAGATATTTATAACCAGTCCTTCAAATAAATTAACTCATACTTTTCAGTTTCCCTTATTTGCCATGCTGTTCCCTACAGGGATCGCTGCAGTCGGGAGGCAGTAAATCCATTTGTTCTGCTGTTTCCTGGGGCACAGCTGTTCCAGCTCGCTGTTTTTTTGCCTGTCTGAGATGATCTTAGGCACAATGGCTGATTTACTGCCCCATATGCTCTCTTTAGCGTTTCTCCACGGTGTATAGCTATCCAGAATGACAACCTTGTCCTGCTGAGGGTTTACCTGTATATAGCTGCTCTTTTGCTCTAATTACAGATGCGGACAGCAGCATTTTCATGTGGTCTGTGTGGGATGGACAGAAACTGTCTGTTTTATAACTGTTAGATGCTCTACTCCTCTCTGGTTTCATTCTGCTTTGCTTTGATGCTCTGAGAGGTCTAAGGAAGAAAATTATGAAACAGCCAGAGATGTATTTCTGTTGTTATAAGAAATCTACTTGGTAGCTACAAAGAAGCGATCAGCTTTGTTTGGCACCAGTGTAGAAGTTTCATGACAAGACTGACTTCTGGAAATTTTAAGTTGCAATCCTCGTATGCCAATTAGGAGACATGTTCAACATTGATTATGATTTTCACTTTAAGGCAGTGCCCTGAGGTCTAAAACTTTTATATGCAATATCACTGGGCCAAGAAAATAGCTATGAGTAATATAGTGCAGTTAGTCACTCATGAGTGTTCATTTTTCCTCTGTTTTTATGAATGAATTCTTAATAGTGATTTTAATTGTGACTGTGAATTTTTTAGAACCATAACTGTGATTTTAACTGTGACCAACAAATCTCTGGGTTTCATAAAACAGCGCCCTTCTCATGGAACGTTGGGAAGTAACTTGAGAAGGGACAGAGAGACGATGCTGAGCGATCAGATTAATGAAACAACTGCTCTGCGAAGAGAGATCGAATTGGCCAGGATTTTTCAGCTTTGAAAAGGGAATGCAGAGTGGAGATAGATGGAGGGGGTTTATGAATTCATGAACACCAGATTAAAATTTGGAAGTTGTTGCTACAGGAAGCTGTGGAGAGCAAAAGCATAAAGAGATTTTGAAAGCACTATCAGGGCTACTAAAGAGAAGCAGAAATTCCCGCAATTCACGCAAACCCCCAGGAGGGCCTGAGCTGCTGGTTGTAGGTGGCAGAGATGCTACGTGCCTGGTGACACCCAGGCAGGGGAATGTGTTAGATGAGCATTATCTAGACCCATATGGCAGTTCTTATGTTCATATAGAATCTGTGTGGTCCCTTAGGGGAACATAGTTGCTTCACGGTTTGTCTTTCCTTGCAGCATTAGCATAAGAAAACAGTGATTTTGTCTCTTTCAGTCCATATTCTAAAATTCTGCCCAAAGTCCTCCGTCTGCAGCTCAGATTTTTAACAATGCAACTGTTTTTCCCCACTTAAACATATCCCAAAGGACAAGACTTCCAGTAGCAGCGGAGTGGAGAGAGGGGGGAAACGTGTTGCTCCGCCGCGGACCTTGTTCCATCGCTTCCCTCTCATTCCTGCCACGCCGTATCCCGCAAGGCAGTGTCACGGCTGCCGCGCACGCCTGCAGTTTGCTTGTTTTCCCTAGCAAAAGGATTTAGTTAGCTTTCCGTGATACCAAGCACGGAGAACCCTGTTTGACTGAATTTGCCAACAGGGTAAATAGTTTACTGGAGCTGTAGTGAAATCTGGGCTTCAACTGGACTCCTACACCACAGTTGCCAAAAATAACAGAGATAACAGGTGTAAGCAGATATAGGATGTATAGCCAAGCACTTGACAGCCACGCTTTGTCTTTGCAGCAGGCGGGAGCATTTTCATGCACGTAGCCCCTTGCAGTTTTGAAACACCAGCGGTGCTATGAATGACTGGTACAGCACTTTTCATCCCCCGAGCTTTTCAGATTGTGCAAGCTCTGACTCATTCTCTCGCTGCTGAAATGTAGCCACCTTTGGCATGGAGAGGGTTGGTTGTGTAAGAGCCCGCGAGAGTCCGGAGCTGAGATTCTGCTGTGCTCGAATTTACTGGGGTTCGTTCTTGATGGGTGTGTTAATGCTCGAGTCTGCTGCCACTTAGGTCGTGAGGAACTTGTAGTTCATATAAACTCTGGTGCCCTGTATTACTATTGCTATTTATGTCTAAATGCTTCAAAAAATAACAATAAAATCATCCTTTAAAAAAAAAAATGGACAAAGTTTCATATTTTTGTGCTGTTTTTTGATAATGTTTCTTTTGTGAGTTTGGTGGCCTTTCAGGTGAGTGCTGAATTGGTGGAAACATCTACCCAGTGTTTGCACGTGCACTGATGAGGTTCCTGTGCCACGGGTGTTTGTGGTGGCGAAGGGCCTTGCAGGTTAGAGGTGGAGGCCCTGCTCGTGCTTTGCTTTGTTGATACACAGTCCACGTAATCAATCACATGTGTTTTACTAGACCTCTCAATTTTTTGTAATATAAAAAAAATCAAAGCTTAGTACCCCTCAAAATCTTATAAATCAGGATTAAAAAGCCTGCTTTTGACCTGAGTTTTTGGTGTCTCTTTAGGCTACAGCTTTTGTTGCCAAGTCTAAGTAATTGAGTAGGCAGCTGGGTTTTTTTGTTTGTTTTGTTTAGTTTTCTTATCAGTGTTTCATGAAATAATTTGTTATTCTAAAAATAAGAAAATTCTAGATCCTATAATTGGAATAGTGGCCTGCTATCTATATCATTATAAGAAGATACTTACCTTACACATTAGATATGATAGAGGAATCCACACAGTTCAATAATAAAATGTCTTCGAATCACTGAGGTTTACCATAATTCGTGAGAACTATTATTAAGTAATAGAATTGTTTTGTATTATTAAATAAAGTTTGGGAATCTAACGTGAAGTCAGAATTATATTATAGAAAGAAAATCTAAGTCCACAGCATCTGTTTTAAACTTGCATTAGATTTAAATAGGAGTATTTTACGACTTAACATGTGCCATTATCCTGTAGAAAATGCAGATAAATTCTGCTATGGTCATGTTGCAAAGTTTTCCTGTTTATTTTGGCTTTTTCCATTTTCATACTATAAACCTTCCATAAGAACATTTCTCATGAGTCCACTGTACACTATAGAAGCTACTGTAGAAATTTGTCAGTATTCCACTTCCATTTGTTAAGAAAGAATCATCTACAGAGAGCAAAATGACGTCCTGGGACAGTAGCTTGTGCCTGTTGAGCGCTTTGCAAAAGTGTCATTTGATCTTGGCCCTCATTTTGTGTTACATAATCACAAAGATCATTTCTATAGAAAGGATTCAGTCTAAAGAAGGAGGAAAAAATATTTTTCAAAAACAAACTCTTTTCACTTCATATTTTTTTGTAATCCCATGACAATAGGATTTGCAAATTTAAGGGAAAAAATGCTTTTTGTTGTGGTTTTCTTTATACCATGTTGAGTTATCAAGGCAGATATTAGCAGTGGTTTTCTAAATGTGTAGTTTGAGAATCCCATCCCTGTCAAGTGACAAAAAGTCTAGTCCTGGCCACACAGCCATGAGTATTTTCTGAGATGTCCATTTGCAAAACAGGGTAGACTTCTGCTTTATGGATCCTGTTCCGTAATTGGGGACTGAACTGGTGGTGTGTCTTGGGAAGCCAAGCGCTAGGCCACAAGCAGGATTCCGCGAGATCCACTGGGATATTTCCCTCTTCTGTGCCTCTCCACGCAAAACTAGATGATGATGCCATCGGCTTTAGTTTGTTGTACAAAAAATCCCCCTAACT
This sequence comes from Nothocercus julius, assembly GCA_013398735.1. Taxonomy (NCBI): domain Eukaryota; kingdom Metazoa; phylum Chordata; class Aves; order Tinamiformes; family Tinamidae; genus Nothocercus; species Nothocercus julius. The sequence continues at coordinate 1,008,640 of VZSV01000167.1, read as the reverse complement.
CAGTAGGGCGACATAACTACTCACGTGTACATATGGAATGAGTTAAATTCCAACAATATCTAATCTTTGCTTTGATATGTGAGCATTAAAATACTTAGGTATTGTTGCATTTACTACTTGTTGTAATAGTGTTTATATCCGCAGTTGGAAGTGGGATGCCTTCCTCATGCATGCACAACACACGGCATAAACCTCTACACTATTTACAGGCTATTTCTTTTAAAAAATTCACCTATTATAATGAACACTGTAAGAGAGGCTTACAACACTGGGCATGACGAGTGTTTAATGTATAACCTATTGATTTCCTGTCAAAATGTATAAAAATATTTATTTATTTTTACTTATTTACTTATACAAGTTAAAAAAAAAAAAAAAAGACAACACTCCTGTGAGCTATCTAAGCATTATCCGCTGGCAGCTTCTCCTGGACAGTACATTTCAAGGGGAAGTTGGAAGTAAAAGGGGGATTTTCAGATTTCGGGTAAGGTGGTTCAGCCATAGCAGGATATGCGGAGCAAAGGAAAAGGATGTCTGTAGGAATATTGCACAGCTGGGAAGTGGAAATTGTTACCCACAGAGTGCAGAAATCCTGAGCAAGAGGAGGAATGTGAAGAGATGATGTGAGAGCAAAAGGAGTTCTCAGCAGCAGGGCTGTTCCTGGCTTCCTTGAGGGTGGATCTGCCGAAATGGGAAAGGAATTCCCGAATGAGGGACCTGGAGCCACCTGCATCAGTCCCCAAAGGAGGTGAAGTGCAAGAGGACTGAGGGTTCAAGACCCCGAGATCCCCGAGTGGAGATGTAATCAAGACTTGGCGTAGGGAAGACTGGATTCGCTCCGTAGCCCTGCGCTAGGCCAAGGCCATCTTGCGATATGGTTCTCAGAAAAACTATCCGTAGGGAAGTTAAAAGCTGGTGAATGCAATAACTCAGTGAAAAAATGCAGGGTGAAGGCAGGGAACTGTAGGCATAACTGCTTCTTTACATTTCTTGAAATCTTTTTCTGCTCTCATTGCAGTTCCAAATAAGACAGTGGGCAGCTTCTAGTGTCAACCGTCTGAAACCGTGGTGCTGAGGGAGTGCAGTTATGTGCTTGCCACGATACAGTTTCACTTCAAAAGCAGGATGGCCGTTTATAAAGAACAATATTTCCCTGCAGACAGCTAGCCAATCATCTGTGCATAGCTGAGGCCAAAATAGGCCTAATATTCTTTTTACTGCACTACAGTATCTCTTAAAATGAAGGATGAGATCATAGCAGCATTCTGGTTATTGGTTCAGTTTCCTATTTCTTTCTAGGTCTTTTTTAAGCTCATACTGTCCTTACAGAATGACCTCCTGGGTTGCTGTGCGTACCCATGTGACCAGTTGTTTACTGTGCTTCTCGCCGTCCTACTTTGAGTCCTTTTGATGACCAAAGACAACGTTTCTAGCTAGGTGGTGTGTTGGAGGACTCAACAGTGACTTACTCAAACGTTCAGGAAGAATCCCATCCTAAAATGAGAACAGCGGGTGACAGGAAGCTCTGCAATCAGAATCGAGTATTGTATTTGGTCATTAATTAATAAAGTTATTCCGGGAGGGTGAATTAGTCTTCTGTAGTAATAATTCTGTTAAAAAAAGAGTTGAATGTTTCCTTGCCCTTGTTGTGCTGTAAGTTTGCTATAGAAAAATACCATAGGTCTTTTATTTTCTGCTGGGAAAGGATCTCAGCAGTGTTCTGCAGTTAACAGCACTTAAAGTATCAGAGAAGTCCCAGTAAGGAGCTAATGAAGTTTATTTACACTGATGGATGCTTCATTGTAGGAAACGCTACGCTCAACTGTATGCTAATTATGTGATAATATGTTTTGTTTTCTATTATAAATCAACATGTTGCAGTAAGTACAGTACTTATTGTTCTACATAATAATATTGCTCTTAGCATGTGAAGAGCTTTGGGAAAGCTGAGGTGCATTTTGTTATGCTCACTAGTGTGAAAGTTCCAGCTGATTTTTTATCTTCTTAAGTTGCAAATGCCTGGATGTCATAGGATCTCCCCTCCTTTTATTTAAAAAAAAACCCTATAGCATACTGTTCTGATGCCAAATATTCCTTTGGATAGCTATTTTTGTTCTCACCCCCAATAGTAACTAGAAAGTACTGGACTGCGAGTTATTTTTAAGTGGATGGAAATAGCATCCATATTATTTCAAGGCACTGATGTATAAAATCTTTGTAAGAAAAGAACTCCCACTTGTTTGTTGCACACTGTTCTCACATTTGTTTAATCTTAAACTTTAGGGAAGTGCCACATGAACAAAAATTACCGTTCAAAATAATCTGTAAGCAGCATGTGTTTTCATTTATAAAAAATCATGCTTGCATGTGTGAATGAGGATGACTTCTTCATTTCTATGTTGTGATTAAATAAAACACAAATCTGCATCCTCGATTCTTGGAAGATGTGGCCTGTCCATTGGAAGAGGACAGTTCTTAAAAATGTGCGAGATCAGTCGCAGAACAGAATCATGTTCTCCCTGCCGAAAAGAAAGAAGGGTGAGCGCTCGGCCCGTGTTTGCCTGTAATTCTGTGTTCAGCCGATGTGTTTTATAGGTGTATGAAATGTTATGTCAAAAGGGATTTGTAATTATGGAAAGTAAGGATGTACAGATTGTGTCACTGACAGTTCTGAAGCGGAGGGAACTAATTTTTCCGTCGCATCAGAAGTGTGATACTATTTATTTCTATATTGCAGAGTTGCAATAGCTGGGATGCATAGCTTAGAGTATTACTACAGTGATACAATTGTTTGTTTATTTTCTACTATAACACCTACAATAGGAATAAATACTTAACATGGTTCTGAAGTCATGAATAGCTTCTAGTATTTTATGCAAATGATGCAAAAATTGAACGAAATTTTCTGTATACTTGCACTGTAATAGTCACCTCCTGACTTCACAGACAGCAGAATTTGTGTCACGTGTGTCAGTAGTAGCTTGAGCACTTGCAGGTTAAGATCTTAAAAGCAGCTACACTCAGCATTTTAAACGGGCATTTCTCAAAGCAGTGAAGTTCTTTCTAGAAGCTGTTTTGTTCTTCATTGCAAGAGTAGATGCTCCTAAAGTCGTTGAACATGAATGATCAACTACCTTTAGTAATGATTTCTTGTGAACTGCAAGTCATTTTCTAGTTATTTCTTTTTATCTGTAACCAGCCTCACTACACTATAGACAGAATTAATTAGTTCTATAAAACCTAGTGAAGGAGATTTTGGAGTTACCCATATATGAAATACAGGAAAGCAAGTGTATTAGGTTGTACATACAGAAGTTAACTTCTCAAGTAGCAGGCTGTTTGTTTGATGGATGACATTTTTTCTTACCAAACTGTATCTAATGAAATCCTTACAAAGCAATGCCATGCATTCAGTGCATGTCCCATAATTCTCTTTGGAGACAGTGCACAGCTGCTGCAGTTAGTATTAGCTTCTTACGGGTTGGTATTTTCTTTCAATAAAAATCACAGATGGCAGGGTGTCTTTCACACCATGATTGTAAATATGAGCCTGGGTCAGGTGAAGAGGTGATGTAAGTACATGTAATTCTACTTTAAGTATAAAAATCCTGCACTGAGGCCAATTACTGTCTGTTTTTCCTGTAGTCCTTGAAATATCCAAACCTGATCCAATGACAGCAGTGACATAAATTGTTGTGCATCTTCAAAAGGCATTGGCACCCTTTAGCTTTAAAAATAATAACCTAGCTCTGGAGTCCTTAGGCTCCTGTGAATTTAGCTGTGTAGCTGTTCCTAGGTGTAATTGTTATTACTTTGGCGCTGTGTTCTTTAATGTGTACAGGACTGCTTAAAACCTACGAGTTTTCCCAAGTTTGCTTCTGCAGGTAGCTTATTTTGCCTTTTATGCTTGCTCACACATACTCATTTAGGTAGGTGAGGGAGAACTTTGCAAATTATTTGTATACAGCTTATGCAATGTTATTTTATAAGAATTTTCTTATTGCGTGATTTTAGGAGGAAAATGTAGTTATACCAAGGGCCTCCCTGTGTTGTAGCTAGGGCTTCTTACAGGGAAAAAAAGCACTGTGAGGATATGTTTATGTTGCCATAGGGGCCCAAACTCAAGGTGTGACTATAGTTTGGTCCATGTTAACTTGAATGCCTCTACACGATGCTTTGTGGTGAGTTGTAGATGTTTCCAAAAAAAAAAAAGAGACTAAGATCTTACAGAAGTCTATTGAAGAACTCAAAAGCATTTAAGAATTTCCATCAGGTTGTACCATGTGTTGCTGTCTAATACCAGCTCAATGTACATCCAAGTTAAGCAGGAGGGTATAGAAACAGTATCTGATAGTGACTCAGTGTCAGAAGAGTATAGAATAGAGACTGACGCAAGCACAGAGACTATGATTATTATTAGAATTATTGCTGGTAGACATGACCTTGCTTTGTCTCTGGACAGTCTACCTGACAGCTTTTCTTTTTTTTTTGTTAACTTTAACTTTCAAATTACTCCCTCAATATTGGTGAACCTGCAAACCATAGAAATTTGCTGAGAACGTTTAAATCAGTTAACAGGATAGGTTAACGCTGCTTTCGGCAAATATAACAAGTCTAATTTAAAGTATTTTCTGAATTGCATCTTGTAAGTATTTCTGCATTACTGCTTTGGCATGAACTCCTTGCTCCCCATAAAGTCAACAGCAAAACTCCCATTGAGGTAAATACACGATGTCAGTGCTAATATTTATACTGTTTGAAAAAGTTTGTGTGGTCCTCATTTCTCCCCAATTTATTCAGAAGTGTGTTAAACTACAGTGTCTCTATCTGAGTTTTTTAAAGTTATATTGATTTTTTCATTTGTCTTCATTCATTTACCTTTTTTACTATTTTTCTGTGAATTTCTTGTCATAATTTAAATCTTTCCAGTAATGAAAAGCCTCAGCTGAAGTCTTCAGTGTACGCAAGCAGGTAACACTTCGACTTTTTGGTTTCGCTGGCAAACTCAATTGCTAACTCCTACAGCTGCTCTTCACTATTACCTTGCTATCTGTTTTGTATTTGAAAAATCTTTTTTTCCCAATGCAAAACCAGTTTGGATAGTTTTCTCTGCTTTTGACTTTTTGCAGTTTTTGTAAGGTGAAGATCTTTTAATCCTATTCCACCAATCGGCCTTCTATTTGATTCTCTTTATTAATGTTGCTGTCATCCTCCCTTACAGTGACATCATCATCTGTAGGATTTTTTTCTTAGATTTCATGTTCATGTTGGTTGCTTTCCTACTGCCAGTCTGAGGAATATTCTAGACATCAACATTTCATTGCATTTGCTCTTAATTACTGCATTTTTGCATTCTGTTTATTAGCAATGTTTAGGTCCCTTTCAGTCTATATGTCTCTGCATTCCTGTTGTCTGGGGACGCTAGAAGATCAGCAGACAATGAGCTTGGCATTGGATGGCCCGGGAAACACCAAGAGGATGGGATTTCTCCAATGTAGCTGCGGGTGGATAAGTTTCACTGTGATGCATTGGAAAGCTTTTCCATGGCATTCACTTCCATGGCAGGGTTGTTGCATACTAGTTATAAAGTCAGCATGGAGGCTTCTTACTCATCTCTAGAACATAGTAATTCTTGTCACATTTGCTATTTTGATGCCAAACAAAGGTGATAGCAAGGAAGTTTCCAAATCTGTGCAGTAATTGGAGACAAATATAATCAATAAGCAGACAATGGTTCCATTTATCAGATTGCTTTCCCTTCCCTACTAGCATTTTAAGTAGGTAAGAGGAGCCAGCTGCTTATGTCTTTCAGATACTCGGTGAGCTAAATGACAGCATTGTGTGCTTTTGATGAGAAGATATACAGCTGTGCATTGCTGACATATTGCCAGCACATTAGTCCGTGACATCTGACAGCTTCACCTACTGCTCTGATTATGTATAATCTAAAGGAGAAAGGAAATGTAGCTATTTCGGTTAGTGTACAAAGAATGCTTAACCACACTCAGCAATATAACTCCATGTTACAAAAATACAGTTCGTTAAAAGTACCTGAAGATTCACATGTCTGCATGCAGCTACCAGACAAAGTTCTAGGTCCTTTCTGGTGCTGTTCAGAGGAGACTTTATCGGATTTGGAAAGCAGTCCGTAGCGAATTGAAAGAGCTTCAAAGCAAGTAGCAAACCTGACTTCAGAGTGGACTGACCAAAACCACACCTATACTGCTGAACAAGAGACAGGGATCAGCAGAAAGTGTTGCATGCATTTTGGATAGCTAATTCAAAAACAGGCTGGTCACATCCATCCCACAACCCGGGTAATCTCTGGGTAAGATGTGGTATCTCCATACACCAGAGGTGGTTACTTGGGATGAGGCCTCAGTTCACAGTGTGAAAAGGTGAGACTTCATCTCACGTACATCAGAGTGGTGCTGGAATTTCCTGCCACTAAGAGTTATATTTTCCTTTTGTAGCATGCAAGGTACGTAGGAGCGACTGAGGACTGTGAGATTTTTTGGGACTGAGCCTTCATTACTCTTTCCCAAGCTCTAAGTGGGGTTGTTTATGAACAAAAATGTTTGGCAGTTACAGTCTGGGTGGAGTGCAATTTAGATATCTGTCTTGAGAAACAAGAGTTTACATAAATCTTACTTAGATAAATTGTTGGGTCAGAGCCAATTATGTATAGCAGAACTGCTTTTAAAAGCCTTAAGCTCTGTGCCTAAACTTGTCACGTCTCATGGAAATTGTATAATTGTGTTTCCCTCTCTCCCATTTTCTTCCTGCTTTCACGTGTTTTCTGCGAAGATTCTGCAGTGACTGTGGACAGACAGAAAATCGCTCCCAGTGCTCAGTTAAATCCATTAGAACTTATCCAACAGTGTCCTTTTCCCTGTCGTGCTTTGAAGTCCTCCTTTGATCAAATTTTGACAAAGTCCATGGAGTCTTTATATCATGGAATGTTTCCTTTTATTTATTTATTTATTTATTTTGTTTTGTTGTTTCTCCCCTCCTTTAGGCCACCTCTGAATTTCCCTTAGCCTTAGTGTCACACATGTTTTCCTCTTTGCACTGCCCTGGCTTCTTAACAGCTTTGCTGCCCTTTACTCACCACCCTTTTTGATGCTGAGTATCTCAGAAAAGAATCGGGAGATTCTTTTATTTCCAATAAAGAGGTTTCCTGTTATCCCTGACAACTGGCTGTGTATTTTGGTGCCTCGGTAGGAATTCTTTATTTCATCCTTACGTATACAACTGTCTGACCCTGTGGTCGCGGTTGGTGGCTCTCCCGGAATCCCGTGATACCTGTTGGCTTGTGGGTCACTCCGAATAGTGGACCGCACACTTTATATATGACTGTTAGAAATGTTTCCTAAAAAGAGTCCCTAAGGTTTGTAGTCTTCAAAAGGGAAGGCAAGATAATTAAAAGTAAACATCCAGTGCCTGGTACTTTTTTATTTCTTGTAAATTCATTATTTTAGACCATAATCAAACTATAGCCTGTCAGGGCTATAGCCTACAGGTTCTGAATATAATTTTTATTAGCTTATTTGAAACAGTCTATTACCTATTTAAAAATGCTTCAAAATGTAATTATTTTAATTATTTTCAATCCTACAGGTTACATTGCTAATTATTACTGATATTATAGATTAATTTCCTTCTATAGGATGAATTTTGTCTGACTAGTTTTGGGGTTTTAATTAAAAGTTCTAATGGATTTATTATTACTACCTTTAGGCTCTGTTACCCGGAATGCTAATCACCTGTTCTTCCCAGGATGATTTTTTTTGTGGGAGTCACTCAGGGAATTGGAAGAGTGATTCAGTCCCTCTCCGCTGCCTCGGGAAGCGGGATGGTTTCCAGCTGTCCGCAGAGGACTGACTTGGGCTTCCTTCCGCAGCACGGAGGTGGTAGGTAGCTCTGCTTAGCACTGATGCTGGTACTTCTGAAATTAGAATTCTGAATTTAGAACGCAATCCCCTAAACACAGGGTTTACATTAAAAATATTTTATTCTTACTACCTGTTTTCTTTAAAAAAGTCACATTCCCATTACTTTTGCATAAATCGGACTCCACCTGCATTTTCACCACTTTATGCATTTTATTCACTTCTTTGCCTAACTTGAAAATCAACTGAAATTACTTATTACAATCTAGATTTTAATTAACATAGCCGATTTTTTTTTTAAAACTATTTTTATTTTTAAACTGGATTGGATCTGTAGAAATATATTACCACCATGGCTTCCTTAAGAAGGCTATTAAGTGTGCCAGAAAAGAGAGAATAAAATATTTTAAATCAATTAATTTACAGGCACGGCAAAACCTTTCACAGAGAGCTGTGAAAAAAATAAGATATTAGAGATATAGTTGATGTTTAGGGAATACAAACAGACTTAAACTGCTGAATGCTGCTGAAGAAAAAAGATGGTTACCAAAAAAAAAATATTATTCATGCTGAAGATGTGGATTGTTTGGCAGCCCTCAGCCATCTGGTTATAGTCAAAATGTGCAACATGGAGGCCTCTAGGTTATACAGTGACCAGAGACTTAACGATAAAAAAAATGACGTGTTTTATACTCCAGTTCTTTCAATTCTTTCGCCCCTTACATACATTCCCCTGCAGAAAATATTTTGAAAGAAATGCTGGGAAGTCCCACATCTTGCCATATTGCACAACAGTGATGATTTCAAAAAATCCCCAAAACTCTAGGCTTTACCTTATTAAGAGATGTTTTGAGACTTTCTGATAATTTTGTAATTTAAAGGAGCCCGGGAGAGATGTAGATGTCCCAAGCATATGGAATGTTCCTGGAGAAGGGAGACCTAAGCAGCCCTGCAGCAGGCTGAGTTTGCCAGCCTGGCCCTGGCAGCTGGTGTGAGTGAGATGCTCTTAGCTGCTCTTTTACCTGCGCTGTTTTGACTCACTCGTGGTGCTTTTTTATGGCGCTGTGTCTGAGAGGAAGCCTAAATCGTTAATCATCTGAATTCAGAAAGAAAAGAAGATCCTACATTAGGCAACTTCCTTACAAACAAATTCCATGGTGAAAGTAATTTTATTGTACCTTGCTCTAACCGTGACAGATAATTAACAAAGTTTGCTTTTGCAAACCAATTTACCAGTTAAAAACTGTGTATTCGTCCTGTCCCCAACTTTACAGCGTGTGTGACCCCTTTCTTGGTTTCCCTAGACAAATGCAAAGTGACATCGCAGAGGACGAGTGGCTGTTAGTGGCCCCGGGCGCTCACCCGGGCTGCTCTCCATGACCTTGGCCCCGCAGGCAGATTAGCCGGCCCGTGCAGCCCTCTCCACTCCCATTTCTTTCCTTGGAGGTGCAGATGTTGCATTCACACACCTTGCAATCTGTGAAGTTAAAATTAAGTGGTTTGCCGTCATGTCTTGCAGTGAGAAGCTGAAAGTCACACTTTGGTGTCTGTGTACCAGGCAATGGTTTGTGTCGGATGAAAAAATGTTAGTAAGACAGGGAAAAGTGAGACTTTTGAGGAGACTGAGGGCGTGTGGGGAACTAAGTTGGTATCTTTTGAGAAAACTTAGTCCTTAGTATCAAAGGAATAATTAGAAAATAGGATAGTGCTCATATGATTGCAAAACCTCAGTACAAGTATTTGTGAAACTCTGAACTGAGATGCTCTTCTACCATATAATGTTCTGATTGGAACAATCTACTGTGTGAGTTGCTTTCCAGTAAAAAGAATAGCAAGATTTTTTTAAGCCACTGGGAGAACTGAATTTATGGTTATTCTCCGCCAACTGCTTAAAAAGCTGCCAGCCACTCTGTTTCCCTGCTTTTGGTGTCATAGTTGAAATCTATATTGCCTTGAGTGCAGTTCTTTGCATTAAAGCATCTTGATGGCAGGGGTTCTTCTGTGGTAAAAATGCCCCTTGCCTGAAAACTTCATAAACCCTTCATGAACCCAGAAACACTCTCAGGCACAGCAATTATTTTTTCTTGTTAATATCAAAATGGATTTTTTTATTAATGGGACTATTCTATATCACACTGATGAAATCAATGCCATTTGATCAGTCATTGTGATCAGTCGTACTATACCGGAACACACAAGATTTGTAAAGGTATTTCTCAGAGTACCTACTGTGATAATAATTATTTAAAATATGTAAATAGAAGGGAGGGAGGAATGGTTATAAGCCATGGCTTCATCTTTCATTCCAGTGAGTAGAACTGAGTGAGTCAGGAGTTTTCCAAGAAAGAGAAAAGCATCGTGACATAATAAATAATAGCAGAGCATAATATTCCTGCAGCCCCCCTAAATGAAACTCCATCTGGATTTCATGTATTTTCGGTGCATCTGAACACCAGCGCTATGAAAGGGCAGCTTGTCCAGTTATGGCCTCTTGCAACCAACAGCTCCCCTGAGAGCAGTCTGTGGTGTTGGTCTTGGCACAGGCTTTTCCTAATAGATAACAATTTTCATTATAAATTTTTGCAAGGTTAATATTGAGACTCTACTGACATTATTTTGTTTCCCCCACAAAGTATTTTCCTCCTTTCTGCATGTCTTTAAAAAATCCTACGAAAGTATCCCCATCCAACTAATGTCTTGTTTCTCAAAGATCTGTTCAGACTCTTAAAACTATTCTACAAGCACCTGTGTGGTTAAGAACAATACACTGCTGTGTCAATAGAAGATCAAAATAATATTTTAGTGTTGCTTGCATTAGAACTTCAAACTACAAAGTTCTTCCAACAGCAGGTCTCAGGACTGGATGTAGTTTCTTCTTAAGAGTATAACGTGCATATATATATATAATGCATATATATGTATGTACATATATAACAGAATAGCCTGTCAAGTATTTCTTCTACAGTTGAGACAGATGTCATTGTATTAATCACCTATTTACAGATGTACGGTGCTTGCGTGAACTGTTCTCTGTAGGTGACATAATTTGTAGTAATTGCTGAATGGATAGTTTGAATCTGAGCAGCAGTGGGTGGCTAAGGAGGCAGCATGTGGCTTTGGTCTGCTTTGTGTCTTAAAAACTGAAAATCAAGCTAGTTCTCAGTTAGGCAGAACCCTTTGGGAAAGCCGACAGAGAGCTATGCCCTGTTATTTAGAGCCGTGTTAGCATCCTTGATTTCTTCGAGCCAAATTCCAGCAATCCTCTTTTCACACACTGTTGAAATATATATGCACATAGTTTCAGAAATTATTAAACCGAAAACGTTAGATTTGAAAATGTATATGTCTGACTGTATGACATATGTGATTATTTTATCTGATAAATAGTGTCTGATTTGACTGATTTCAGTAGCAAATTTTTTGTTTAAGAAGTATTTTGATGCTTGGGTGCAGAGTCCCACCAACTAGTTTTCCTCACTGTATTTGGGAGATACCATTATTAAAACAGTAGTTAGTTACATACAATGCACCTTGATATTTAACGAATCCTCTTCCTACTCATGTAAACCCTTTTCTTTTAAACCTGTTTTTGTCATCTCGTGGTTAGAGGGTCTTTCTTTTAGCCTGTCTTGGCTAAGAGAGACTGAGCAACTTGCCCCTTCTAACATGAAGGGATTTAACCCATTCTTACCCTTTCTGTGCAGAAATTTTGCACATCTCATCACGTACTTGTCATTAATAATGCACATTTATTCTTCAGCTGCCAATTTTTCATAGTCAAATTATGAGTAGTAGTAGATGGTTTCCAAGCAGCATTGCTTTTGTTAAAAGCCGTGATCGTATCTGGTGTTATTAAGGATAATAATTACCTTTGGAGTGAAATTCAGAAATTTCAGGTATGTTTTGCTACTTCTTCTCTGATATTATTTTCTGTTGTTTAGATGGAAGATGTTAGTGCAAAAGGGGGTGTTAAAGGGGTCCCAATGATAGTGATTGAGGCTGTTAAACACTGGTAGTTAAAAGATTGGCATTTAATATTTGCAAAAAATGAATAAAATCTTTTTATTCCATTTACTATTGCACTCTTCAATGATCTTCCTAAAAATGAGCACTGCACAGTTTTTCTAAATGTCTGAGGTTGTTCATTTGCTGAAGAGCCAGCCACCACTGCTGCTGCCATCTCTCATTAGTTGTCAAAGGATACATGCGCTTGTTTTCCTGTTTTTCCTGACCATATGCCCATGTGTCCATGCAGCAGCCTCTCCTCCAATGTTTTAGCTGAACCGCTCTCTGCTTGCAAAGAAAACCTCTGGAGTATTAGGGGATGCACTGCAAAAATGCTGTACTTGGGTACAAACCAAAATAATGAATGTTCCTCTCCATCTCACTGGAGTGGTAGCTTTGCAGACAGATTAGGGCGGTTTAAATGTCAACAGAGTTATTTTACTTCTGATCATTTTAGTCAAAGCATCCAGCAAATGTGCTTATCCAGCACGGTTGGCTATTCCATTTATCTGAGGGGACATTCCAAAGGAATAAGGCTGCAAGTTTTAAAATGGGCATGGTTTCGTCATCTAAGCAGCAGGTTAGGTTTCCTGCACTAATACCTAGACTCTCTGGAACCACAGGTTCAAATGCCGGCGGCCAGGCCTGCCAAGTGTCACGCCTGGCACTCGCTTGGTTCCCTGCGTGTGGCTCCGTGACGGCCCTTTGAGATCTCGCACGTGCGGCCGGAGCAAACAACGGGCTTCGTGCCCCGCCGGCGGCGTGCGCGGCCACGGCAGCCCTGCTGTTGCCTCCGCTCCTGCTCTTCTTGCTCCTCCTGCGCGCCAGGAAGCGCCCGCGTGTCCCCACAGACCCGTTCTGTGAGCCCAGGCAGCGGCCGTGGGAGAGGGAGGACGGTGGTTTGGTCAGGCTGGAGATTCGCGGAAAGGAAACGGGAAATGTGCGAAAGCCAAAGGTGGGACAGGGGCTCTGAGGAGGAGGGGAAAGAATGGGCCTGGGCGAAGGCGTTTGTAATGGTGAGGAGCGGGCGGAAGAAAAGGAAGCAGCAAGAGACTGGTAGTTAGCGAAAGGCCGAGGTTGGAGGATCCCAGAGGAGGGAGCAGCGCGGGAGGAGGAGGGCTGAGAAGACGAGATGACCCTCAGGAAGGAAAACGAAGAGGCTCGGGAAAGAGAGCATCACTTGGAGAGAATGCAGGAGAGGGCAAGAGAGGAAGGTGGGAAATGCTAAAACAGAACGAGACACATCCAGAACTGAGAACCTTGGAGTTTGGAAGAAGAAGGTGGGGGTTTTCAGGCGCCAATAGAGATCCAGGCTCGTCATTCACATCAGATGGCTGCTGGTTGATCTGAGCTGGGCTGTTTGGCCATCTCCACCTAACGCGTCCTGGTTCTACATCCGTATCAAAGAGATGAGTAAAAGCCACTGTCACAACTGAAAATCTGTTTGGAAGTCTGGACAGAATGGCAATATAGTTGGACCTACGTTATCACCCATGAGGGACCCTTGCTTGACTAGGCATTTCACAGAGAAATAGTTACAGATCCTCTCTGACAAACAGAGGGATTCCTGGGCTATCACAATGACACTTCATAAGCAGTTCATGTTTAGATTTTCATCTCCTTTATTTCATATTTTTAAAGGCAAATGAAGAGAACTGTGAAGGAGCATAAGGGTGGCATTGCCCTGCATATTTAAAAAGAAAATAGGTAGTATTTACTGGATAGCAGGGTGTAAATGTAGCTGCTTCTATGTCGTTGCTCTTTAATTGAATAATTCCATTCACTCATGGGTTGATTGACATCCAGTAAGAATTTGACTGTACTTATCAGTTCTGTGATGGAGCGCCGAACAGACAGATTTCACATAAATATTTTAATGTATTAGCTATGTTAGTTTCACTGAGTATTTTGACAGACTAAAACAAGAAAATATTTTATCCTGCCCCATCCCTAATGCTATTACTGCTAAAATACTGGTTAGCTAGGAACTGCAGTGTAAGAGCACTTCAGATTATGATTTGTGAAGGATCATTCCCTTAAAAGTAATGAAGACTGAAATACAGCAATCTTCAAGACTGGGGGGCATTGCAATTCTCAAAAAGCATATTGGATGGCCCTGAGTGGGAAAAAAGGACTGCAGTTTGCTTAATATTTCCACAGCGGAGGTAGAAGATGTTTTTGTTTTAGCTTTTGTTTTGTATTTATCCCACAGCAGGTCCCTAATCATGCTGATTAGCATGGTAGTTTATTTATGCACTTGAGATAGCTGAAGGGCTGAGTGAACATTGATGAGTCTGAAGCTGAGGACTGACTAGCAAGGCGAGAGAACTTAATGCTAAATCTTCATGTGGCTTCAAATAAGCAATGAGTAAAGAATTAAAATAAAATTATTCTATCGGCCACAGGGCGCATGTGGCAGGGGAAGGAGCAATGGGGCCGGCGTGCAAACCCGTGAGCACCCCTTGCTGTATAATAATGTTAGAAAATAAACTGTGGTATCCACTTGTGCATGTCTCAGGGGTCCTCATGGCGACCAAGGATAAGTTCTTTCATGCCTCTTTACAGTTTGAAAAGTTTATTTTGTTAATACAGATACATTTTTGAGAGAGCTTCATACTCGGGAAGAAAATCATTTTTAGAAAAAGCAATTTTACCTTTCTATTAATATAGAAATAATGTAGGCTTTTAGATTATTGCTCTTGCACTTCACTAAAATGAAAATTAAACAAACCTCATCCTATCTGGAATCAGTTGCCACAAAAGTAAAAAGCTAAGGAGAAAAAAAAGCTATTAAGAGATTTAAGCACACAGTGAACAAGACCTTTTAGAGGAGATTAAAGTATGTGACAAGCATTAGTATTTCAAGGTGCTGTGATCTACTCATGGATTGATGTGCCTTGGAATGAGATGAGGCACATTAAAAGCTGAAATCATTCAAGCTAGTGCAAAACTGAATATGAGCAATTACCAAATAGTTAGGCATTAAATGAAATGGATGGTTCTGCGGACCTGCTGTATAGAAGACTTCTTTGTGTGATCAGATGCTCAGTCTCGAACCTTTCTCCTGACACGCAAACTTCAGGAAACAACACTCAGTGTGCAAACTGGGATGTTTAAAGGGAACAGTTCCTGCTTTAATGTTGCCGTCTAGCGCTTTGTGTGGTGCGAATCATTACTCACTGTGAAAATAACATTGGAGCGTTTAACTTCATCGTTTCCACAGGCCTTGGCCATTAGGAAGTCAGGGCGTTAGCACTTACAGGTTGGGAATGCTCTTGGAAGAGGCTGCCAGGTAGCCTCTGTCCTGCTTGTGCAGCAGCAGAGACTCACACGCAGACTCCATTAGGAGGCTTTTTCTGCATTAAAGAGCCTTATTCCTTTGGAGCATTAAAGGAGAATCCTCTTAGGTCCCGTTCAAACAGTTTGTCTGGACTGTAAATCAAGCCCAGCATCTTTACAAAGGGTTTTAGCCTCGAGCACATGCAACTGTGATTAAACAGCAAACACGGTTTGCTGGCTGTGGTCCTCGTTGGGATGCTCTATGGGGCAGCCACTAAAATGGCACAAAAGGTTCCCAATTAGAAAGAATCCTAATTAAAAAAAGCACCCATGAACAGTCATACATGAAATACTAAATAAAAGTGGCGAGGAGAACAGCCTTCAGCCTTGTTTCTATGATTTTCTCCTACTCGTCTGAGAAGAGAGCACATCCACATTATGAGCTGCGATTTTTCTTGCCTATGGGTTGAATTGCTTGCGCTGAACCTCAGCTGAAGTTTTGACACTGACCTAAGTAGAAGCAGTGCAAATACTGTAAAATCCTATAAACTCATTAAAAAGATACAAACATGCTAAAAAAAATGCTAAAAAAAAATTATGCCTAATTAAAACTTACCAAAACTTTACGTACAAAATTATAGCGAATGTTATTCACCAACTATGGTGAATAAAAGCTCTTCTACAACCATTGAAATGCTAAGACCTATTGGTTGCCACCTTCAGAATGGAAGAATGTTTTGTGTAGCTTCAGCGTGTGTTTCAGAGGCAAAGCAGCTCTTTGGTGAACAGCGGCATGGATGAAGCTCCTTTCCTGCAGCCTCTCCGCTTCCAATACCCGGCTGCCTTTGGTGGGGCAAAGTCTTGGCCGCAGTGTGTGTGAGCTGCCCGGCAGCCCCTGCCTCGGCCCGCTGCATCCCAGCATGGTGAGGCCGGAGCTTTGGCACTGTCTGTGGGGCTCAGTCAACCTCAGCTTCCAAATTTTAAGCAAGCAGTTGCAGACCTCATATGTTTGAGGCCCTTTTTCCTCATTCAGATTTGGCTGAAAGGAGCCGGAGGCTCTATAAGCTGTAGGGAATAGGTGGGTAAGAAGCTTTGCAAGCCTGGTGAACCACTGGGTCTAATTTGCTTAGGGAGTCAGGGAAAGGCACAATGTAGTGTCTAGACGGTGGTCGTGATATAAAATTGAAGGTAGCAAAGCCATTTTTATCTCCCTGGCAAGAGCTGGTGAGAGGAAAGTGGCTGAGAATGTAAGGTGAAAGGATGTATTTTTGCACTGGGGACTTTGATATCCATAGATGGGTAGGGATAAGGATAAAGGAAGGTCCTCTGCACATAGTAAAAACCAGAATAACAAAGACTTACATTTGCACAGAACTTTGTTCACGACAGTAGTGATATTTATAGGTTGCCTGTGCCGCGATTGTTCCTCTTCCGAGAATTCTTTTTGCCGGGTAGGAAAGCTCACAATCTGAGCTGGTGCACAGAAGGCATCAGCTGACACCACAGCGATATTTTCAGAAGATAGAAATTTAAAAAAATGGGTATTTTTATGAGCTATATGGCAAGAGTAGGAATAAGTATGTTCCGTGTTCTTATTTCATCTGAACTGGCAACCTCTACATTAAAGTGACCCTATAAAAAGAGAAATCCTGACTGAGGGAATTCCTGCTAGCTCAGACTCAATCAGTGATTATTTCTACTCATTCCACTGATAATGGGCACCCCAAAAATGAGATATCTATGATTGAACAGTGTTTGCTAAACAAATGCAGGTTTTATTCTGAACTTTTGAAATATGTTAATTATAGTATGTGCTGGCTTGATCTGATTTCAGCACTGAAACTTTATCAGGTCTCTAAGTGGACTATATTCCCTTAGACTAGATTTTTCTGTGTGTCTTCTATATTCATTTTTTTGTGATCTTTGAGCTTACCAAGTTCTGTTACAGATTCAGATCTTCCTTGAGAGCTATTTCCTAACTCTTGGAATGAGTCACGCCACAGATAGATGGGCTGCAGTGTTGTTCCACAGAAAACATTTTCCATCCCAATATACCCTCCTTTCCCTCAGGCATCAGCCCATTTGTTCATCTGGGGTTCAAACAGTGCTCATAATAACATAGCATGTTAGGTAGGTTGACTATAGGAACCGCTGGACATGGCATTTACAATTTTATTCCCAGGGAATGAGAGTGGATAGAGGCAGAAATGTGAAATTTCCAGTGTTGTGGCTCATTCTCAGAACACGTCACCTACAAACGACCAGGGTGGTTGCAGAGCTGGGAAGGAGCAACAGTTTTTCTTGGTGTTTGTTGGGAAGGGGGTGTGAATAATGAGATTGGGCCGCTGCCCATCTCATTTCTCTGGTGCGTCCTTAAGGAGAGATACAGTGTCTCTTAAAGAAATTAGAAAAACAGCTTATAAAAGATGCTGAAGTTCCCTGGTCTGTTTACTCCATGGGCGTTAGGGAAGAAAGAGAGAAATAATGAAGCCGGATCTGACCAGGCTTAATGATTATTGCAGATTTCTGGATCCAGGTCAACGTGTTCTCACCCAGTTCTAAACTGAACTGTGAATGCAAACGGACAGATTTCATGGAGGTCTGGTTGTAATAATTTTGAAAACATACTCTAGGCTTTTCTATAGCGTTTTTACTAAATTGTCTGCTAGGAGGTGATTTGAGGAAATTGAATCTTTGCATGAAAGGAAGTTTTAAATCCTGTACCAAGAGTAACTGAGCCATGAGGTTGCTGTGTCAGCTGTGGAAAGTTCAGAACTTTGGCATCCATTTTTCTCAATATTTTCTTTTAATTACGCAAGATGTGCGTTTCTTCCCTCATGAGGAAACGTCTCTGAAGAATCTTAAGAAATACTCTGTTTACTCCCTCTATTCTACTCTTAAGGAAGACCCTTGATATAATGGAAAATAGTTCAAGAGAACTGTCTTCTTTAGATGGAGTTGAGGCTTCCTTTTTTTTTTTTTTTATTTCATTTTTGAAATGCAAATTCCCTATCTAAAAAGCTCAGCATTCCTCATTTGAATGGCTTTTTCTCAAGGATGCATAATATGCTTATTTTAAAAATGTATATTTAGAGCAGTAAAACAGTTTAGAAGCAGGCATTAGTGCTGTATCAGTAAGTGAGTGTTCTGCTTCTATTTAAATATGCTATAGTAAAGTAAGACTAAGAACCAAAAAAGCACCTCTTTCAAAGAATGTCATTCTTAAAAGTTTATTTTAATAAATTTGTTTTGAAAATTGTAAATGTTTGTGTAATGATAGTGTAGTACGTTTATGCTAGAAACAAAATGATGGAGAGGACTCTAATACCATTTAGTTACTATAACCATTGATTTTAATTTTGCAAGTAGCTCTTTTCATGTTTGGGTGAGCCAGATAGGAAAAAATACTTATGTATCTCATTGAACGTTTATATATTTTTCTTCCCTACAAGGATATTTGCTTAGGTGAGCTGGTAGGGATGGATATGTATTTATTATATATCCAGTCTAGTGGATTCCCTGAAATAAAAACAAGAGCCTAAGCTTTCAGTGACATTTTAGAGTTTGCTGCTTATTCGGCTAATAAGAATCATGCCCCAAAACTATATTCCTTTTGTAGCTAACGTCGAAAATATCAGAGTGAGTCTCAGGACATTTAAGTGGCTCTAATCTGAACATATTTATCATAGCTGAATAAACACAGTGTAATTTAGAAGACGGAACAAGAAATCCAGGGTTGCTGAGAGCCTGAACAGGTCATCAGTTTTGCTAGAAATTACTAATTGAGCAGCCAGAGTTGAATGTATGAAGCTCATTGCTGCAAAAGCTTTTCCATGTTTCCGAATCAAATGATATGTTTATCACAACCCATCAAATTGATGTTACTATGAAAACACATAAAATTGAAAAAAAAAAAATCAAGCATTCAGTCATTTGAAGCTGCTTTCAGGAAAAAAATGCATATACACCAATTACTACCAGATTTCCCACAATTTACTAGTAGATGGAAAGTTATAATTTGTTATCCCTGATATAAACATGTACTAATTAAAAAGACCATTCATGTGGTTTTGGCATTTGTTTTCAAGGGCTGGGTCAGAATGTCATGGGGGAGTTGTTTGTGTTTTTCTTTTGGTAATTGGAATTTAAAAGTTTGTATTTTTTTAATAGTGCTTTATTTAATAAAGTTTTCCAAATACAGTATTGATTCTAGATACAGGTTCATGTGAAAAACAGATCCAGATTTTGAATACTTTACTGGATAGGCAGCTTAGATGAAGATTTTAGTTATAGTTCATCTCAAATAGATGTTAATAAAACTGGGATGAGCCAAGGAGATTTGCTAGTAGAGGAAAGTGTCTGTATTTGCCGAAGTCTGCTGTTAGTGCAAAAAGACTGCAGTAGGTAACAGGTTTAATAAAATAGTGAGCCAGTCTCAAATGGGTGAGAGAGAAGGTGCAATGCAGCCCCCGGTTTTGCAGGGTTGTTGTCATACCACCTTTATTTGCAGTAGTTAATTTTTAGATTGTCTGAGTGTATTTAACCTTCTGGAATAGGTCTGTACCGTTAGACTACAAGTGTGTTTGCAACAGCCAGCCATGTTATGCTTGCTTCTTTTTATATTGAAAGATACAAAATTATAAAACGTGTTTTAAGTTCGGTAAAAATACTGTTGCTATGCTTTGAAGGGATGTGGCACTGTTGCTGAATTCAAGAATAGCCTTTGAGAGATTGATATGGTATCTTCAGACTTGTTTTTTTATGTAAATAGATAAAATTAACTATTAATCCCGTGAGAAGAATATATGATCCTCTTCCTGCCTCTAAGCCTCAGCATTACTTTCAGCAATATTAGTATTCAGACATGACCTTTCTAAATAGTGGAGGGATGTTTTTGTTTGTCTGCCTGTTTGGGGGTTGGCTTTTTTAAAGCAAATCTGCTGTATTGCTTGTTCACTAAGAGCAGGTAGCATTCTATACTGAATATATTGCAGTAAGTTATAATAATATGATATGCACATGTTAGAGTGATTTAGCCTTCAAAAAACCCAGCCACTTTGTAGATGGTAATAAAGTTTGCACAGCAGAGTTCATCTGAATAAAAAAGGAAAACTCTGCATTCACTGTGGTTGCAAATCAGCACTTCTGTGTCAATATCCATGGAGCTCTGGAAACAAGAAAAAAAAGCCATGCTTGAGTTATGTACTTACGCTTTGAGCCAGCATGAAGTCAGTAGAAAAGCGCTTACGGATATTATGGAATTAGGTTGAATCTATAAGAGAAATTGGAGAGAAAAACACCTTTGTTTTATAATACAGTATAAACCGTCACACGCTAGTGATATTCCTCAAATGTGTGGAGCTCAAAGGATTAGTGCAGCTCTTCTGCTTCCAAGATAACATACTAGCACTAGTAAATTAGTTGATAAGATTCCCACTGCCTTTCAATTGGATCGTATCTTTTAAATAGCTATGAGCAACCTGATCTCAGTGTCCTTGATTTGAGAATTCCTTTGAGGTTACTGGTACAGTTAGCCAAATAAAGAAATCCAGTAAGATATAAATTACCAATGTATTTAAAATAGCATAATTGTTGGAAAAGTAAAATTGAAGACTCGTTTGTATCGTGAGGGACTATAATCTGTAATTCCATCTTTATTCCAGAAAGCCTGGCAACATAGTGCGCCAAGAACGTGGTGCTGCTTCATTATTCCCTTTTAAAATGGTTTGTCTGGTCCAGTCTCACCTAGAGAGCATCCAAAAGCAAGAGCTTTTTGCTGTAACCATGACAATTTTTTGAGGATGATGCACCTGTGCATGTCTGCAAGCACATTTGTGCAGTGATTTCAATGCACTATATATTGATGATTTATCTTTGAATAGTATCAATCGACTGTTGGTTGATTACTTTGATTAGCTTATTAGTTGCTCTAAAGGAGTCTTCGATGCCAAGGTTTGCATAAAAGCTGATTAATGGGCCATGCCTCTTGCTGCTATTAAAATAAGGCACCAAACGCCCTGCGGAGTCACCCACGCGGGAGAGGGCGGGAAGGAGCCGCTGTCCCCAGCCCCAGATGCTCTAATCCTATGAAACATCTGGAAACTGAGCCAAGAAACTGGCTCCAATGGGTCATTCCTGTGTGTTCAGGGAAAGAGGGGGTTGCACGTTCCTGGGAACAAGCCAGGCTGCATCCAAGAAATATCTGCCTCCACCGGCAGCTTTCTCTCAGAAGCATGAAAAGAAATCCAAGATTCACAAATATTACCTTAACAGCTGCAGCTAAAGTTAAAGTAGGAAGGACTTTCATCTGAGTTGATGTGATTCTGGATATTTCAGCTCCACCGTCTGTTACGATGGCTGTGGAATTGCAGCCGGGCAGGGAGAGCCCCTCCGGAAGGCAGCCTGCTCCCGCTGCACCTTGCTGCTCCCAAGCAGCCCCAAAGCTGCCTTGTTTGTTAGGAAGCTGCACGTTGGACAGCTCTGCTGCTTCTCCCGGTAGTCCTGCTGTGTTTTGATTTTGGGGTAACATGCATCCCGGCCATGCGAAGAAGCAGCGGTTTCAGCGCTCCGCACGCATTACTGCGTTGCTCCTTGCAGGTTCCCTGGCTGGCCCCTCCGGAGAGTCAGAGCAGCAGGCGCCCTTGCTCCTGCTGAGGGCAGGGAGCTCAGGAGAAAGGCCCTAATGAGCAGGCCGGGCTCGCAGCGCCCATGCATGCCAGGGAGCTCACACTGCCTTCCCTGTCTAAGGCTGCTAATCTGTTTAGCCGGGGAAAGTAGAGCGCTGCCGAGTTTCCCTGCGGTTGTTTGCTCTGCTTGTCCAAGCCGGCGGGTTTCTGCACAGCCTGTTTTTTCGGGAGCTCCAAAATGCCCCTTTTGAAGCTTGCTAAAATAGGCTCTTTCTCACCAGCTACAATACAGAATTTTTGATGGGAGCGTCCTCGTGCTTTTAAAACAAACATATTTTCCATACGACTTACTTTGTTTGTGTTCAAGGCATTTATTGAGGTCATTTGACTGCGGTGGACTAGGTGATCAGCTAGTTTGAAACAATACGGACTTGCCTGTGGCGATAATTCCAGCTCTTTGTGGGCAGCCTTATCAAGTGCAAGCATTTGCTTTTCAAATTTGTTCTTGTAAAGACAGAGAGGTGGGTCGCAGGATCGGCAGCTTTACACTGAACAGAACGTCCTCTGGAAACCCACCGGATTCAGCTACCCAGCAGCCACCATGGGGTCTCACGGCTGCTATGGGATGCTGTGGAGAGAGGAACACGAGCAGACTCGTGGTGCTCAGCAGCTCTTCCCAGGGGCGCCTCGAAGCTGGAGGCGACGGGGAGGACTTGAGAGACCCTCCTGCTGCTGCGTCAGCTCAACCCCGTCCCGCCGAGGGGAGGATGCACTTTGTAAGCAATGGCTGCAGAGTGGTCTTCTCCCGTCCTTCTTGCTTCTCTTTCCATATGAAAGTTAGAAAGGCTCCAGATTATATTATTTGAAAAGCTGTAGAATAGCCACAAAGTAAAGAAGAATATAGAAGACAACAGAATATTGAAGGCTGTATTATATGAAGGCCCAGATTACAAATTCCCAGACTGTACAAAATCTTTATTTCTAAGTTTGGCTTTCAGTCATCTGACTCTACTCCACAGACAACAGCTTGCTGAGATTGCTCTATGAAAATGCGCCTAACATCATGCCCTCAGAATATATAATATGAAAAAAATCTGTATTTCATCTTAGTCTCTTCAAGTCCCTCTATTGCACTGTAGTTAAAGTAAATTGGAGATAAATATTGAAGCAGGCTTATGACTAAAATGAAGTTATGAGTCAAGACGAGGAGATGATGATGTTTCTTGAAATGGCCCTGTAAAAGAAGCAGCAAAATGTGTCTGGCTGTTAACAGAAAGAAAGAGAGAAAACTTGAGGCAAATAATTTCTGAACATGTACAGCAGTGGTCCTTTATAACCCAATTGCAGTATGTCAAGTACTTATGTTACATGCAGAGGGTAAATAATTGTATGGACAAAATTGGTCTAGTGCCTAAATATTTTTATATCTTTTTAAATTATTGATTGCCTTTCCTATACGGTATTTTATGAGATTGCATGTACCCCATGGAACAAAAGAAAAAGAATGAAATATATTATTATTTATTAACGATATTGTCATGATGATTCTGTAAAGAAAATGTTAAAAGAGTGAAAGTTTCTGCATACACAGGATCTTACTGAAAAGGTGAGGTAAGGTGTGAGAATGACAATGTATGTGAATGCTGAAGAGCATCTCTTAAAATTTTGAACTTCCCTTCACTGGAGCAAAAAATATATGAGTAGAACATAAACAGTTTATGTTAGCTAATGTGTTACCTTTCTTTTAAGTCCTTTTTTACGTTTTATATTTGCATTTGAGAAATTTCTACTTTTTGAAAGAACATTTTTATATGAGGAAATTGTGACATGTATCAGTGGTATGACGCATCACTAACGAGTAGAAGCAGAGTATGACTAATGTAAGGGTTTGAGCTATTTCATTTCCCTATAATCAGGGAGGCAGATATTTAAACACAGCAGCTAAAATTTGTATTTAAAAAAAGTTGAATGATTGCCTTTTTGAAAGCGTTTTGAAAACTGCTTTTGAAAGCAGTTTCTCTACTCTCGGGAGATTAGATTCTAGTTTGTCCCTTAGGCAAAGGTGTCATTTTCTTCAATACTTGTTTTTGGTTTTCATTCTTGCCATATCTCTACTTCAATACCTTTATTAAAAAGTAGGTTCAAAAGTATATTTTAGTTGGGCAGCCTAACTTGACATCCTTGCTCTGAAGAGTAAAACATCAAGGGTTTGTTGTTCAGACTAAATCCTGGAAAAGCCTCCAAAAAAATCTCAAAACTCTCCACCTTAAGGAATCTACTGGAAGGGAGAAGACTCTTCCTTGCCTTCATTGTGTTTAATAGGTTTACTTTTAAAAGTATAGATAGGATTTGATAAGTTACTGTAATGAGATCTGCATTTCCTTGCAAGGTATTTTATCTTCCAGAAGTTGATAAGAGGTTTTCAAGAATAAGCACTGCATGGGTCAAGGCCTCAAAATAGATAAGTTTTTTGTTTGTTTGTTTTTTTAACTCAGATGTATGATGTCTCAGCTTTAAATTGCCATTACAGAAACAAAATGTCTTACTGAACTGTTACAGATCTGTAAAACAGCTGAGCTTCTAGGAGCCGCGGCTTAGGCACCGTGTCCTCCGGCAGAGCGGCGTGGGGCTGCCACGCAGATGGGCTGGTAGATAGGCGGCTTGGCGAGGCGCCGCAGCACGCCCCGCCTGGCTGCCTGGGCTTCACATGCCATCAGCCAAGAGAATTAGGTGTTCCCAGAAGTGACCAAGGAAGATTAGAGAGTTTCCTAGAGATAAGCGAGAGCAAACCCTTCTCTGGAGCCTGCTGCCTGTCTCAGGCGTCATTCCTCTGGGATCGGTAGCAGGCTGAGACCTGAAGGTAGTAGAAAAGCCCCTTTTTAGAGCAGCGGAAGTTCCCTGCTTTTGTAAGACGCTCATGGGACCCGTGGTGGGTACATCTAAGCCTTGGCGTAAGCCCAAAGCCCTGGGCTGCCCCGCGCGGGGCTCAGCTGAGCGGGGCCCCCCGTCTCAAACTTCTACACACCTGCAGCCTGTGGAGCTCAAAACCTGCCCGGGCAAAGAGCGTGGAGGCTGCGGGCCGGCCTTGGTGCGCGGGGAAGGCTGCTGGGGCTGCCCCGGAGGCCGGCTCAGCTGCGCGCGTGTAGGACACAACCGCACGTGCAAACGGAGCAGTTCTAGCCGCCTGCCCACCTGGCTTTCCTGAAGCCTTATTCTGGCAAATTGATTAGTTTTTAAGTCTTACTACCCCTTTTGCTATAATTTAAAGGACTTGGAATTTCTGCCCTTTCCAAAGTTTGCCTTTGGAAAATAACACAGGAGAGCAAAAGTGCAATTTGAAGGAGGAAAACTGAACATGCAGACACAATGAGCTGGCAACTTTAATGGCTACGGTGAGGACAGGAGATTTTACTGTGTCATAAAGATAAGGGAATATCACTCAGCACTGAAATGAATAGGGTTCTTCTCTTTTCAGAGGGTTTTGAGTCAGACCCTAAAATAGCAACAGGGCAAGGAGAGTCAGCAGGATATATGGTGTGATAGGGGAAGCAGGAGCCGACAAAAGAGGTGTCAGAAGGTGCAGACTTCTACAGCGTTTTAACGGCAGAGATAAGGAATAAAATAGAGAAAATGGGTTCTAGTGAGACCAGCCTTTCACAAAGAACATAATCCAAACATTATTTTGACTTATATTCCTTAGCAGTGTAAACGTGTTGAAATTTTAACAAGATAATCCTATCGAAACTAACTTTAAAAGTCTTATGTTTAAAAAAAAAAAAAAAAAAGGAACAAAGAAGAAAAGCTCTAGGAAAAATTAATAGAATCCAAAGGCAAAAAACCCCCATCATTATGTAGAGTGACACACAAGTCAGTCCATAAGACTTATGGCCACTTGCAAAAGGTGACTGTAATGATGGTTTTTTCATGTTTCTTATGTTACAGTTTCATTTTTTTTAGTAATTCAGTTACGTGTGTGTATTTTTATGGTAACTTTTATCTTGTAATCTTTGACCATTATACTTTGCTGAATTTGTTTCTATTCTTAACAGTTGCAGTGTTGAAATGGCCTTGCATACCATTATGTACCAATTAGAGATGAATACATTTACATTGTCAAGGAAATTCATCTCCGGTGGAAAGTTTGTTTTTCCGCGTGACATCATTGCTCTTCAGGTGCTGATAATTGTAAACATCCCTTGTTTTCAATTCCTTGTCCCCCTAATCTCATTAGGAGAATATCAGACGTTAAATCTTTTAAGTAGCATTAGAGTGTGTTCATCCATAACATATGAGAATGCCAGTCAGTTCTTATCACCTACCTTTTGCATAATGTTTGCTGTTTTGCAAGTTACTCTGCTGAAAAAATGAGATTAGACTCCATGAAGATTTTGCTGGCAGTGGACGTGGTGAATTGCAAAAAAAAATTAGTATTCAAAATCAGACTGTCGGTATAAATTAGAGAGCAGCAGAAGATGCCCATGGGGGTGGGGGAGAAGACATCGTCTCACACTGCGAGATTACCGGTCTCGACACAGAGGGCTTCAAAACAAGGCTGGAGTCTTCCCTGGAAGAGCTTCATGATGCAACCAGCGGGATCACTGTGCACATTTCTCTTACGCGCAAGGCAATAGGATGTAGGCAGCAAGCACACAGGGCAAAGCCATAACGCATTGCTGGTACAGTGTCTGATTTTTCAGCAGAAAAATCTCAAATTGTTAATGTAGCTTTCATCCGAACCATGACCAAACTGAATGTAGTGGTTTGTTTTGTTTTAGGAAGTAGCTCATTTCTTTCTGGTGTCAGTTTTTATGAGCTGAAGGGAAAAGAATTCATGTTTTGCCCTTGCTGCTCATCTTGTCTTCCTCTCTCTTCATTTCCTTTTCTTTCAAACTTGTTTAGAGATCGATTCTCACTCCCTTACTTGATCTTGCATAAAAAAATAATAACTTCTAAAATACAGCGGACAAAGAAGCCTTATTCCTATCATTTCTCTGGTAGATGCAGACACCTTTACTTTGCCCTCTGTGTGCATTCTATTTTTTTGCTGTTGGGAGATTACAGTCTACCTGAGGCACGTTTTAGAACTTCATGTAAAGACTGCGGATATAACTGTTACTGAGCCAGTGAGATGTGAAAGAGATGGTCATCTTCCTACTTAATTTTAAAGCACTGATGATGAGGTTCATGTCTAGCCTTCCCTAGATAAACATGACGAAGTAGATTACTCCTGGATAAAAAAAAAACAGAAAAAATCTGGACTGTGGTGATCTGTGTAGCTCCTTGGAAGGAAAATTTGGATTATGCTGTACAGAATACTAGAAAGAGCAGGAAAAAAAGAATAGGCATAAATGGAGATCCTTTACTTAAACTGCTGATGGGGTCCAGATAGGGACCTATAAATTTTTTATTTGTAGGCTGTGTGTGTGCTGCACCCTCTGAGTCTTCTGAAGAAAAAAAAGAAAAAAAAAGCGGTTGGTAATTATAGCATGGACTTTCATTCTACAAATATTAAAATAGACCTTTGACCAAACAAAGACTAAAAGTGGAAAGTTTATACTCTAGCAAATCTGCAGGTGCCTTGATGTGAATTTTGTTTTATCTTTAAATCCATGGTTATGTATTTCTGGAAAAAAAAAAAAAAAAGTGTTTTTATAGATGCAGAGTGTATCAAAAATAATTTGAAACTGCACCTGTTTTGCAGAAGTATTTTCAGATTGGACCTAGTCAGTTTAAAATCTCAGACCTTGCTGCTGTGAGTGCGGATGATTTATGAATTACTTGCCATGGGCCAACCCCCCCCCCAAATTTTATCTTTTAAAGCCACCTGGCTGCAGTTGATAGTAAAATCTATTGTTAACCCCTTTTTTGTAATATAATTAAAACACTGCTGAATTATCTGGTTAGTGGGGCCTGGCTGCTCCAGAGAGCCCACCCTTTGTGCCACATAATCCCAGCCTTTTGAGATGGCCGTCCACGACAAGGCCTCTGAAACCTTGTTTAAAGATTTTAAGATCTTCTTAATCCCTTCCCTGATGAGACACCCATTGCTGAAAGCTGGGGGGGAAAGGTCCATCTGGCTTGCAACATATGTGTTTACACTGTAAAATCAGTAAATACAGCAGCGTGCTCGCCGTGCCAAGAATTTCCTTTAGTCATAAATTGAGATACATTGTTTTGTTATTGCTACTCGTGTTTACACACATCTGAGAGATGAGTATTGCTAATTACCTAAAAAAAGGAAAAGATTGCAGCTCAAAACAAATTTTTAAAGCCGTAAAATAAAAACTCCCACATTTCTGAAAATACACTCAGTGAATGCAGAGAAGTCATGTTAAATGCATCACTTGCATGTGCTTCTGTTCTGCCCGTCAGAGCCATTAGGCATTTCTCAATTTGCAGAGCTATACAATGGAAGGTTTGTTTTTTACACCACCTACTTTGATGCATGTTTGACCCTGTTTTTGACCCTTATGTTGGATGCTTAAGGGGAGATGGTGCAGCCGTCCTAGAATAAACCTATTAAAAGCAGAAGAAACACAGGTAGAGCAATATGAATTACCACAAGTTGAATTGTTTGGGACAATATGTGGTCATATGATTAATCTGTTTCTGATACTGAAAATCATTTAGCATCTTGGTATGTTTGTATTTCCATTTAGAAAACAATTTAAAACAAAAACACTTTTGCACTATGCCGTCTTTGTAAAACTGTAGTGCCTAGGGACCCAGGTTATGCAACGTGATCACTCGTGCAAGGTTTTGTTCAGATTTTGGATTAAAAGTCTCCCCTAGAATTTAGTCCTAAGAGACAACTCCAGTGTAAGTCAGTCAAATGGGGAAGACCATGGAAGCAGTATGACGATACTGAGCGGTTTGGCAGGCAGTGATCTAAGCAGAACATCATTTCTTTGCTATAGGTAGCTTGCGAAGGACAGTACCATTTGCATAGTTATTGGAAGCACTTCCCACGCATGGCAAATAGCAAAAGAGATAGGACAAAGCTGCTTATCTGAAAATATGAAAGACAGATGAAAATGCCTATAGGATGCTCAGAGCCAGCAATTAATCTTCTAATTAGTGAATAAGACATTAGGGACAGCATGAAGGGTTCTTAAAAATTATATTTGAAAATACTACTAGATTAAAAACAATTTAGACAATTCATGTTAGCAGAAATAATTATTAAGTAGTTTGGAGAATATTAGCAGCTTGGTAGGTTTCTGTGTAATAGACATCCAGGTGCTCTTATTTCAAAAAACTGTGAGAAAGAAGATTCTATCCATTATTGGAAAGCCATGGAAAGAAAAACAGAGAAAAACTGTACATTACCTTTGCAAAACAAGGCAAAACCTCTGAATAATTCTAAGAAACGCTTTGCTTTCTGCTTCTAAAGATAATTTCTGCTATAACTGGATACATTTGTGTCATGAAGAGCAATGGAAATTGCCTGGACAGTTTCCAGTAACAGATTTTTTTAGAGCATGTTCCTCTATCAAAGCTTGCTCCTATGCTTGGTCCAGGAGACAGGCAAACAGGTTGATAAAACAGGCACCCCGTTGCAAGATTAAATTAATTGAGATTAAAACAAACAAGGAGATGATTCTCGAGCAGTGTGCGGTAAACAGAGCAAAGCAACCCCCGATGGTTTTGGAAGATTTCTAGTTCTCCATAAAAACATGGCATTCTGCAATGGCTAAAAAGAAAGAAGATAAATCTACTACAAAACAGCTGCTTCTTGCTTTGGATGCAGAAAGATGAGAACATCTGAACCGGTGGGTAGCAAAGAATGTCAGTTATGTTCTAATCTACTTTGGTGAATAAAAAGATAATCATCAGTAAATTAGAAGAGGTGTTGAAAGCTCAGTTAATTATAGGAAATGAGGAAATTAGAGTGCTGAAACTGACTGTTTCTGATTCACCTGTTAGATTAAAAAAGGCTTCTTTTTGTCATCCCAATGTTTGATTCAGGTATATAATGATATCAGATTTGGGGGGTTGTTTTAAAATAACTCCTCCAAATGAAGGTTTTGGTGCTGGCCTCGGGCATCACCTGGAATGAGAGCGTGGCCTGTCCAGTGCAGGATCCAGAGCATCCCAGCACAGCCGCAGGCAGGAGCAGGAGTTGGCATCTCCGCACAAACCTTCACTTTTCCAGCTCTCTCAGTGCCTCACTTGCCTGGCTTTTTATTTTTGGGGAAGACATGAGGCATCTGGTTAGAAATGAAGGAGTTACTGAAACTCAGAAATTGTTCTTCTTTTTTTTTTTAAAAAAAAATAACAAATGCCTGTGTGCGTGGGTAAATATGGGGGTGTGTGTGCAATTTTTATATTGATTCTGTTTTTTATTACATCTCTCCATGAAGGTCATGAATTGCTTTATGCTGCACGGAGCATGAGTGATGCTGCTGAACAGCTGAACAGCGCTGCCTGTTAAATTAGAATGTTTTTCCCAATGATTTTAAGAAAAAAAAGAAAAGCCATAGTAGCTTGAGATTCCCCATATCTTATTTTAAATCATGATTAAATCTGAAAAAGAGTAGTAGCTCTACCTTTGGTGTATTAAGAAATGTCTCTGCTTTTATTGTAATTTGAAAGTTGTGTGAGTTTTGAGGTTGAAACAAGTGCTTGGTTCTGACAGTCACTCTGCCTTTCCCGTGGTTTTGAACACGTTTGATGGCTGCTTACCCCAGTGTGCCTACATGTCGCCCTTGTAGATAATTTTTAATCCGTATCAACGATAAAGAGCTAAGTGGGGCATTGACTCATCAAAAGTCTTGCTGCACCTTTATAAATGTGTTCTCCCTCCTGGAAATTTGGATTTTACCCCCTGTTTAGGTGGGTCTTGCAACCACAGCAGCAGTAGGAGGGTTGGGGGCATCCCCAGCCCGAAGGTGATCGGAGCACCTGGGACACGGACGCCCGTCCCGGCAGCTCTCGGGCCGGCGTAGGGAGCAACAGACGGTCAAGGCTTGAGGATCACACCGTCTATTTTGGTATTATATCGACTGGTGCCTTATTTAAAGAGCAGTTTTGAAACTCTTTAGGTGTCTACCCTTGATTAGAGGACTGACCTTGAGGAACAAGCTGGGTTAGGGTCTCCTTGGATTTACCTGCTTTCGTTTTGGCCAAGCTTTAATGCAGGAGGAGCACACTTGATTTTTGGATTTACTTTAAGACTTCTTTCAATCTCAGTATTTTTCACGCTTTCTTTGAGTATATAGCCAGCAAACGTAGGCATGTAAATGGTCCCTGCAGTTTCTTTCAGAGCTGAAAGTGGGATCTTGGGTTAGCATTTACACACACACAAAAAGCAGTTTTTGATTTGTTATACTTGTTTATATGATAGTTTTAAGTTAAATCGCCTTCTTTGCAGTGCCTATTGCAATCTGGAATTTTTTTATGAAAGGACACTGGAGTTGCTGGACAGTTTACAGAAAATGGAATATAGACAGTTGGCAAGGAAAGTGGGTGAAATAGAAATCCAGCTCACCTCTGGGACTGCGAAAGTCACAGAAGAGGTTCCAAGTAACTTAGAAAGCGGTTTTGTTATTTTTTCAGGGCATCCAAGCATATGTATTACATTTCCTGAATCAACAGAGGTTCTTTAATTAGCAACAGTAACCACTATTTGTATATATAAATAGTCCCAGATGTGACAAATACTAAACTGTTTAAAAAGTCAGCATTTCAGGACCTAGCTGCAAGCCTACAGGAAGAATGATGTGCATGAGAAAGGCTCTCACCTCCTCCTCTCTGTGGGGCTTTAAGCCACCTTCTTTCTTCCTTTGGTATATGCTCTTTTTGTGCGGGAAGGAGTCAGGCACAGAGGGATTTGCCCCTAGTCCATGGGGCGGATTTCCTGCTCGGAGGACACTCGGGCTTGGATTCTCTGTAACCCTGGGGCCTTTCGACAACGCGCTGGTGCAGCTCCAGGCTCGAGCCGTAGTTTAGCCCAGCAGCCTGGGCAGCTGCAAAAGTTGGCACCTCCAGAGAGCTACGTGGAGAGAGGAGGGAGATCCCCAGACTTTTTGGAAAGCAGAACCTTTGCTCGCACCGCTAGCCGAAGTTCCCCGCAGCGATGGGGGGCCCGGGCTGCAGGCAGCCCACGGCAAGGTGTGTGGCGAAGCGAAAGCAGAAGAAACGTTTGGCTGCCTTTCTCCTCTCTGTGCAGGGTTTTCTGTAGCATGGGGACTAAGAGGTTTCTAAGCAGGGCCAGCTCCTCGTGTTTCTGCGGGAGGAGGTGGGCGCGGGGCCATCGTCGTGCTGGGCTGTGCCTTTAAACGCCAGCCCAGTGCAAAGTGTTTGGAATTAGGACACAGCGATGACTTCAGTGGGTAAAAATCTGCCAGAATTAGCCTGGAGCTCCTCATTATACAGGGGATAGGGAGCAGTAAAAATCAAATCAGCAGAGATAAACTGCACAGATCATTTCTGCTGATCAATAACAGGCCTGTGCAAATAAGCTCGCTGTCCAGAGCCCATCTTTGTCCGAGTCAGCAGGAGAGGAGATTAGATAAACCACAGGCCAGCCAGTCTTTCACTGCGCTCAGTGCATAGGAAATGTCCATCACACCGCGGCGTGATCGTAACTGGATGAACATTTGCCTTGTGCATGTGGGCCACAGCAGCTTATTATGGCTACCGAGGGTAACCAGCTGTAATAAAAATAGATGATATTATCTGACGTAGTATTTCTCAATGCAGCGTTTGCCATTTCTAAGATATGGCAAATTCTAAGCTGCTCACTGAGTCCTGAATTCCTGCACTGCTAGAGCCATGGGACTGTGGAAATCCCATGCCAGGTACAGCAATACCTGTCCCCTTAGTCGGTACCATTCCTCGCGCAGAACAGATTTTGCACAATTAATTGAAATGAATACCATGATGGAAACAAGCATCTTCCAGCTAATGCAAGAATTTTACTACAGTTGTCACATAAATATGGCAGCAATTTGTTCTTGTTGATACGAGGTATCAGAATGTGTTTCAAAATAAAATAGCTGTAATATAGAGATAATATTTCCATTTCAGTTCGGGGTAATTTCTTCCCAAGACATGCTGTTTTGGATGTTGTTTTGGCTTGATACTCCCAGCTTGACACCCTCAGGCTTGTGCCTCCGAGATCTCGGTGCCAGGCAGCTCAGTTGGCTTCTCGTTGGCTTCGTTGCACTGTCATGGTCTCAAATTATTCATTTGTTCTTCTGTATTGGGTAACACGAATGCTTAGAAAATATGCAAGGACATTGTTGCTTTTTATTTTTTTCTTTTCTGGTGTCTAGGACTTATGGAACCAGGATGCTTTATTTGATGTAGTGTTATTACTATACATTTTAGCGAAGGTTAATAAAATGGAAATTTAATAGATACATTAAAATGTCTGGGATAGCGGCTGAACGTACTGGTGAGCTGGAACATTGACCTTACTGCACTTAAAGGCTGTGACTCAGACTCCTGACGCCACAAGAGCCGGGCAGAGAGGAATGCATTTCTGCATGCCTGTGTGGGTATTTATGTAATTTTCAAATATTTTTCACTGGAAGTTCTTTAAGCATTGCTTCACTAGATGGAATAGCAATCCCAAGATCAAAAAAGTGGTTTTTTTCTGTCGTTTAGGTTATTCAAACTTCTTTTGCCCTGCAGTTTTGTTCCTCAGTGGTTAAAATATCAATATCAATTGCTTGTAGCTGTTCAGTTAGAGCAGGCAATAAAATTTCTCAGAGGTGAGGCACGAGCTATTCCTGTAGTCACTAACCTCACTTTTTTTCTCAAAAGATTCTGTGGATTTGGCCTGGATTTGGGCTTGGGCAGAAGAAGCACATGCTGGTGGATGCCACCCAGTTAAAAACTTGGAAACTGTCTCTTTTTTCACACAACTCTATAAAGGAGAGCGGTATTTATGAGGACATATACATATATAAAATGTATTTAAAAAATTGCAAGAAAACTGAATATTCATACCTCTGCTGCCTGCCTGCCATACTGCGTAGTCACTCAGGTATTACTGGAATGATAATTATTTGAGATTTTGTGTTATTGTTTTAGTGTGAGAAATAATAATTATTCAAGAGGAAAAAGCTTAAACTATTTGCTTATCTGGCTCTGTCACATGAGTTTCATGAGCAAAGCATCAAACGTGACAGACTACTGTTTTTATAACATGGCTATCAGTAATAGGCTAAAAATATGTCCTGTGAGTGAAGTGTTAAGTGCTGAATTGATTATTTTTATTAGTATTCACAGCTATTGGGAGTCAACTTAGTGAAAGCTCCGTTGCAGTATCAGCCTGGAAACATTTCCAAGGATGTTTTTACTTGGGTTGCTGTTTTAGTGAAGCAATATCCAAGTCCTGTTTCCACCATGTGGTTGAAGGGAAATTGTGAGATTTTTTATGATTTCTGCACTGAGCTAGAAGATCATGAGGCTGTGCAGTATTATTTAGCAAAAAAGAAAAAAAAAAAAAAAAAGAAATTGGTGCAGCATATTTGAATTTCCATTAAATTCCTGTTGAAAAAAAGTTGAATTAGTGCAGTGCTATGTGAGCCAACAATGTATAGCAAGTCTAGTGAATTTATATTGCTTGTTTATATCTGGAAGAATGACAAAATGGAAAAAAATGCGGCTATTTATAAATTACATTCTTCAATAAAGTATTAATTTCCTCTATTTTTATTGCAACCTCCAGATAAATATTAAAATTATGAAACATCTGCTTATAAAAAAGTCATCTCCTCGCAGGCATATGTTTTTGTCTCTTGTTTGAGCTGCCTAAGCAGAATTAGAAATCTTTCTAAGAAGCAGGAGCAATACTGTGGGTTGAATTTCCCAAGGCAGTTATGTGCCCGAGATTGCAGTCCGGTTCTTGAAAACACCCCCTCAACTTGGGTCTTTTTTCAGACTGATTTTTTTTATTGCTCTCCCTGTGTTTTTTTCAGGCTATTTTGTTGGGTTTAGTTTTATATAACAGGCTGCCGTGGCTAGCAAGCAATTCCATCATTCCGTGAACTCCCACCATTCGTCGTCTCCGTCCCGGAGGCTGTCAGAAGTATTATGGCAAAGAGATGATAGTTTCTTTCTATGGGATTGTATGTGGGAAGGAAAAAGAGAAACTTTTGCACAGATAGGTAGCTCCATGACATCCAGAACCAATATGAAAGGGAGAGAGGCTTTAACTGTCCCCGAAAAATGCTTTTCATCAGACATTCTGTGCAACTAATCATGAGGAAAAATGCAAATAAAGAAAGAATAAACACAGTATAAGAGAAAAGCAAGAAAAAATAAAATGAAATTGCTCAGCCTTTGTATGGAAATGTTTATTAATTGAAAAAAGCTGTTGTAAAGAAGGGGAAAATAGCCTAGTACAAATGGAAGCTAAATGCAAAATAGGAGGTTTTAAACATAGATTTTATACATGAAGCAAAGGGTATATGTCCTGAAAACACTGTTATCTTTTTGTTTTTAAATCGCCTAGGAGATATGCAGATGATATCGTACAGATGAAATGTGGAAATGGTATGGAACTGGGACATAAACAGGGGTGCTTAAAAGAAAAATGAAGCAATAAACAGGATATATTTGATCTCCAGCCTCCTCCTAATAGAGGAGATAAGATATGGATTAAATAGCAGTTTTTCCTTTTCCACTTACATATATAGTAGAGAAACATTCTAGAATTTCTAGACTTTTAATGTTTTCTAAAAACTCATTTTAGAAGAAAAAAAACAGATTTTAAGTATGACCCAGTGAGACACTGGTTGCTTGTCCATGGAGTCTATTGGCACGTAGGCCATGGAGGGACAGTTTTTGATACTTCTTCAGTTTAATTTGTTTAAGAGCCGATGCCAATCGCATTCCTTTCAGCAGCCGTTGTAGATTTTGTGGACTGTAATTTCAGGATTACCATGAAGAAACAACAAGCTAAGGGGAAAAAGAGAAGCACTGCAGTGCGGAGCTGTGTCTTTTCTGAGGTTGGGACAGTGAAAATGCCATCAAGGTGTGCGTGGAACCATCAGTCCAGAGGGAATTTCCCGCAGCACAAACTTTGTCTATCTGTGAGTGAGGACAGATAGGAAAGAAACTGGTAATGGTGAAGTTGACCCTTTTACATGACATGAAGCTGCTTTGATATGGGCAACAGAATTCCCCCGAGGCACGTGGAAAAGGAAGCTCAGTTCTGCAAAGGAAGTGGCTCAAAAATAAGCTGTATGTTTGCAATTAGGAGAGCGGCAGAGCTTAGGGCAATGTAACCCTGCTTTAGGAAAGCATAAGAGCAAGGTACTGTGCAAAATAATCCACGAAGCTGGCAGCACCTGCTGAGGTGGCACAAAGATCATTTGGACGTATTCCTTCATTAATTAAATAGATAATCTGGTGACCACTGATTTATCTTACAGACTCCTGACTTCTCCTTTTTTCTTTCTTTAAGGCTTTTGTAAGCCCCTTGCACATTGGAACTGAGGGTTTGTGCGCCTGAATTGGGCTCAGAGGAACCTTGTGAGCCACAAGAGCAATGGTAAAATGGTCTTCAACGGCACTTCTCCGAATGGGGTAGATAACTCTGCAGTGCTATGAGGCAGTTAAGAAGGATAAGCACCAGGTCTCAATTCAGATAATTCATATAATGGCAAATTATGCTACTCTAAGATGGCATTTCCAGTTTTTAGTGCCTCTGTAAGCAGTGAATTTCAGTGCAATGTATATACATATGATAGCTTTTCCGTGCCTCCTTCTCACATGCTCTGTATTTGTGCAATCCCTCTTCCCTATAGCTGTAATACTGCCACTTTTGAGAAAGTATTGTGTAAGTAGGACACACAGATGTGACAGGAGAAAACTCCCTTTCAGTACAACTCTTCACTGTAATTTATTGCAGTTTCCGGTGTGAAAGCTAAGACGGATTTTTCACTGCGTTGTCAATAGTAATTTAGCGGCACATCTACCCCATGGGTGCCGAGGCAGGGCTGGGAGGGCATTCCTTGGGAGAGACCTCCTAAAATTGGTGTTGGCACCAGCAATCCGTGTCACCCCATTTAGATCCCTTTGTGGCTTTTCCTGAGCGGTGAAGCCATCCTAAGAAATGGAATTTAGGATCCTCCTTCCTGTGCCCTCCTTGAACGTTTTCCTGAATTTCATTAATGCTAGTTAACCTTTACACTTGTAGCCAGTGCTGTCAATTGCTCCTATGATTAAAACAAACTCTTAATAACTTCCCATACAACTAAATTAACAAATACTTGTGTGAAGGAAGTGAAGCAGCAAGAATTACTTAAGCCTTGGAGGAAATTCCAGGGAATATTTCTATATTTACCACACTGTGCTCTTTCAGGATTGCAGCTACTAAAATGCAAAAGATTAAAAGCTGTTTCCCAAAGTCTTTTCGCCGCAGCTGAGGTTTGCCAGAACTAGCACATTAAATGCAGCGAAAGGCAGCTTTGACCTGAAGCCCGGTTTCTTTTTCTGCCAATCTAGTGTGGAATTTTTGTCGTTGAACCTCTTGCACTCCCTTCTTTCAGTTGAAAATCCGGTGTAGTATTTAAGCTTCCTAAGCACCCCATGGGGATATAATCAAAGAGAAAAGCAGCTTGGGAAAGAGCCAAGAGTGTTTCCCTTGCTGCTGCGTGCACAGACCGCGCTCGGCTTTGCCTTTGGGAGGCCTTGCTCCATGGTGATGCGTGGCAGAAGAGTTGAGTTAGGTCATACAGATATATATATTTATATATATAAATATATATGTGTGTGTATGTGTGTTAATTATGCGGGTTAGGTAAAAAGTGCCTTCCTGGCAAAGATAATGCTTCTAATGAGGTTTACTGGTAGAGGTTGCCCCTTGTAGAAAGGGGTGCCCAGCTACTGCGTTGCAGTGAGGCCCACGAGCGCTGCTGCGTTTTAGGGCCTGGCAGCCTTTCTGCTGTAAAACATCAGGAGTCTGTAATTTGCCTTGGCTGTAAAATCTGTTCGGGGTTTGACACATGCCCTGCGTGTTCTGTTTAGCATCTCGCTTTAGCATAAAGGATGGAGAAAAATGTTTCTTCCCCCCTTTCCCCATTTCTAAACAGTTTCTCTGCTACTGGAAAATATAAATAATTACTGATACCACTGGATAACTAACTTTTGAAACAGTTCTCTGTGTTGAAACTTTCTGAGGCTTATGCAGAGGCATAATCGTTAAAATTTTTCTCCTGAGAAAGAAAAATGCTGTGAAACTTCTTTAGAGAATCTTATTTTTTGTATCTCTTCCATTTATGGCATGACGTAGCAACAAGGGGGGCAGTTGTGGGGCTTCATCATTATCATGTAACCTTTGGATGTGAAGTACGAAATAGGTGCGAAAACCTGGTTCCTGCACTTACAATCCCATTACATGGCAATCTGAAGAAGACACATTTCACTTAGTGCTTACATTTATGGTCTTTTCAAATTACTTCTCTGAGGGATGAGCAAGCAACTCATAGGGAATTATTTATCTGGCAAATTTAGCTTTCTTTTCTGCTGAGGAGGTACCCTCAAAGTTGATAGCTTCAACTGGGTTCATTGCTCAAGAGTTTTTTGGTAGAATTTTAGTTGCTCTACAGTTTGTACAAAGCTTCTCTGTTCTCTATATTAAAAAAACATTATAAAATATTTATGTGTTTTTTGCATTATCTATGCATAAATATGTGTGTGTATATATATCTATGTAATGTAAATAATATGTTTTTTCCAGAATGCACTGGTTATTTTCAGTGATGCTTTCATAACCGTGCTTCATTCTTTGGCTCGTGCAGATGCAGTACTCTATGATCCACTCAGTTTGACCTTTCTTTACTTTTTAAAATTATTTAATGTCTGCGGATTCGTTTCTGAATCTCAATTATAAAGAAAATCATTACAAATATTTTGAGGGGGATTTATATTCCGTGGTGTCCTATCAATATTTCAGACTAAAGGAGCCAGTGGCATAGTAGCTCACTGGAGCATTTGCTTACCCAGTAAATACTCTTCTAAGAGTATTTAAGAAATAAAGAAATAAAATGTGAGTGTTGTTTCCCACCAGACAAATGCAAAGTTGGCTGCTTCACAGCTGTAATGGTTTGTTTTTCACCAACGCCCAAGATATGTTTTTCTCAAGGAATAAGGTAGCCATTGTTGTACACTTTTCTTTACATTTCTTAAATCCATTTTCTTTCTCCTTCTAGTTTTCATGAATGAAGTTTCTGAAGATGTGACTTATTAGCAGACAGGATATGGACTACATTAAGCAATTCTTGTATGTTGCTGTGTCATTTACTTTGAAATGCTTAAGTGTATCGATATAGAGAATGTTAAGTATAGCTATATAGAATTAACGTGTGCAGTTGTAACATATACATGTTATTTCTCCAAATACATTCCCCAGCAATATGTGCTGATCAGAGAAATGATATTAAAATATACATGAATGAAGGATAAGGTTTTAGGATGAGCACACTACCAGCAAGTATGACACAAAAACATTAGCTCTTGAAAAGAAAGGGGAAAAGAGAATTACATGGAAAGCTGACTCGTTAGGAGCCTATGCACATGTGCGCTTAGCTGTGAGTAGGAAGTGATCAATGGCATGTAGAGTAAAACGCTACTATCTGTTTTGGATAGGAGTTAAAGTTGCAGAAGGTAAGTACATTTATTTGGTTTATGAGCTTATTATTGCCATTATTACAGCCTTGAAATGTCAAATGCTGAAATTCGTATCTTTTGCTTTTCATGACATATTAGCTTTCTTGATTATGGTCTTTGTAGGAGAGCTCGGGGGTGGACTTCCCATCTACAGGAAGGTGTTTGTAACCAGTCAGGAAGCAAGAGAGTTGCTTATAGCAATTTGTAGAACTAAAATGTGTTCTTGGGGAATGGGCAAGAGTAGGTATATGCAAATGTCTGTGCAGACTTGTGAGATACATGTGAACTTGTTTGCAGACTTTTGCAGTAAAATTCAGTGTCACCTTCTAAATGCATCACCTTTCCAGCTTGTGACATAGTTGTTTAGATTCTGCCACTTTCTGAATTACCAAAAAAAAAAAAAAAAAAAAAAAAGCTACAAAAATGTAAATATTTATAGCTCTTATCTACTATTTTCTAGACATATTTTGGTTATTGTGGAGGATGGTATTGCTTCTTTCCCCAGCAAGTTACATATGCTGTGTGCATGTAGGTGTTACTCTTGTTTTATATTCATTGATCTGTCAATTAAACTAATGGAAAATAAAGTGATTTAGTACTGTTTATTTGCAAGCTGAACCTGACTAGCACTGTAACGGACATAAAAAAACTCTTTTTTTTCCCTTGTTAGGAGAGTCAAGCAGGGGAATAAGTTGCCCAGAGATTTTATGGAGTCTCCATCCTTGGAGGCTTTCGAGACCCAATGGATAAAGCTGTGAGCAACCATGTTTGACACCTTACTGAATGCGTGCCAGCATAAGAAGAATAATTGAATGTCAAAATCAGATATCATGAGAAAAAAATTGTCATCTATAAATATACAGCATGCAAACAGGTTTGCTAGATGCAAGTCTTTACAGTTAGGCTTGCCCAGAACAACATTCAGTGCACACAGCACGTGTAGTGGCCTCGGCCGGTGCTGGAGAGTGAAGATCCATCTTTTGGCCGTACTTCTGCAATAGCAAAAATGTTGTTTCTTAGTAGGAAACACACACACACCCATGCATACATTGCACTGGCTTCTTCTCATCCTCCCGAAAGTTATTTTTTTTGCAGATGAAGGGAAGGATACAAGTTATTTATGATCTCTTCTGCTCACTGGTTCAGTGTTTTTATTTACTCGCTTGCAAATGTGAAGACTCTGCTGTTTTTCGCGCCGTGCGTGTTTGGCTTTGAGGGGATTGGAACTCGGAGATCTAAGCGGAGTCGGCTGAATGCTGACACAGCAGCAAGAAGCCTAGGTAAGCATTAAATCTGCACAACTACTGTGTGATTTAGGGAAATACAAACTTGGGAAATACGCATGCTAAGGACAGCCGAACATTTCCTTGCCTTAAAAGTGCGACATTTTTTTTTCTTCCTGCATGGGTTTTGTTAGTGTCTGCCCAGCAAGGGCCTGTTTTGATCGCAGGTTTTGGTGTGCGATGCTGCGTTTCCTCTGCGCTCGCATCGTGCGGCTCGACCAGCGCTGCTGGGACCAGGAGGGAGCTCGTGGGAGAGGCCCCTGCGTTTCAGGTCCTGGTCCTGTGGAGATAATCAATACTGTGTCTAAAAGCATGTGCAAACAGTCTCAATGTGACTTTTAGGCAAATTAATGCCAGCGTAAATTAGAGCAGCCATAAATCCTGAGGAAGAGCAGTTTGATCTGCGGGCTGACCTCCCTTTGCTGTGAGACCACTGGGAGATGAGAGAGGAGAGGGGGAACCCGGGAACCCTGCTGCTCTCCTGGGAGCACATCTGCTCTCGAACCAAAGATTGAACCCGTATTTCTGGAAAAAACACACTCAAGAAGCAAATAGGATGATACTGCCTAGTTTTAAGCTTGAACTGTCCCACTTTTTGCTCTTAAGTCATTGCTAGTATTTAGCATATCATTTTTCATGCTGCTTTAAAAAAACACTCGTGGTTCCCACTTAAGAAACTGGTTGCTCTTCATATTTTCATGGAAGTATCTATAGGTTTCTATTCAAAATATTTTTCTATCTTTTATTTTGGATTGCAAAGAATTTATCCAAAGACTTTTATGGAATTGCATTGCTGATGTATTTTAAGGAAGACATCCCTTCAATATACCATATATTTTTCATTCAACTAGTGGCTCACACATCGCCTGCAACTGAATCCTGTCTCACTTCCTTTTCCGCACTAGATTCCTGTCAGAGCGGGTTATTATCCGTGAGGAGGGGACAAGCCTTGCCAGGTAATTTTAAGTTGGTGTCACACAGCAGCACAAGGGCCCCGGGGAGCCGCTGGCTGGGGACGGCCACCTCTAAGCACCGGCCTGGTTGGGCTGAGACACGGCCACGATCCCCTGCTGCCGTCTGAACGTTCCTCGCCCTCACTTCCTTCGCAACAACATCTGCATCGACCCACATTCCCCTATAAGAAACCTTAAAATAAAATGCCTGCTCCCCGCGGAGATGTTGCAGCCTGCTGTGAAAGCAGCACGAAACGTGGCTTTTCTTTGCACTGTGCCCTTGCCGCTGAGCCCCGCGTGGAAGGTCCCTTCCCCAAGTCTCCCCTGTGGCTCATTAAGACTTCTTTCCGTTGTTCATATAAGTTGTTCAGATACTCATTTCCTCAGGCAGATGCACCTGGGAAATAAAAAAGCTTATTGTTTACCTTGTCTTATACCTTTTTACACACCTTTAGTATTTGGTTCGTGCTTATTGGCCTCCTCAGCATTTACAGAAGGGGCCGCCTGCTTCCCAGTTCCAGACGCAAATTACTGTGGAGGGAAACCAGACAATTTTTGGTTGCAGATATTGTTGCTCTGGGGCTTGGGTTGCTTTGGTGGCACAGTAGAAGGCCTATTTTCCACTGTTTGAGTGTTGAATATTGTTATTGTTTAAGGAAAAAACTGTTGCTTAGAAGCCAGCTTAGCTAGCTGACAGTCAGATGTAGCACTTGTGAGATCTGAAATTTATTTCTCTGGAGCTCACTGTTCCAGCTAGCATGAAAATTCTATATATTGAGAACTCTCCTGCAAATAGAAATGGTGTGTTCTACTTAGCCAGTTTGCAAATAGAAGCACGGTGCCGTGGCCCGGAATTTTTGGTTCTTTTCTTAGGCCTCGTTATGTTGTGTTGCTTTAAGATAAGCGCGTAGGGTAGAAATCCCTGGAAGGACGAGGGGAGCTTGCTTGTACAGCAGGAGCAGTTACGCTTGCTCAGGCAGGGATCATCAGAGACCTTTCTGGAAAGGTGTCTGATCGTTATTTTGCAGGTGGAAGAAGAAATGCAATTCCGTGGTTTGCTGAGCAATGGCCTGGTGCGGTTTGCAGCAGGGGGATGTTGGATTTGGGGCTCTCCAGTTCTGTACGAGGGTCCTCACTGCCAGCAGTAAGTGACCTGGTGGCACGTGGAGCTCCAGGACATCGATGGGAGCTCGGAGCAGCATCTGCTGCGCCTGGTGTCCGGCTCCTGATAGCTGCGCACGCTCTGCTGCTTACTGACTTGGAGTTTAAAGACACCAAACTTTTAAATAAAGCAAAACTCACTACTAAGTGCCCTCATATATTAGCCTTTATGAACACCCATTTTGAATAACTTTACAGGCTCTTTGGTGCCAACATCTTTGTTTAACTAACACTCTATTTTATTGCATTCAAAAATGTACTTGTGAAAAACGAAAGTGTTTTATGTTACTGTTGTAGCTCAGAAGTGCCATTATTTAACACTTTTCTGTGGCTGATTTTCTCTTTATAATTTGTGCAGATCTGCCTTCTAGTTACAAGTCTTTGGAGATTGTAAACAGCAGAGAGGAGCTGTTCCTGGTGATCTTAGCTAGCAATAACAGCAGGAAACTGCACCAAGAACGCCCCTAAAAAGTACTGTGAAGGATGGCAATGTTTGCAGAGAACTGGTGCCAGCTCCATTTTCTGGCTGGAATTAATAATAAAACCATACAAAAAAAGGGGGCTGTGCTGTAGCGCATGAACATTTGAGGCTAGTGCTGCAAGTCTGTTAATTAAAAGCCTTTGTAAGACCTTTAACTTATGGTATGAATGCTCCAGCGTCCATCTACAGATTGATTTCCTCATTTTTTAAAAATCTGAGGAAACTATCAGTAAGAGATAGCATGGGTGGTGGTTTAAGCTGCACTGCTTGTTATGAAATATGTTGCTCTCAGTGTCTGTTTTCCTCGCTGTTATAGCGGGAGCAAAAATAGAGGCATCCTGCAAGAATTTAGAATCCATGGAAGCTTTTGGTGTGTGGAGCGCCGGCAGGGGATTGGTGGCCGGCTGGGCGGGCTCCTTCCTGCAGGTGGTTCGGGCAGAGGGGCCTCCGAGCACCTCTTGCCCTGCGTCCAAGGGCGCCCGAGAAGCAGCGCACAGAGACTCTGCTGGCTCTCTGGCAGCCGGGCACCTCCCTGCTCCTGAGGTTATTCCTTGTGGATCTTGTTCTGCCAGCTCCCGCGCCTCTTCATGTGGCTGTGGCAGCATGAAGCACCTACACTGGGGAACTGGATTCCCAATTTCAATGTCTTTGTTCTGCAAAATATGCGCATCAGAATAGATGATGGATAAGATTCGGAGACCTACATGCTTGCATCCTGGAATAGAAAGAAGCAAATTAATGGGAAAAAGTGAATTAAAAATATTTCTTTCATTTACATAATTCCCATAATTCCCATTAATAAAATGTGCTTTCATCCTGAGAAAATGGGGCACTAGCACTATTTGGGACCGGGGATTAGTCAGGAAAGAAGCGGGCATTAAAAGCAGCCGCTTCTCCCGCAGGCCGGCCGGAAAGGGCGAGCGGTGCGGAGCAGAAAGCCGTGCTCCAGCGGGCACATTCCAGCCATTCCTTCAGCCGCCGTGCCGGGCCGCAGCGGGCCGGGACACGCGGCCGCCGCGCGGCGTTCCCGGCGGGAGCGGGGATGCTGCCCCGCGGAGCTGGGGAGGGCGGCGGACCCCCCTTCCCGCGCCTGCGAGAAGGGGCTCCGGCTTCCCACGCGAACCTCCTTCTGCTACTGGCTGAGGCAGCTCAAGCCCAAAATGTAGCCCGAGATAAGCAAATGTCATCCGTGGCTGTGCTGGCCTTGCGTTGCTTTCCATGGGACCCTCTGGAAGTCTTCTGCCCCAGCTCGCGTTGCAGAAGCAGCGCTCGCCTCCCAGCGCCATCTCTGTCCTGTTTTCGGTGGTCGCCTTACTGGTGGTGACCAGTGACAGGACAAGCGGCAATTAAATTAAAACAAAGGCAGTTCCATCTCCATGCGAGGAGGAACTTCCTTCCTGTGCGGGTGCCAGAGCCCTGGCCCAGGCTGCCCAGAGAGGCTGTGGAGGCTCCTGCTCTGGAGACCTTCCA
Organism: Nothocercus julius; assembly: GCA_013398735.1. Lineage (NCBI taxonomy): Eukaryota > Metazoa > Chordata > Aves > Tinamiformes > Tinamidae > Nothocercus > Nothocercus julius. The sequence goes on along the minus strand of VZSV01000167.1, from coordinate 963,862 downwards.
ACCTGCCCGGATGCCGCCCTGTGCCCCGTGCCCTGGGTGTCCCTGCTGGAGCAGGGGGTTGGACTGGATGATCTCCAGAGGTCCCTTCCAACCTCAACCATTCTGGGATTCTGGGATTTTCGGTGCATGTTGTCTGGTTTTGTGCCTGGCTCAGCGCTTATATCCAAAACGGGAACTTGGAAATGGGCTTCTTCCCATCATCTTTCTCTAATCTTTCTCTAATCTTAATCTGAGTGGCTAAAACTCTGCAATCTCCAGAGGTGTTGGTGAGCAGGAATCTTGGGCTTGTCATAATTCAGGGTCTTTCGCGTGGTTTTAAGTGAATTAATGGAAAGGTTGTCACACATGCTATATGCTAATGTGTTTACTGAATTTCCTGCAGTACAGCAAAGTGCAAGTGAATGCGGCCCACTGGAGGTATTTTTCTTTCCTAGGTGGTGGAGGACTTGGGGGAGGAGATACCAAATGTATATTTACTGAAAAACTTGTTTTTTTCACGGTTTTTAGAGATCCGTTTCAGTGGCCATTGATGACACTTTCCATTTTATCCTGGCTTCTGGATGAAAGGAATTGGCTGAATGTGAAGTTTAATCATTTGTTCTTTCTTTTTAAGCCTTCTGCCTTACGTAGAAGGTTATCGTTAAAACCCTTTTGGTTTCACCTTTCAAATTATGGTCTTTCTCCAGCGCATTTCTCCGTGTCTCCGCTGACCTGTACCTGGCTAGAACGATGCTCTGCTGGGTGACTGCTCCTCTTGTCATCTCTGAGGAAAGTTTAAACATTTTAATACGTGGCATCATTCCCACAGCTGTCATTGCTGTCTGCAAGTTTATTCTCAGCACAGTGTGAAGCTTTCAGCCATGCAGAAGGGCAACACTTCCACTTAAATTGCTAAGACATGAGTTTTATATTCAGTTCTCTCTTGAGTGTAATAGAACTTGTTACCAGGTCCCCTTATCTCCTCCAGTGTAAGATTAGTTTTCACTGGTAAGTGAGTTCTGAGCCAGGCTTCCTCGAGTCCTGTATGAATATGCTTTTTTATAATTCTGAAAAGATTTTTCTGGTTAGAAAACTGTTGCTGGTAGATAATGAACTCGTGAAGACCAGTCATCTAAAAATATAGATATATTTTTTCTTAACACTGAAGGCTTGTGTTACCACGTAGAATAATTTAGTTCTGAGGGGCAAAGAAAAATGCTCCTCTGACACTCTAAAATACACTAGTATGTACCTTGTATCTTAAGCACAATCTGGTTACACTTACCTATGTAAATAGGTCATGGCTCCAGTTACTTATCTGCGGTTTATGCACACAAATATATGTGCACATGGACCCATGTACATGCACATGTTCCCTACATGAAGAGGAATAATTTTCCAAGCTTATAGCTATGTCTCCATTTGCCAAGTGCACTTGGGAACATAGCTTAATGTAGGGAGTAGTATTGGAAGCTGGGAAGTATCTGAAAGCATCATCTGGGATATCAAAAACTTGTGCCTCCTCCAACATCAAAAAAAGTGGTCAAGAAGTCACCCACTTTAGAACAAATATGAAAATCAGTGGTAGCAGAACAAACAGCAATGCACTGCATAGCAGGAAAGAGGAAGTAAATGTGGGTGAATATCAAGTTAGGATATTTGCAAGGGAAGATAAAGGGATCAGTGGCATATTGTGAATTCCCAGGTTTTATGGCTGTGGTGGCAGTTCTGCGCTGCCCAAATGTGCCCTGCAAGGTCCCACACCAGAGCAGCCTCTGCTTTCCCCGTCTACACCCCCACTCTTAAAATCCAGGCTCAAATGTGTCCCTTCATCCAGGGACCTGCACTACCTCAGGCTCCTTCCCTGCCGTGCCCTGGCATTCCGCACTGTGGGAAGCAGCCTCGGATCCGCACGGCGGCTCGCAGGCTCCCGGCCTGAGAACCTGCACGTGGGCAGAGCACAGAGGAGCTGCTGCTGCTGCTGCTGCAGGACGTGGTGCTTCGAGCTCCACAGAGGGGAGAAATACCTAATAAATACTCCTATATTTGGAGCAAAAATGATGTATTGCTCATCTATCAAGCTGTCGATGAAAATTCACCAACCTGCAAATAAAAAAGCATTGGCTGTAATTCCATATTTTTAAATACTATGTGTAGCCTGGTTAATTTGCAATCAGTAGCTTCAAAACTGAAGGAGGATTTTTTTTTTTTTTTTTTGATCTGATATTTCTGCCTTACCAAATTTTAGCATTCTGTCTTGCAAAGCAGGACCTCAAAGAAGCCTAATCCAATAAAGGATGTTGTTTTTTGGATACATGAAAGAAGAGAAATGATCACTGTGAGCAAGGGAATGATTCCATCTCTATACGCAGAGCTGAGGCGGCGAAGCAAGGAAGCCCGGTCAGCCCTGGCTGGCAGAATTCACCGGAGGGTGTAGTTGTTGGTACCGGAATGCCAGAGAGAACATATAGGACAGCTATGAAAATGTTCTAGAAGAGAGAAATGAGGCTCGGGCAAGTAAAGTGTTCGAGGTTTAATGACCTTGTGTCTGAACCATTACGTGCTACCAGGAGGACTCCTCACCCTCGCTTGTGAGGACTGAAGTTCCTAGGGCAGGAAGTGGAAATTAGTGGACGTAGAAAACCTGTTCTTCCAGACATACGCCAATACGAAGGTGTCGCAGCCTGGCAGGTTCATACTGAGAGTTACTTTTTTTTTCCCAAGATACAGTGTTTTCACTTAAGCTCTTCTTTTCTGCCCAGCAGTGGCTCTGCATTTCCGAGGAATGCCCGCCTTGTTTGAGCTCGCGGGTAATGTGGTGTGGGAGCTTCCAGCCTTGGTAGAGTTGATGCAAAATCCAGGTGCCGGTGGATGCAAATGCTTACGCCTCGGCAGGACAGCTGGAGGAACAAGCAGAACAGGAGCCCTTCTCTGCAGACTCTGAACTGATTTCTTACCTAAGTCCTGCTTTGCTTCCCTACAGAGATGCTTTGCTGGCTCCAAGATGGTCTCCTTGCTGCTTCCCAAGTCAAACATTTGTTCCTGAGTGGTTGCAGTGCTAACAAGGTGCCTGGATCCCTTCCCTCTCTCCTCTAGAGCTGACATCACCCTCTCCTCAGTGAATGACCTCCAGCACCCGCGTGAATCTCTAGCACTTAAGGAAACTTTCTTGTGCTCCTGTAAGGATTCATAGAGGCGGAGGACTTCTTTGGTTTCAAAGATTTTCATTTGTCATTTACCTTTTTTTTTTTTCCTTTAGAATTTCAAGAAAAAGATATTTTTTAGTGTGCTGGACGCAGGTATTATGTGTATATTGATTCTCACTCTGCTGCCATATCCAAAACCTCTATCTATTTCCATCCCAAAGACAATGATTTGACAGTTTGGCTATGTGTATTTTTTCTCAGTTCTTTGCCTTTTTTAGTGCTGCTCAGAGGAATCTGGTGAAGGATGCATCCTTCTCATTCCATATCTGTGGAATAAGGAACTGATCTGTCTCAGCGATTTGCTCTTGTGGTGGCTTTTGCATCCTACTAAAACCAAAGCAGTATTTTGTCTATGCTGCTTAGAATTGCACAATTTATATTTATTGCTCAGTTGCTCAAAGAAAATAAGCAACTAAAAGGGCAGAAAGGATGAATGCTTTTACTCGCATAACTTTGCTTTAAGTCAAATTTCTTTCCTGCTTGTTTTTTTTCCCTCTTGATTGCTAAATTGCACTGTTGTTCTAGTTCAAGGATAATAAGGTCAGGCAGGAAGCGCATCTTCCATTGAGAAGTTTGCTAAGTGCTTATTATAGAACTTGTGATTTCTTCGTTCAGCATTGGCATTTATGTAATATAGACGTATAGAAATTCAAAACAGTTGGTAATAGCAAGAATCTTTGTGGAGAAGCAGTCAGAGGGCAATGTAATCTGCTGGTCAGGACACAGGTTAAAAATCTAACTTGCTAATTTAGCCAGGGCATTGTTGAAGATGCTCGAAAAGTAGCTCATATCTTGCTTTAGATATAGATCTTTCCTCTAGCCTTTTTTTCAGTGTGAGATGTGTACAGACAAATGGAGATATTGGCAGAAAGGGGGGGGGCATTTCTCACTTGGACAGCTTCTCAGTCCATTAGGAATCTAATTGACATAAATGGAATTGCTAAAGGACTAAGCTAGTAGTGCTCAGTGAAAAGGAAAAAGGCAGAATTTGCTGATCCAAGGGAAATAGTTAAACTAGGCAGTTGCAAATGCTTTCAGGAGCACAGAATCATCTGAGGTCTCCCTTTTCAAAAACACGTCATGGGCAGCTCCCGATGGGACAAATTGTCCTCTCCGTGGTTAGGTGTTTCTACCAGATTGCAAGGAGAGGGAAGGCAATGAGTTGTTTCCTTGTAACATTTAAACATTTTGTGTGCGGAAGCATTTGCTAGGCCTGAAAGGGTAGTTAATTCATGTGAAATGGAAGAAACTGTGATAGTGGAAAAATAAATAAATATTATTGAAGTCAGTGGAGCCATATGCACAGAATCATTTTTTTTCCTATGAAGATTAGTTAGGTGTTTAACTGACACAATGGGTGTTCAAAATACCCATTTCTTGTAGTAATTCCAGAGGTTCCTATTTTGCATTAAACACAAGGAACTGGTTCCCTGAGGGTAATCCTGATGCAATAACTCCAGGTTGTAGTCCTCAGACTTACAATTATTTATAATGCATTTAATACATGTATACTAAAACCTTCCAAAAGCTTTCTGTTAACAGGTCAGTGATGAAGACATTTGACCAGGGGAGGCAAAGACCTTGCATTCATGGTGAAATGATGATGTGCTCCGCTAGGAGACTGCAGGAAAAATCCTTTCTGTGCAGCTGGATGGATCTTGTTCTTAGCCTTGTAAAGCCCGGAGTATGAGAAACCTTTTGTTAAAACTGGCCTTTTATTCTTGGTGAGTTTTTGTTTTTACAGTCAAAACAGATGTGCTGACTAGGTAAACCATTGCTAATGGGTTTGTTTCACTTCATGCTTGAGTTTTTAGCTGTTGGGCTCTCTGTTGAGTAAGCAGTATACAGTTTGCTATTTAAATATTTGATTGCAGGCCAGCTTTCTAAGGAAAATGTGGCATATTGTGAAAGCTTTGCTTAAGTGCAAGCTCTTTCAAAATAATAATAAAAAAGAAGGCAAAATAACCCCCTACCTCACCTTTCAGTGTCCATTAAAACCTGGGAAGTCTTTAGGAAGTTCAGGGTTCGAGGTGAACCTGGCGTCTAGAGGCAGGGGAGACTGGATGTGTTTACACTGTGCTGGTCACTCCATGCTGGAGTCCTGCAGTTAAATACAGAGCACAAAGGTCTTGGTGGCTGCCAGGTGCGCTCGTTTTCCTAGGAACACACAAGGTTTGTTCTGCTAATTCAGCTGTAAGTCCAATTTCCTAGATTAAAGTTTTTAATAATAAAGGGGTATAGCATAATGGAGCCGCCTCTCAGGTTATGGATACCTAAAAATGTCTCCCGGAATATAGCATATTTTTCAGCAACTTGGAGCATGTGTAGGGTTTTTGATACCATTTAGCTTTTATTTAGCAGGACTTGTCTATCAGCCTTGGCTTGTGCTAACTATAGAATGAATAATAAAGTGCTTGCTGATCACTGGCCAGCTTGTTGTATATATCTATGCAAAATACAAATATATCTCATAAATGGAGCAAGGGCTTGTCAGGAAAAGTGAATATAGCATATTTCCAGTCGGCAGGAAGAAGGGACCCGGCAGCTGCATTGCCACACTTACCAGCCATCCTTCCTCTGAATAGGTTTGAAATTGGCCTTTGGCTCAAAGGCTGCTGGCGGAGTGGGAGAACATGGTCCTGGCACAGGACTAGCCACTCTGTTTGCATTAGCCCTGTTTTCTTAGGCAGCCGGGCTGAAAAGGCGTCGTGATGTTGATATAACCTCGGAGGGCGGTCGGAGGGGGCGGCTCCTTCTCGGGCTGCTGATTCATTTTACAGTATGTTCAACTGGTTTGGAGAGAACTCCTACCGGGGATTATAGATAACAGAAAGTTATTAGCTTGAAACTTGCAGATGGGAGGGGAGAAACAGGAAGGAAATCTGAGCTGTTGTAGGTCAATCTTTTGGTTACGTTGGCACTCGATCAAGAACAGGAGGATAGAGATTGTGCAACAAGAATCTGAGTCTTTTTTTTTTTTTTCACTGGCTTGTAGCTTTCAATTTATGGGAACCCAAAATGACCTGGCGTCCTGGGCCAAAACAGTTACATTTTTGCCCGTTTCGCCTGTATTGCTCATTAATGCTCTTTTCCCGGCGGTGCCCGTGGAAGCGCTGCCAGCTGTGGTCAGCATGGGAGGGACAGGGCAGGGCCAGCAGCGCTCCAGCTCTTGGGGTTTTCCTCCTTTGCTTGGCTCACGTGGTACATTTGAGTTGGAAGAGCACAAGTCTGTGAACAGGGACGGTCCAGCGTTGGTTGCTTCCCTCCCTCAGGAGATGTGGCAATGGTAAATTTTTGTGAACAAGTAACTCTGCACCCAACCTACTTCACCTTCAATGTTCCACCTCGCAGAGCCTTGAAAATTGCCCTCCTGCACGTCCGTGTTTGGCGTTGGTGAAACGAAGCCCCGCTATGTGCAAACAAGGCTAGTGGCTTCTGAACCAGCTCGAAGCTTCTCATGTCTTTTAATCAGCATGAATCTTATGAAAGCCTTTCCCTGCCCCCTTTGCTCTTTTTTTTGCATGGTTTTGGGATCATGCGCTTCCTATTTTTTTCTTGCACTGCCCAAGTAATTACTTTTGCTGTGGTTCACATTGACTGCTTGCTATCAGGAGCTTTTTATAGTTGTTCTGAATGTCTCTGAAGTGAAAACTTAAGTAACTTTCTTACAAGTCTAACCAAAACCCCCCGGGGAAGCAAAACTTCACTTAGCAGCAGCCTATAAAACACCTCGTGATGGCATCAGCCATCCATCACCGGGGCTTTTCAAAAACATTGTCATCCCTCAGAAGTGAGAGCTGTTCCATCTCACATCCTTTTCCTCCCGTCTACTGGGGCACGGTAGCCTGCTGGATGATCCAGAAAAGAATTAAGATTCATTGCTGTGATTTTTTCCTATGCATGCAAATAATATACACATGGGCATGGGATTATTTATTCATAGGTGTGAGGAAATCATCTAAATATTTCAAACAAAATTAACATTTAAAAATGTATGAAAAGTGCTTATCATATTTAATCCTACCATAGGCATATAGCTCTATTTTTTTCCCTGAACTTTTTGAAGTAATTGTTTCTGAAAGACAGCTCGCTTCAATAAAATGAAAAAATAACAGAAATACCAGGTCAAGTCATGTGAACCTCTTAACCTTTTAGTTCAACAGGAATTGTGCTCGAGCAATGATAAATTACTCTATCCTTTTGCAGTTTGTTGTGCAAGGCCTTTGCAGTTTGTATGGTTCGATTTCATGTCTTTTTTTTTTTTTTTTGAAATTAAAATACAGTAAAAATTCTTCTAAACTAAAAACCTTCATCCTTTTCCTTGGGAAAAAGTCCTAAAGAAAAGCCTATGAATGAGTTGTTGGTCCTGTAATGAACACTGAAGGATCTAACAGAATTGTTGAACCTTTTGAATTCTTTGTGATATTGCTGATTATCCAAGAAGACTTTGCAAACTCTGCAGTAGTGAATTGACCGGAATCCGAATCTCTCAAAATCTGTATCAGAAACATCATGGGACAGTCATGATTAAGGCACCAGGCGTCTTGCCAGGAGTCTGGTGCCCAACTTAAGTCTTCTTTTTTTAAATTATTTTTCAAATGTGTTCACTTTAGTGCAAGGGATTATGGTATCATCGTTGTTTCTAAAATCTGGAATCTGAAAAATAGTATGCCACAAATGAGCAGGGTAAGAAGAAAGTGAGGCAATAATAATTATCAGGCAATAATAATTGAGCCGTGTATTTCCACCCGGCAGGCTAAAGCACAGCTTCATGCTTACATTGTTCTAGCGCCTGTTGTCTTTTACCAGCCATTCATTGCCCGGTTTTCAGCAGCCATCAAGAGAAGAAATAAATTTACGGAGGGATTCTGTGGAGATGAGAGTGAATGAGACAAATGAAATCTGAATAAGGATTTAGCAGAAAAAAAGAGGTCGGACGGTGGGCAGGAGGCTGCTGCTTTTCCTGCTGGCTGGAGGCAGAGTTGGCCCCAGGGCGGCGGGCGGGAAGCGACTCCATAGGCGCCAGGGGCCGCGCGGGGCCGGGGGCGGAAGCTGCGGTGCCCGCGGGCGCGCGGAGCCTCTTTGTTTCCAGCTGAGGAATTTGCTGGTCCTGCCACAGGCAGAATAAAATTTGCAGCTTCTGTGGGTGGAGAGGAATGTGTCAAAGGGCTAAGCTGGGGCTTCCTCGGCCTTAGGACTCTGGATGCAAGGAGGGTTCTTGAGGAACTGTATTTGGCTTGGAAGGACCAGCCGTCGCGGATCTAGCCGGTGCTCCTTGGCCAGGGTTTCTTACATATTCATTTAAGGTCCTGCTTTGAGCTAATCTCTGGCTGTTAATGATCTCACAGTTTTTTGACGTGCTAAATCAGATTTGCTAGTTGTAGGAAAGATTCTTAGTTTTGTGCAAAGAGCCTTCATGTTCTTAATATTTCCTGGATTTTACTCTGCCCTTGAAGCAGAGTTGATGTTAATGCTCTTGGATAAGTGATATCCTCCAAAGTGTGGAAAAAGGCACTGGGTCCATTCCGGCACCACCCCAGTTGCACTGGAGAGGTGCCCGTTGTGCTGCTGTGGTCACCAGACCATCTGACACAGCATCTTCTAGTGGTGACATAGCCCGAGGCACAACCCACCTGAAACTGGCGCTGCTGGAGGCTTTTATGAAGGAATCAAAAGTATTTTGGTTTAGTTTGCCAGCTGCAGATCATGATAGATGTCCATTACTTGGAACCCATGTTTTGAAACCTCAAGGTCTAGTAGACCTTTAGCTTTTGGCTGTAAATTCCTACCGAAGCATCCAAGAGCCTGCTTTTCTATCTGCTCTTGCAAAGGCAAGTGTGCCAGTTTACTTTGGAGAACAAACCTGGCTTCTTTCGTTAACTCTATTGCAATTTATTTTTCTTGGAGCTGAACGTTGGAGCTCACAGGTAGTTCAAATAGCACAGCCAGCTGATTAAAGACAGTTTCTTGTGGTGAGCATACTGCACCCGAGGTCTGCAGCTCGAGCTGCTTGTTCCCTTGCAATATGTTGCAAGATACTATTTGCTGCTCCTAAATCCCGAGCGATTCAGGTCCGTCCTCCTGAATACCTCCTTCCTTCTTTTTTGTTTATTTTGTGCTCCCACAGGAATGATCAATAGAAGTCCTTGAACTGAAGCCAATATGACTTGTAGGAGCCAGTCTGGAATTACTTCCTGCTGTTGTGTGCCAGAACCGTGAATTCCTGACATTCCTGCCACCTGAAAAGCTTTAGTGGGGACTTTTGGACGGAACTGGCTCAGAGCTGATTAATTGTGTTTAATTAGATTGCGGTGATCTGGTAGGCTGGCTTTTCAAATAGTGTGACATTGAGAGGGCTGGTGGTGCAGAGCTGCCCTCGCAGTGTCGCTGCTATCGAGTAACTCTTGCTGGTTCACCAGGGGAACAGAAAAGGAGAGAACATTGAATTGATCCACAATTCATTTTTTTTTGTGTGTGTCTTTTAGCTAAGTTTCGTGGTTCTCTAATATAGAAAATATGGAAAGATAGGAAAAAAATGTTTATTAAAGAAATGTCCGTAATAGGACAGCCACCCTTTTTTTTGCAATCTCATTTGCATGCTCTGCATGATGGGCTAATACCTTGTGTCGGTACCTAAGCCGTGAGCAGAGTGCTGCTTTCAGCAGTGCTATCGCTAGGCATGAAATGGTCTGTTTAGGAGTTAGGAGCCAAATGTAAATGTGCTTAATGAGACCCCAGGGGAGTGCTCTGTGGCTGGGGAGAAATGGCTTTCAGGAGCAGATGCAGACAAAAGTATTGGATTTCAGTCTACAGAAAGTCACAGACTAAAAAAAAGAGAAGCTGTGGTCCCCAGCGGAGGGGGTGTCGGGGTTTAGAGGGCTGAACAGCTGTAGCCTGTTTATGTGTTTTAATTCATTGGTACAGGACTGGATATTAAACAAAATGAAAAACAATGAAATATGAAAATCCTTTTTTAAAAAAATCTTGCGGTTGTAGTTGACTAAGGCAGACTACAAGGTAAAATTAAACCCCAGAAATTAGCAAGAGTTTAGGGTTTATGGAACACACCTAAAATAATTTGGAAAGATTCTTCTGCAGAAAACGCTCAAAATCACGGAGAAAACATGATCATTTGGCCATCTTCTAAAAAATGGGGCGAGTGTCTGGATTTTGCTATTCCAAAGCTCACAGCTTAGATCTGAGAAATACCCTGCTATGGACACCTGCCTCGAGTACTCATCTTGCGAGTTAGGTACGCGCTTTTTCCCAAGCTGGTGAAAAGCGGCATGTTGCTGAAGTTTAGCAGCGCTGGCATTTGGTACTGGCAAAAAAAAAGGAAGCAAAAATAATTATGAAATGTTTTTATTGGCTTCAGCACCAGCTCTGCAGTTCTGATGGTTTAAATTAGCTCATGACATACCTTTGGGATGGGGTGTAAAACTCATATCCATCTGAACACTTTTAGTGCTTCAAAAAAGGTACTTGCTGGCCTAGATTTTGAAAACAGTCTGAACGAACCCGTAGAAGCAGCTGGCTCTGTCTTATTTTACAAGAGTCAAACCAATGCTTTTTTTTTTTTTCTCTTTATTCATTGGCAATAAAATTTCTTAGATTTAGAAAATTTAAAAAGAGTTTTTTTTTTTTTCATCCCAAATTCCCCATCTTTCCGCGGCGCGGGAACGCTGGCAGGCGCAGCCCGGCTCACCTTGCTCCGTGACGGCTGCTGCTGAACGGGGCGTCCCGGCCTTTCGTCCGTGCCCTGGCTGCCCGTCTGGGGGTCCTCCCTCCTTCCACCTTCCCCCAGGAAGCATCGCAGAAATCCAGTCCCTTCTTTGTCTGTGTGCAGAAAAACACAGTTCCAAAAAGCCTCTGACTGCTGTTTTTCTAGCAAGTTAAGCAGATGGATTGGAAATAGTATTTACTGTTTATTTCCTCAACATATCAATATGTGAGGAGCCAGTATAAATTGCGGTTTGACTGCAAACAAACCAACCCACGCCAAAGCAATAGAGTAAACACGGTTGTATTTTGTTTCAAGTCAATATTATGGGAATTGAGATGACTGATCTTTCTGCTTCCACTGCCTAGCTCTGACTCGCCGGATTCTGAGCCCTGCAATGCCAGACATTTCTGGTTCAGAAGATTCTCCAGAATAACTTCAGCAGTTGTTCTGCGGCACAGCAGGAAGTGGCAACTTCAGAAGCTGCAGACTTTGACACTAGACACAACTTTTCTGTCTGTTCCAGAGCTGCGTATGGTTTTTTTCACAGAGAAGCACAAGTGAAGCTGTCCCGGGTACGTCCACCAGTGCGGTTCTAGGATAGGGCCAGGACAGTCGGCTCCTTCCTCCTGGATCGTGCAGGGCTGCCCTCAGCCTGTTGCAGCTCTTTGTACCAAGAACTAAAAAGCGACACATTCCGTGCTCATAACAACTTAGTAGGCTAAATCCATGGGTTTACTACTTAAGTGGGTGAATTTAAGATGTCAGACTTCCTGAACGATCTCTCCGACTGGCTGGGTACGTCCAGCTGTAGTTTTCCAAATGTTGTATTGTGAAATTGAGAACAGGAAGAAAAAAGGGGAATAGAAAAACAGACAATTGATACACTCCCCAAATTATTCACTTATTTCAACAAACAAGAATCACATTGATGTAATATATGGCCAGTTTCAATGCTAAAAGCAAATCAAGAGCTCGAATGTACTTACGTGGCTAGACAGTAAATATCTTTGAGTCCTTATAATCCATTAAATTGTAAAAGTATGTCTGCCTGTCTAAATGGAAGGAGACACATCTCTTCTCTCTGCACCACTGTCGTTTACTCCTCCACTTCCTGCTTCTTTAGCTTTTTTCTTTTTTTTAATAGGGCTTCTTTTGTATGTGTGAAACTTCTGCTACTCCCACTTAAGTTCTTGGCTGCTCCCGAAAGCTGGTTTAAAGCACATACGCGTTCGTATAGCAAAGCACGGGCCTTTCTCGGTGCTGGGGGCTGCTTTCTGGTATCACAAGATGCCTCAGATCTAAGGTGGGATTGAACACTGCGAGGCTGGGATGGACCCCTTGCTTTGCTGCGTATGGAAGGTACTTGTTCTTCTTTTGATCAGACACAGAAACGTGTTCTGGCAGTGTATTTTGTGATGAATATGCAGTGAGCAGTATATATATATTTAGTCTTACTAAACCATCTTACTCAACAGTCCATGCTGTGGCATTAGTGCCCATGTGTTGCGCCCCACTTTAGCATCCATGGACATTGTTCTTTTTTTAATCAGAATGTGAGACAAAGGTCTTTTTCCTTTCCCTTCCACATACTCCAAGGTTTGAAATTTTGGTTCTGAAATGTGTGATACTCAGTTTTTGTTGATGACATGTTACAAAGCTCCTTGGGATTTAGAACACACTGTTTTAATTTCATATGAATGATACAAATTGATGCACATTCTTTAGAGAGAGTTATACATGGGATTGTTTTGTGTTGCTTGTTACAGACCAGGCGTCATCTCTCCATTAATCACTTGGGTGGTCAGTAGTTATGAGCTGTCTGATCCCTAAAACTATCTTTTTGAAAGAAAACATGTGCTTTGTGCATGTGTCAAGGCTCCATGCAAATCTTACATATTACTGAAACTGTGGAAACCAGTAGCCTCTAAATATGCAACACAGTGTTTACTAAGTCTAAGTCTGGAAGACCTTAAAATACACAAGATTGAAGACAAATATCTTGTGTCTAAAACAGCCTCTTAGGTATTTACATATCGGGACTACTTTAATTTTCCTACTTCAAATAGAACCCCTAAGAACTCTGTGAATTTGAAAACTTTGAAATCATTGTCCCCTTTTCTTTGATACAGACCAATTTCTGTAGGTGCTATGTAGACCCCTGTAGCTGCTCTTTTCAGTGGTGCTGAGGGTCTGTGGCTGCTGTTGACTTCCCTCCGTAGCCTCGGTGTCCAGCCCTCCTCACACTGAGTACACACAGAAGAGGGGTTCCCGTACCGATGCTGAAAATGTTCTATTACATCCCTGTAATACTCGTTTGGGTTGCTACTGCTGTGCTGTGGTGTGAAGTTTTGTAAGCAGGGTAGTTACAGGGGACCTGCAAATTGACTTATGGCTTCACTGCCTATGAGTAACATGAGCGGCCTGGGCTCATAAACCTCTCTGCTCCACTGTCATGTGTCTCTCCATACCCTGGGAGGCCTTCATGAGAAAATTAACTTGTTTTGGAACCAAGAGGTCAATGTTTGGGGGCTGAAAAGAAATTCCACTTTGGGAAGCTTTAAGAATTCAGTTCCACATCATTTGAAAAGATGAAGAACTTGATGTTAAACATGAACAATGTCAAGTCTTTCCCATTGTCCAAAAAATAAAGTACTGGTAAGTCATTTTCCAGATCTGTTAGTTTAATATTTATTCTTCAGTTGAAGTATTCCGTTGTGTCTTCAATACATGATTATTATGTTGAACTCATAAAGCTGAAGGTCTTGTCTTTTCTATGATCCTTCCATAATGTTTAGCTGCAGTACAAAAAGGGGTTCCAGTTGCTGAAATAGCACTTTTTAAGGGTTGCACTATACCCTGTCAGTAGGACTTCAAATAGGTCTGAATAGTAGAAATTGGTCTGCATCAAAGAAAAGCAGACAATTATTTCAAAGCTTTCATGTTCACAGGCTCTTACCCTGCTGCAAATTAACGATTGCTGCAAGCTGACCTGTAATTTGCACTACATGTTAGGCACACTTCTAGCTGAACGAAAGCTGCTAAGATATATGAGGAGAGTCGTGCAGCTGTAAATGATGCGTATGTTCAGCCTGGAAAAGGTTGCATTATTCTCATCTGAAATACCCACCCTCCATGTGCATCAGTAGTCTTTGCTAAGATGAGGCGAATACAACATTAAAGTCTACTGGTTTCAGAGCTGTTAAAGAGGTCTTTCAAGCAAGAAGCCATGGGCAACTGTAAAGCTGTCTTCATTCATAGCCTTTGAAATATAAAACTGTGAAATCAGGCCACCAAGAATTATTAGGCGTGCCAACTAATGATAACAGCAGTGTAGTCTGAGTGTTTTCCGTGTGTGACTTGTTTTAGTTTATTCAATATCTGTCAAGTAGCAGAGTCTAACTTGATATTGTAGAACTATCTATCTTAGACTTTTTGTACTTTTGTTTAAACAGGCAAGTAATAACAGTAATTGCTCTCCTTCTCAGTTCACACCTCAGGGAGATAGTGCTAAAGTGTTTGTTATTGAGCTCGATTCAAGAGAATTTCTTGCCACTAGTCTGAATATAAAAAAGCAAGCAGAAATTTATTTATAGAGATACACTTACTGCAGACTTCCGAACAACAGATAAGAAGGACTGTTGGTTATTTCGGTCTGCGATGTGTGTTTTGCTAACTGTGGGCCATCTATTTTCTTTCCAAATATCAAAATGTAAAGAAAACAAATGTTCAACAAACCAAGTGCAGACTTTATACTTCAAACAATTCTGTGGGGAAAATGTGTGTCTTGCATTCACAGTGGTCTCTGCTTGTGTTCTTGTATTAATGTATCATGGGGATCTTAAATAAGCATGACAGCACAGGCAGAATAAGTGCCTGTTTTCAGAAAACTACAAGAAAAAGTGAAAAGCAAGGCATCGCTTTATTTAACAGTAAATTAATTTACAACTTATACGTATTATTCTTAGCTGCTCAAAATCACAGTCTTCCTCTGAAGTGGAAGGTAGGATATGCTTGTGAAGGTGTAGGGTTCTCCTCTAAATGTGTTTCTTCTGCAGTTTCTGGTCTTTCAGTTTTACAAGCTCTACTATGTGATGTTAAATAATATCTGTATTTTTAATTGCTTTTTCTAGCTGCCCAACACTCCGAACTCTTCCATATGGGCCTCTTTGTAGGATTCGACCTGACATAATAGCTGAGAATGAATGTGTGCTGGTACAAAGGAACTGTAATGTAAGTTTCAGGTGAAATAGAATTTTTTCCTGTTCTGCCCCAAGATCTCATACAGGTTCTGCAGGCCAACATGCAGAGAACCTCCGACAAGGTGCATGCAGGCTTAGCCCTCCACAGCTAGTACGCTAGCATCTTCTCCCCTTCCTTCTTCAGCTTCCCGAGGTGCATTTTTGAAGGGATTTATCACTCCTACCAAAGACAACTTCTAATCTCATGCCATAAAATCATTCTTGAAGTCCTAGCACATAGCAGATTTATTCGATCTAAATAAGATAAGAACCTCGAGAGCAAAATGCTAGTGCGACAGAAAGCTTGGTTCTAATACTTTGGTTCACTTTATCTGCCTGAATCTCAGCTCTCCCCATCTGTTAAAGAATAATACTTTGTAAAAGAATTTAAGATCTGTTGAGGAGGACCGTTTTCACACTTCCTTTGTGTCTGTGAACATGTTTCACGAGGGAAACCCTGCCTGGTCTTATATATGTATTCATTGTAAAAACATCCTCCCAAAATCCAAAGAAACTGCATTTTTTTATTATTCATGCTGGAGCGCATTGGTACAAGAGGAGTAGAATCTGATATTTGCGAAGAATAAATAAAAATTAAAGGGATTATTTGAAGAGCTTTTGCTCAAGGACTAATGAAATCGTTCTTAGGGAGCCTGTGCTTTTTGAACAGTTTGTTATTTGTAAGAAAATATTCTGGACCCGTTACACTTCTGCTGCTTCAGAGAAGTGTGGAGACTTAATTAAAGGTTCAAGAGGGGAAAAAGGTTGGTGAGAGGTTTATAACCATAGGCTGATATGTTTGAAAAGCATTTTTATCTTTTTGAATATGTAGAGGTTTTGTAAAATCACAAACTTGGAAGGCAAAACTACCTTTTCGTTCACTGCTGGTATTAACCTGCAGGATGCTGTGGGATTTCACTGTTTGCAGGAGAAAATCCTGAATATTTCAGCTGTGTGGATCATACATTTGGTGTAGATGGAGAGGCCTGGATTAGCATATTTATCGGCAGGAAAAGCTACACTGAAGTAGTTGCCATGCACTTGGTTGTAGGAAGCGTGCGAGGTGAGAGTGTGCCAAGTGTGCGGTGGCTCTTGAAGCCTTTCCCGGAGTGCTCCGCTCCTCACTGTTGCTTATGTTTTTTATAATGCCCAACATTTAATATTTCTTGGAGCCTTCGTCTCCGGTCTTATTATGACAGAATTTCAGCCTTGCTCTAAAACAAAGCTTGCAGCCTTCTGAGTTGCAAGAGAAGAACTTGGAAACGTAGGCCCAGCTGTCGAAGTGCCAACCACTTGTCACTTATAATTTCACTACCTAAATATGGCACAGAGAATAGCGTTGCTGCGACCTGTCTGGTTTGTGCTTTCCTATTCCAGTGCCCTTCCCTGATAAGCGAGGTGTCCTTTTGTTTCCACACATCCCATAACGTGTTACTCATCGCTCCCTGCCCTTCCCGAGCCGAGGAGTTAGTCAGATTGATGTCTATGTCTGTGCCTCGTGACTCTGTTCCTTCCACTTGGGTCAAACGGGAGAAATTTTAGCTCTGAAGCACATGGCTAAATTTACCCAGTTCTGCATACTTGATTTGGCGAAACCATATGGACTTTTTGATGCCTTCCCCGGATCTCTGCCGAGTGCGTTTCGGGAAGGCTCGGATCGGGAGCCGTGCGCACGGCTCCGTGGGAGGTGTGGAAGGACGGGGCCTATTTCAGGCAGGTTTCCTGGGCATGTTCCCGCCTGGGGTGGGAGCTGCGGTCGGAGGGTCCCCCGCTCCGAGCCCCCATCCTCAGCTCGGAGGCCTCGCGGGCCGTTGCATCCCCTTCGCACCGGTGACCACCTGTGAAAAATGGTATTTTCTGAGCACCGGTGGCCACCTGTGCTGAGCTGCTGCAGCCCGGCGGGAAAGAGGGCTGCTTTTTGGGTCAGTGGTGTTGTTTTAATTGCCCAAATAAGATAGTCCAACTGGACTAAGATAGTCGGAAGTCCAACCGAACCCTTGGGGGCTGAAGTTAGCCCGAGTTGCACTTAGGCACATCCCAGTGTCCTGCTAGAGGATTCGGCAGCCTCAGCTCCGGTGTGGGGAGATTCACTTTTTCATCAGGATTATCGATATGTTTTCAGCTCAGATCCTAAATTGGAAATGTAGAAAAAATAACTTGGGATTGAATGAAACATTTTGTTTCACATAAAATTTATTTTTTATTATTTTTTAATTTATTTTTGAAATTTCAGGTCTCTCCTGCTCTGCTGTAAAATCCAGGCTGAACTTGCCAAGACTTTGTTTACTCCAGAATCATATTTTTGGAGAATAAATTATACTTTTTTGTAGTTGTTTTTGGTGCCAGCTATAGCTTCTAGCACAGCCTTGTAAAGCTAGGCTACTTCCCCTCCCATATATTCTTTGTGAGTCAGGATTGCGGGTGGAATGTGGATTTTGTCATCACCAAGAATAAAAAAACACTGTTTTGTCCCAGCAAAAAACAGGAGAGTATGACTTTGTTTACAAAAAAAAAGAAAAGAAAAAAAGAAAAAGAAGAATATCTTACTGTTTTCAGTTGGATATTTATATTACCAGCATTTCTTCATTTTGGAAATTAAAAATATTTAATGCGCACATAAGTTTAAGAGCGCTTAAAACTCATGCAAGTAGAGCTGGAGAGCCCCGTGTGCCGAGCGCTTTGGCCTCCTGCAACGAGGCCCCGGGACACTTGTGTCACCCTATTGATCATCACCGGCTTCCCAAAGCGAGCGCTTCTTGCTTTGCGGGCTCCAGCCCATAGGCAGCTAAACTTGCACAAGATCACAGAGCAGTCTAGTATCCGTTTAGCTGATCGGACAAATTTTCTGGAAACTCCCCTCAAATCTGGGCTAAAATTATTTCTTTTTGATGCTGAAATCACAGCTGTGACAAATATTCAGCCTTATCTATGATTCATGTGTTCTCTCGGAATGGGAAGTGTTAGAGTAGCACAATTTAGTAACTTTTGTTTACTTCCCCCTAGCTCAGCATTTCTAATTTAGCCTGTTTTCTCCAGGGTAGGTTATCTATCAAGCTTACCCGCTATTACCTGTCTATAGCTGAGGCTTTGCCATTTGTTCAACCATTCCCTGCTACCTTCTGGTTAAGATACTCACTTTCCTGCAGTGTCACCCGTTTGGGAGGAAAATTTCTGTATTAGAAGATTTTCAGTTGCCAGATTTGTTTATGGCCTCGTGTGTTTTTTACATACGGAGTATTTTCTTCCTTCCAAACGTGCCACAGTTTACCTCTTGTTAATTCTTCCATCCATCCAGATGTCTGTCCCGTGCTCAGTGCATCCCGAAAGTCGTTCCTCCTGGCATCTGCTGCCTTTTGGTTCCTTTATACAACTTTAAAACGTTTCAGCATATTGGAAACTAAAGATTGGTTTCACCCATGTGATCGTTATTCCTTTCCCAATATGCTTTTCCTAGGAGTTGGAGTAAGAAATCTGTGGTCTTTCATGTAATTAAAATCAAAGTAGCTATGGAGGTCTTGACATGAAAATATATTTCACTGTGAAGCTGTTAGCCTAACCAGTTACTTTATGAATGCTTGCTATTCTTTCTCTTTTGCTATAAAATAAATTTCCAAGCTGAGATTTTTCTTTTTGGTCCCCACCAGTGGTCATAGAAAACTGTAAAAGAAACATAGTTATGTGTAGCAGCTGGTAGTCGTATTTAAAAATGTCGCAGTAAAGCCAATGAATTAATGAAGTACCACAGCTAAAGCCTGGGCACTGAGAGACCAAAAAGGTGATAAAACTACTCAGAAGGTCCTCACGACCACTGAGTACACGTGACAATCTGTGCGTTTAAAGAAAATCAGGAAGAGTTTTGCTTGCACAGAGTTCTCATAAGCATGACTTATCTTAATGACT
Source organism: Nothocercus julius (assembly GCA_013398735.1). Lineage (NCBI taxonomy): Eukaryota > Metazoa > Chordata > Aves > Tinamiformes > Tinamidae > Nothocercus > Nothocercus julius. The sequence continues at coordinate 944,816 of VZSV01000167.1, read as the reverse complement.
TGCCAAGCCTAAGCTGTTAAAAGTCATATGGTAGCACTTGTAAGAGATTAAAATAAATGATGTGCATTAAAAGGATTCTCTTGAATTGGAGATTTTTTTTTTCTTCTGCTTCCAGCAACATCATTTCATTTAAGTGAATGCACTTCATGCTGGAGTAAAATGTAGTTCATTGTATTTAACTGTGGTATCAGCAAAAAAGAACAGCTCTGTGGCTGCCTTGGTATGGACTGTAACTTTTATGTGACCAGAAGAACGGTAAATAAATGGTTTTTAAAAGGCAGGTTGTAAATGCCAGTCCTTGGAGAGGCACAGGGAGAGAGCCCTACCAGGTATGAAGGACCTTTCCATGGCAGTGGGGCTGCACCTGGAAGCTGCTGCTGAGCTGCGCCATGCGTCAGTAAATGTGTAATTCTTCACCTAGGTTTCCTTTTTTTTTTCTTTTCTTTTCTTTTTTTTTTTTTTTTTTTTCAGTACAGCAAACAGTGTTTTCATATGAATTCTCATGACTTTTTTTAGATGTTCATATTCAAGTTGCGGCATTTCTTTGTTCATAAAGCCCATACATATTCCAGATACTACATGAAGACTCTACACTTCCAGGTAGTTACCGTTCCACTGAAGTCTTCTAAAAGCAGCTAATTGTTCTGTCTGTAAAGAATAGATTGAATAACCCATATAAGTCCATGGAAAGAGTGGGGGGACCTGCCAGCTCTTCATAACCTGCAAGCCCTGCAAGTGTCACCAAGTCGCCTCTGAAAAGTGCTGTGCTACTGATGCTCCCCAAATCAATGTTATAATAACCTAAGTTTGGTGGATTTAGTTTCTCTCTCTCCATTTTCTCCTAACAGTCCAGGAAATGATTTTTGTGTGCGTAAGCAATTTTTTTGTTTGTTTTTTTGCTTTTTAAGCATACAAGTATTCATTAGTCCTTGTATTGTTACTTTGATCAGCCTTCAACGCAGAGATGAACTAGATTTTCTTTCTTTCAAACTACTGTCAGCTGCAGGGTGGGCAGGAGAGAGTCTGTGCTGTGTCTGGCTCTGGGCTAGCAGGCCCGGGTGGCCAGAGACAGGCCAGGCACGGGGGATGACTGATGGGTTCCCATTTAAGCCTTTCTACCAGGGATGGTACTAATTTGTGTATTTCTTTTCTCTTGCAGCCATCAGTTTTCATTAAGCTGATAGAAACTCATATCTGTGAGATGTCTACCTGGCTTTCAAATTCGATTAAAATTGGTCCAAAGTTATTGGGCACAGGAAAGATGGCCAGGGTGATCACATAACTCTTTTTCATTAGCAGTGCAAGCCAAAAATGTTGTATTATAGAACTATGTCATGCATTTGTAGGAGATACTTACATCTCTTATAAAGCAGGTCTAGTCCATCTCTGGCATTAATGGCAGCAATACAGACTAGCCACATTACCAATAGTTTGAAGGGGTATTTTATGTCACCTGGAAATCACAGTGATGGAAAATCTCTGCGGATTATCCTGCAGGAGAGAGAGGTTCGGAGAGGAATAGGAACCTTGTGAAAATTGTAAGGCCGAGATGTTAGCAAGGCTGTGACATTTGAAGACATTAGGTAGTTTTCCTACTGTTATGCACAGAGCTCCCTAATAGTTATTTCTCATGGATCTGCAAAACACAAAAGACTTTAGGTTAAAAGAATAGTAATGAATCATTTATGAGATATTATCTACGAAGATGGATTGGTTCCATCTGTTACAGTAATAAAAATAATAATGCTTTGCAATTACATAAATGCTTTACAGGTTTTCAGTGTGCATCACAAACATTAATCTAAGATCTAGCCCATAGCACAGTTTTTAGGAGCTTGTAAAATGGCTGCAGCTTATATGTACTGGTTTATTTTCTTATTTCTAACAAGGAAATTTGTTGTAAAGAGTTTAGAACAGTTTTAGAAAATAGAGTTGTAGTTACTTGCACTAAGACACCGTGTGAAGATAGCCATAAGATTTGTTTCCTTTCTTTATGTTAACAAACGTTGCTGTAAATGTCTATGAAGAACAGAGCTCTAAAGGCAGGTGTTGATTAACATACAGATGGAAAAACAAACAAACAAACAAAAACATCTTCCATGATGCAGTACACACATTAGCTCCCTGTTATTTGATAATTTCTTTTTTTGTGTCTTGTAAACAGCTCATTGATTGAAAGCCAATGTATTCTGAACCTTAGCATCTTCTAAGCTTCACATGCTCTACCCTGGTGTTACATTTCACTGTATACGCAGCCCAGGATTAAATTGTATGTTAGAAGTAGCTGTTTCCCGTGAAGTGTACTTTTAGACACAACGTAGTTTACCCGATGGAATATTAGGTTTAATTTTGCTTTATGCAGTTTTTAAATTGAATTCTTGAAAAACAAATCATAATAAGCTTAAACCAAAAAATTTAGTAACTACTGGGATTGTTTGATATACCCCCCAGCACACAAAGATGTGCTAAAGTAGTTTATTAAGTGCTTATCCCTACAAATATTTTGAGGATGCCTATATGGATGTATGTCATATGAATATATAGATCAATATATATTAATACACTCAGAATACACATTATAAATAGCTCATAAGTATGTGTAGGTGTGGTGAAGTTGGCTTTTTTACTTTGTAACCTGTGTCCTTGAAAGATAAGGTGCTGTGTAAGCTACTGCTCTGTAAATCTGTTTACGTATATACGTCATAGATTAGACACCAGCTTTACAGTAAGACCTGATTGAAACAAGTGACATTAATTCCATTAACTGTGGTCAAAAGTATAGTATGTATTGACAGATCAAATGAGGTGCATTGCATATCTTGAACTACCAAAGGCTTCGTTTTGGAACATTTAAAGTATTCATGACTATACTGGATAATAGAAAGGCTTTAGTACAACTAAAACACTCCATTGCTAAAGTAAGATATAATTTCCTTAAGCAATATTCTGTTAATTTATATCTAATGAGATGAATTAAAACAGACAAAAAAATCAGGGTTTCAAACACGGGGAATGGTGGGTTCTGTTTAATTGTACCTGAGTGCCAATAATCATTTACCAAACAGAGCAACAGCTTCGAGTTTGTTATGCGGGCTGCCTCTGCCCTTCTAATTATGCGTGACCTGGAGAGCGGCGCCCTAGGCTCATTCCGCGCCGGTCTGGGATAACGTGCCAGTGGAGGGGGCGATCCGCAGGCGCGAGTCGCATCGCCCGGCCGCTCGCCGCTGCTGCTGGGTGTCCCGCGCGGTGCGTCTGCCCCGGGGAGCTGCCCCGGGGCACGGGGAGCGCGGAGTGGCCTCTCGCCTGGCCTCGCGGGAGCTACATCTCCTCTCCGGCGTTCCTCTAACCTGGTTTTGTTACATGCAGGAGGGCGTTGAGAGCAGCACGTCCGTGTTGGCGGTGCCCAAGAGCTTCTACAAAGCAGTCCCAGCAAATCTGGATTTGAGGTTAGGTCTCGTGGTCCCGTGAAATTGGGATCACGAGTCTGCCCGGTTCTACTGCCAGAACTTGCTGTGCCAGGCCGGAGCCGGTGGAGAGCAACGCGCACGTCTGTCCGGGCCGGAGCCTTGGCCAAAGCTCGGGCACCACTAACTTGGGTCTCTGGGAGCAGGAAGTGTCTCACGTGTTGTGCTTGGCTGCCCCTCTTGCACCTCCCCGAGGATTAGAATCTGTTTCTGGGAAATCTTGTTTCAGGCAACCTTCTTCTGCAAAATCTCTTGGTAGGCAGTTAGTAATTGGTTTATTCATTTTTTAATTTTTTTTTTAATATTATTTCTTTATTTAGCTAGGAACAATTTCAGTACTGTTAGCACTCTTTAGCTCCATAAAAATTGGTATATATGGTTGTCCTAAATGTGTGGGCACATTTTTTGAGTAAAGGGTCCTAGGTTGTTGACCCTCACATGGAATCTCAACACACACCAGGGGTTCAGAATGTTTGAAAAGGGCTACTTAACGCTAACACTGTCTCGAGCACCTAATTAACTAGCTGTGTTACACAGCAGGGAGATGCCTCAAGCTGAGCTGAAACACAGCACAGCACACCCGTATTAGATGGACTATCTTGTAGTAATGAGGTAAACGTGCTAACTTCAGAAATTGCTATGGTTTTTGTTGACAAGTTGCTTGTTTAAATATGCCTGTAATATTTTTGAAATGATTTCTCGTTTCTCGTTAGTGCTGGTACAGGACTGTGTTGGAAGCTTTCCCTTTTTTCATTGTGCAGATTTTACTTTAAAAAAATAATGTTTTTGTGTGTGCGTGATTGAGTTCTTGGTTATATCTTTTCTCAGCTGAGTTGCCTTTGGCTCATGCCCCACATCTACCAGGGGAATGGAAATCTGTTAACTGAACAAATCTCGATGGTGTTTTGCAGGCATAGGTAATATTGAGCATTTTTTCTTTTCTTTCCACTGTCTTATAAAGAGCCAGTACATTTTCTTGTAAAATATGATTGTGGAAAAAAACGCATCAATGACTAATGAGAAATAATCTGTGATTAACACGAGCCATTCCTTTCCTTTTTGCCTCTGTCATGATCAGAGTGTATGATTTAATTGCCACTGGGTTATCAAGCACCAATGTCTTTTTTGCAAGGAAATTTTGCTTTATCTCTCCCCATCATCTCTGCAGTCACTTGCAGCAAGTACGACACGGGCCTGTGGACTCCTCTGCTTGTACAGAGCAGCTAAGTGGAAGCCTGGGAAATGACGGTGCGACTAAAGTGCCAGCAAGTTAGCATCTTAACATGGTAGCGTGCCATGATAAAGGTGGATGTCGCCTCTTGCAAGATAGGATGTGGTCCAAATGAGTTGTGAGCTGCAAGCTGGAAACCCCACGAAATCTAAGGCAGATTCGGTCAGAAATCTCTGAAGCTGATAAACAAAATAGTCCTCCACTATCGAATGCTGTTAGACCTTGTGTTTGAGCAGATTACCAGAACGGTTTGTTAATGTCCTTGTTGCTGACTAAAGCAGAGAGAGTTTCCTTTAGTGGAATTTCCTGTGTTGTTCCTGCCTGTGTCCTTAGGAGACAACGTGTCAGGTAATCAGGTCCTAAGTTATTAAGAGCCTGAAGATAAACTCGAGGAACACCTCGCAGGCAAGCAGCGAGCCACCATTCTTGCTCGTATCATGAAGACAGAAGGAGACTTCTTCTTGATGCCTTCTTAAAGTCCATGTGAAGCAATGTAATTACTTATCACAGAGGGACAGCTCATTTTTGTTTTTATTAGTAGGTGTCCACAGAGTGTTAGGCTGCAATTACAAGTGAGAAATTGCTTTTATCTGCTCCTGTGCTTTGCAACATTTCGGTGATGTCGTAGTTCACTTAATCTCACTGCATGCTCTGCTTATTTGGAAAGTGCAGAAAATCAGGATCACAAAATAACATTAAAATTGGGGTAGAGCTCAAAGCTTCCCAGCTTCTACTTTCTTCCTTCAGTTTAGATTGCCAAGCAAAGGCACAACAGAAGTTACTATCATGACAGAAGTTTCCATTAGATTCTCTTTCAAAAATCACAATAGGGTCATTTGGAGAATAACCTCTAGAACAGGAAACATTAATGACAGCTGAGATCTGGGCAGGACAGATAGACTCTCTTTCCATAGCCTTAGCTCAGTTTATCAGAAGTGTATGAAACACAGGCAACTACAAAATAACTCCATGGAAACAAAAATCTTACCTTCAAATTTTCTCTTAAAGCTCATCAGAGTTAAACATTTAAAAATGTTGGTTCCTGAATATCCTTACCACTATCAGTGATATCATTTGGCCAGATTTGCAATCACATAAGGAAGACTAGTGCAAATAGCTATTAGCAGGTTGCTCCCCAGGGAAAGGGAGTGCTGTGGTTTGGGGCATGAGGTTGGCTGATTTTATTTTAGCCCACTCCATTTCAGCTTGAGCAGTGGGATCTCTGCCTCTCTGTGCTGTGTGACTGGTCACACAAGTCTCGTTTCTCCTCCATGGAGCCGATGGGATGATTTGAACTCTTCAAGTAATGAATAAAGAGCAGGGAACACTGCGGGGTGTATGTGGGCAAGGTTAATCATGACTGTACAATGTGGGAATTCATGTAAAGAAAAGCCAAGCGTCTTCTTGCTTGGGTATTTGTCCACACAAGCTCATTGACTTGGAGTTTGTGGTTTGTGCTAAGATTTTTAACCTAATCTACTTAAGTATCTTCTGAATGTCTGTCTTAACTGCTGCTGAATATTAACACTTCCTAAAGTCATGACAACTTGTGAGCCTAAGATGAGATAGAGCCCTAGCTCATAGAGTCCTTTTAATGAGGGGCTTTGGTGGAATCTGTATATTAAAAGGGAAGCTTGTCTTTGAAATTGTTACTGAACTATTTTCTTTTTAAATGTTACTTGAGCCTCCCTGGTCCTTTTCGTTTTTCTGGCAAACGTATATAAAAAGTGGAGTGAGAGAAGGGGCGGACTTGTTTCCAGAACGTATTTATGATTTAGTAAGACTGCAAGAGAAGTGAATTTAGGTAGCATCATCAACAACAACTTTACACGCTGATAAAAATCACTGGAGACGGCAATGGACAGTGAAGCCAGAAATTATCATGGTAATTTGGCTGCCTGCCATTCTTTTAGTGTCTTTTGCTAATTTATGTATGGTATTGCATGGCGGTTGTTCGGAAAATAGACAGCTTGGTGAATGGTGCCTTTTATTGCAGATGTAGCTGTCAGATTTTATTTAGTTTCATTAAACATAATGCTCACCCCTGATACTCACATGACAAGCACTGTGACCTGCAGTGCATATCCGTTGGGTCAGGAAAAGCAAAAGCAGCCTTTCTTGTGTGCGTTGGGGCTTATTTGAATGTATTTTCCTTGGGGAGAAATCCCACATTCCTACAGCTCCCAGATAAAACCTCTGCTTTCATTCCCATGAGAGAGGCAGGAAGGCAACAGTTACTCCCTGCAGAGTTTCCTGCTGGATGGCACTCAGGGCTGATGCTGGGTGCTAACATAAGTGCTCCACAGGACACCTAAGTTGAAAACACAGCATTAGGAGCTGCTTGAGGTTGTTAGCAGCATCAAAACAACTTTATACGAGAATCAAATGAGAGAAACAGGAGCAAAACGTCCATGCAGGAGTGTGTGCTGGTGCCGGTGCACCAGGGACCCATGGAAAAAAAGTCAAACAAGCTGAAAGGAAGATGAATGTTCCTAGGAAAATGGCTCAATATGTTTCCCAAGAACAAAAGTCAAACCCCCCGTGGAAGGTATAACAATTTATGTAACTTGTCAATTGTTGTATAATTGGAGTTTTAGCATGACATTAACAGCGCAAAACTTAACATTGAATAGGCTTTATCACCTGAATGGTGCGTGTGCCTCCCCTCTGCAGAGCACCGGCTCATTTTGCTGATACACTTTGCTAATTTCTTCATTTCTAGTGAGTTTGATTTTTAAATATCTGCCAACTCTATGAATTCCAACAAGCATTGGCATGAGTAATGAGTCAAGCGTTAGTACAGTATTATTCTTTGACAGTTCTAAAAGGATTATATAACTTGAATTTTAAATAATATTTTTGCAATGTGTAATTTAAAAGGTCCTCATGTTCTGTAAATGGTTTAATTTTTCATAGCATTTAATTGACATTGCAAAAGAATCATTAAGTCAATGATGATTAAACCAGCACTTTTATGGATTAAACTCTCTTTTGGAAGAATTTTAGTCATCATGAGAGATATAGACGTATACTTTTGTAGAGGCTGCAGAGACCTATAAGCAGAGACTGGAAAGGTTTTCCAGTCTAACTTAGATCTTCTTCCCGGTCAGTTCAAGACACCTCTAGAGGCAGCCCTGAGTGCTGTGGCAAATCCTGGTGTGCTGTCACAACATGACATTTAATTGAGAGGCAGCAGCTTATCTCACCCATGGATTTCAGTCCAATTTGAATCAGATTCTAGACAAGTGAGAATGAAAATACATTACTTGGTGTATTCTCATGTTGATATTAAGCTGCTTAGAGTTTCTGCATAGTAAACTTCTGCGCTCACTAAACTAATGAAGTTTTTCTTGCTTTTGTATTGGTTGGGTTCATGTTTTAAAATTCTATATGTATAGAGAATATGTATAAAAGAGTGGTTGCAGACCCATTTACTTTTTCTTACTTTGTATTATATTTCACTCTGTAATAAAAAATGGTAGATACTGAAATAGGAAGAGAAAGGAAAAGCACCTAGATGTGTTTTGTCTTTCAATATTTCTGATCCCTGTAAACAAACACCCTATGTGTTTGAGCATTTACTTGTCGTGGCTCCTTCCGAGGGCTGCTGGGCTGCATTTCCCACCCCATATAGAAGAGGAGTGATGCCATTACAGGTTCAACAAGGCTAGTCTCGTCTAAAGTCTTGTGGTACCTTTAACTGTGGTTCCTAAATACTTCTGTTTAAGTTATCTGTAGAATAGTGTGAGATGTGGCCTTCGCAGGCGTGAATGGAAGAATCTTAAAAATTCCGTGTAATGGATAACATCCATGCAGCAAGTTATGTAAACAAAATTCAGAAAGAGGAGAAATAAAGGAGTTGAAAAATAAAGCAATGATGAATATAAAAATCCAAGTATTAATGTACCAGATTCAGAAACAGTAATACTCTGACAAGGTTGGTGATAAGAGGGAACTGAGAGAGGGCAGGGTTACAGAATGACACCAAAGAGAACCGGGAGCTGCACAGAGAACACGAAGGAGGAGGAGATCGTCTGAGGACCAAATATGCCTGATCTCCCAGTTTGAAAATCCACTCCACATTAATATATAGAGTTAATGAGTATATTTCTAATTTTATTGTATCAGGGAATATTTATTATTCCCTTAAATAGTATCTCTGTGCAAAAGCACTTCCTTCCAAAACTTAGAAGTTCACAGAACCAAAGGTTTAAACTTCAACAAAGAGGGAAAAACTGTAGAATAAATAGATTTCAGAATATAAAGTTGCCAACCAGATTTATATTATATTTATGTAACCAATTATGCTCTTTTATTTAAGTTCTCAAACTTCTCAGTGAAACATTTTAGTAAAAGCTTGGAAAAATACTTTTCAGATGATCAGGGAACTTAATTTAGATCAAATATGACTCTGGTGCTTTCCTAAAAGAAAAGAGCAGAAGCTCATCCAGTCACATCTCTGTAACTAAAGATTTGCTGCTAAGTAGCATTGGCCATTGATGATAAAGATGTTTTCCAGACCTAGCAAAGCTTTTTTAGAACTTAGTAGTTCCCATCCCACCTTTGCTCAGTCTATGCCATTAGCAGTCGTAATAAAGAGAAATCGCTGGCTCCAAACACACAGACTGTTCCCAGATATACACACCCAGAAACATCTAAATCTGAACTAAATGTCAGCGCTTTCAAGGTAAAATGGCTAATTGCAGCTAAAGCAAATTAGCCCTTCCCCTAAAGATAAGGAAACCAAATCCTGTATTCTGCTCCTCCACAGCCCTGTGTCCCGCTTGCTCATGTTCCCAAATACACTGTACAAAACAGAGCAAAAACTGGGAAATCTCAGCAGAGAGTTTCTGCAGCGGGAGAAGGCTGGTGAGCATAAGCCGAGACTAGAGCTCTCTGTGAGGTTTCAGCAGCAGGAAAGAGCCGAGAAGCCCCGGGCACCCGTGTTTCAGTTATGCTGATGCTGCTCACCGCAGGGAAGAGCCCTGTCAGGTGCTTTTGTTTTATGGAGCAGGACTTCAGCCAGTCTTAGTCAAAGCAGAGCTCTTCTCCCTTCCACAGACACTTTGCAAGAGCAGATCTTGGAGCTGCTCCTGGCTGATGGGCTGCTGGGGCTGTGCCAAACCGTCTGCGAGGCGTCTTCCTGGTCTGCTTGTGTACGAAGCAGCCTAGCACTTAGGGGAGGCCAAATAAATTTAAATAGCGGATCAATCTATAAAACCTTAATTTGCAACTTAAATTATTTCTTTGGAGGGGAAAAGATGAGGCCACCCTAAAATGAAGGACTTTTAAGGCCCCTTTTCAGGCTGGTAGCTTCAAAGCGAGAAGTTTGTGATTGCTGTAGTTCTCTCTGCTTTGCTAGCAATTCCTGGCTTTAGCGTGGGGCCGGTGGGGCTAATTTTAGGAATGGAGCTGTTTTAACTACTTCAATTAATTATAAGGGGCATATAAATGCATAATATTTTAGTACATCTCTTTGCATGTAGAGTCACTGGCAGTTATGTGGCAGTGATGTCTAAGCTGGGCTTCATTCTAGAGTAGCAGGAACCTCAGAGCACCAATATCTTCTGGACATGACTTTTGTCTATTCTCGTATTTGTGCTGCTCTATCATAGTTGTCCTTGAATACAATTTTTAATGTATTTACCTGTCAGTGTTTCTGGGCGTTGTGTGCCTATTGTCAATATTTTACAGAGACTGAAAGATTTTAGAGTTCTGAAGAACATTTTTAACAGCATTAGGATTCAACCACTACCTCCCAAGTCTGAAATCTCATCATGAAACCACCGCTCCTCCTTACATCTTGTTGGAGAAAAAAGCATTTTAAAAACTCCACTGGAAAAACCTAAGTGAAAGTCTTCTGAAGGCATCTTCCCATGCGATCTTCCAACCCTATGGCTTTGGCCATCACTCTTGGGGAATAAATATTTATATACCCTTTAAAACTTGTTGAAGAAACTGAATTCTGGTACTGCATGCGTAACTGCATGCATGCCCAGGTGCAGGGATTTCCAGATTCAGCACTGAGGAGATGTTCCTTTAGCTTCCTTGTACTTGCCTTGTGGCCCTCCTATATAGTAAAGCCTCTAGTGGAACAGCTTAAATTAGTCCTAACTTCTGACCACTTAATAGCTCTCTGATGACTTGACTAGAAGGCCCTGTATTGGTGAAGCAGGATTTTGGAAAATTTAAGCTTGACTGTTCTTACTGAAAGAATGTTAGCAAGTTTCATGGGATTTTGTTGCCTTTTTTCCCCTTCCTGTTTTGAATTTGTGCTGTATTTTGCAAATACCGAATTATAATGAATTGTTGTATTGGAAATGTTATTAAAGAGACAATTTGCTTTCTTTTAGGTCCTATAATATCCAAAATACTTCAGTTTACCTGGATGTATAAGATACTAGTGAGAAACCTGACTTTCTACCTTTCTACTTTCTTTCTACCTTTTTTTCTATAGTTTTGGTATTTTATTTTACAGCTCAACTTTGCTCCTATTCCTGCTCATCAGATCAGAAAAGTTTTATTTTAGCTCCATGATGAAAGCTAAATCTACACACTCTTCTCTCAGGTTTTTTTGGAAACTCTTTCCTGGAAGAGAAATCTGGAAGACGTGCCCATATGGGCTGCTCAGGATCTTATTTCAGTATTACTTAGAATCCGTACATAAGTAGATAGGGAAAGCAGAATGATAGAAATTTTGTGACCATTGACTTCCTGTCTCCCTGGTGCTGGTACATTAGCTCTTATCAGAGTTGGACGAGCAGCTACAACACAGCCACTGTAGGCACCGGATCAATAGCTGGCAAGGAGCCCGAAGGTCAGATAAAGTACTTAGGCAGGCAGTATGCCAGGCTAAAGAGATGTCAAGAAAATCAATTAGATACTAAAGAAAGAGCAGCAAGCTAACTAAAAATCCAATCTTGAAAGGCTCTTTATATTTTGAAGCCAGCTTATTAGTGTTAGGTATATCTTTATCTCTCTAATAAAATTACGTTTGTTAAGCAATTAAAACCAGACTCGGGTCGTACAGGGCTAGCACGAAACTGATTGTAAACACCTGCACAAGACTAGATTAGGAAGAGCTGCAAGTGATGGAGATTAAATCCGAGTACTTTTGGGGTATGGCGTTATATAACTTGTGATTAATCTGTTCTCCTCCTCCCCATATTGATTACTTTACCTATGTGCATTTGGCATATATATAAGATACTTTCTCCTCTGAGTGGTAATGGAAAACATAGACTTGGATTTTCTCTACTGGTGCCAGATAGTTTACTTAGTAAATTATAGCTGTCTGTAGTCAATAAATAGAAGAGAAATTCAGAACAGAAAGGTTGTCATGGCCCTCGTTTCTTCCTCTTCCTCTTCAAGTTGCAGCAATGGGAAAAAAAGCACAAGTTTTACTGTATTAGCAGGTGAAAAAGCAATTGTTATGAGCAAACATGTTGGAGCAAAACCCTTTTTTGGCCAAATTTTATTGGCTTATCACACTGCACAAAGCTGGAGCCTTCCGAGGTCAATAACGGTCTATTTTCTCCCAAACATCATGGAGCAGCTTCCTTGTATCTCTGTTTGCATCGCCATGGTGCAGGGTGCGGACTCATGCCCTGTCCTTGTCTCATGGGGGTTGTAACCATAAGAAATTGGAGTTGAGGTTGGGCATTGAAATGAAGCAAATCCCAGGTGCAGTAAAGGCTTGTTCACCTTTTGGCAAGGTCAGTAACTCTTCAAAAACGTCTGTCCTGTTGTGGTAGATCCCTCATCACTTGACGTCTCTGAGTAAAATTCTGGCTTTGCTGAAGGCACTGGCTGCATCTGCTCTTTTAGGCTAAGATTTCATCTCTGTTGAGGATGATTGAAAATATTAATTAAAATTAGGTCACCTTGTTGCTTATATTGATACATTTATCCATGGACAAACGTGCGCAGTGGTATGCTGGTTTTGTCAGCATGCATTTGGGGCGACTGCTAAATTGCATTCTTTTCTTGGAAAAGCATAGCACTATTTTCCCTGCTCCCCAAGAATTTGGTTACACAGACGCTCTCTCTGGACTGACAGCTTTGAACTTGTGTTGGTCAGATGCTGGAAGCAGCGTGTGGTTTGCGTGCCCATATGTGTGGGGATGCTCCTTTACGGACAGGCACATGTTATGCCTATAAATCACTGTGCCCTATAAATCACTGTGACGGGTTCTTGAAACCTAAATAATTTCCTTTTCTATTTTGATTTTATGTGAAGACAACATTCAACACATTAATGAAACAGAAAAGAAAAGTCTGTACATAATTAATAAGGTTAATTCATTTTATTCAGAGTCTTACTGGATGAGTGAGGAATCTGTGTAAGCAGAGAAAATGGGCATAAATAATGACAGCAGGAGTTTGGTCTATCACTGAAGAAAACAATACAGTTTTTTGCCACTTTTTTTTTGATTTAAGGCTCGAGTTCTTTCTTCATTTTGTGCTCATTTTCCTGCTCAGATATATTTGTGATAACCTCAAGCCGTAGTGTCAACACATGCACCAGCCTTTTGCTCATCTGAGCCTATGGGTTCCATGTGGTCTAAATATGTAGCCTTGTATGTTGTGGCCATATTGTAGTTGTATATTGCAGGTCTTTCAGCCTACATCTTCTTCTCAAATTCTTTAGGATTGTCCAAGACATGCTTGGTTTGTCCAGGACAAATCCATAACATCCTTGTCATTACTCTTGAAGATTATTTTGTTACTCAGATCCCTAATTCTCTAGCTGTCTATAACTTCATTCAGTCTCTAGGAATACAAAAACTTTGAGAATTTGAGGTGCTTTTGAAATTACAAAAAACATATATAGATATTGGGAAATTTCCATGACAGTGCACTTTACTGGTTTGAATTGGCATCAGCCAGAACTTCTAAAACTTCAAAATTTTAACTGTATTAAGATTTTTCATCTTCCTTCGTGTTTACTACCTTTTCTAACTATCTGTATATTTTCCACAGAACTAGCTTTATTAAATGGTGTTTGCATGTATATTTTAAACAAATATACACATGTACAAAGCTGGTTCCTCACCAGCCTTCTAAATACAAGACAAAGTAGTTGATCCTTCACAGGCTTCACTGTTTTATGTTCCGTATTGGTAATGCCATTGAACTTAGTTCATAACAGAGTGTGCACCACTGTCTTCTCCCTTGACAGGAGTCAAACATTTCCCTCTCTGTCACATAAAACAAATTGTGCTCTGAGGGAAAACAGTTTAAAAAGCAAAAAGCTCCCTAAGTCAGGAGTGTCTGATGACATTTTCATGTACTCTGTCATTACCTTTAGCGTGGGAGCATAAGAGGGTCTCCTTGGCAGGGGTTCTTGCTTGGCTTGTCCTTGGGGGGACTCTCCCTGCAGCTGCAGCCGTCGGAGGAGCTGCACCCGCAACGTGGAGCTCTGCAGAGCGGTAGCAAGGATGTGTGCACAGGAAATCAGGGGGGTTCTCGTGCAATCCGCTGTATCCTCATGGAGATCAAATATGAATCTCAGTACAGAACGAAGTCCAGCTACTATGGGTATTAAACAGAAGTTAAGCTTTTGGTTTGAAATGGGGAGAAGGCAAGTAAACCAAGAGCAATAATTTAATTACGTATTTTCCTCTTTTGAAGGTTAATAGATACCCATGTCTTAAACTGGTTTGTAAACTTGTCTCAAGGACTTCTGTACGTTTCAGCTAACCCTGAAGACCATTGCAGACCTGACAGAAGTTGCTCAAGTTTCCACCGTTGGCCTCCCCTCGAAGCCCTGGGCATTCCCGCTGGGATAGTGCCGTGGGCTCCCACCTCGCTGCCCAACAACCCTGGAGGCAGGAGGACGAGGGGCCTTGTGTGCCAAGCAGCGGGTCTAAATGAAACGTGAGCGGGCTCGGGGCGGACACCCGGCTCCCCCGTCTCTTCCGTGCAGGAGAAGGGTGAAACTCAGGAGACAGCAAAGCCTGCGGATCAGTAGGACAGTTATTTTAGAATTACAAAAATATAGCAAAGTGGGAAAATCTGTTCGGGAGTGTCAATCAGATTATATCACCTTGAAGAGAATCAGGTAAAACTGAGCGCCAGTCAACAGTTGTATTCAAAACAAAACAAAACAAAACAAAACAAAACAAAACAAAAAAATGTTCCAGCCCTCGGACTGCTAACAGGAAGTAAAACTGGAGATTGCTGTGTGTGTTTCTGGTTTTCCAACATCTACAGACATATTCTGCCAGCAAATGTTTCATATCTAATTCAGTTTTTACAATTCCATGAGTGATTTGGGTGCTTTTGACACAAGAATTCACCAATTAAGAAACAAGCAAAAAGACTTTTAAATAAAACTTAACCACATTTGTTACAGTCATTGAAAAGCAGGAAATTACTGTTGCTCTCCCCAAAGCAGCTGTGTGTATACAGTAACTTTTTATTTAATGATTCAAATTATAGCATAAATATACATTGTATTCTTGTTATTCTCATTTGTATCACAATACTGCCAAAGAGCCTTCAGCACGGACAGGAACCGAGGCTTTACATAAGAGCAGCAAGAAACACAAACCTTACGAGCATTAATAGATATTAACTGTCTTTTAGAATCTGATGCTGCAGGAGTTTTGTGCATAGGTTTTGAATCCCATCACAGTACGTGCTGCTCTGCCTCTTGCTGAGAGTGACTGTTGTTGTTTAATGCCAGTATGAAATAATAATAATGTTTCAGAAGTCATTAAAGTTAAACTTACAAGGGAAAAAAAAAACTAGATTGCCCCATCAGCAAAAATAGTCATACACAATTGATGAGGGAACTGAGATCAATTGCGAAGTAGCTGCCATGGTTCTTTAGGGATGCACCAAGGTCTTCTTGCCTTCCAACCACTGCCCAGTGAGCTGCGTGTGACATCCAGGGGGATGGGACACTCTCCGGCGTCCCTGGGCTGCTGGAGAGAGAACATCCCAAAGGATTTGTGCACAAAACCGCTTGCTCAAATCTCTCTGCTGCCTGCTGCTGTGGTTTCCCAAATAACCCGCTCTCGGCCATTTCAGTCTATGAAGGTGTTGCGAACTCCAGCACCGGCGAAACTGCTGGTGCAGACCCCAGAGTTTATTTAAACAGACGGACAGAGAGCATCTCAGAATTGTGCAGTTCCCTTGGGAAAAAGGCTGCTGGGCCTGCTGGATGCTTTGGGAGGTCTCTGGAGAAGGGTAGGGAAAGATCCCAGTTCAGAAGGAAAGGAATTCAAGAGGAGGCCGTAGACCCTGCACAAGCCTAGTCTGAACACCTGAATAGGCTGGAAATATAAAAAATGGATGTTGGACATTATTTGAGTAATGAATGATGAGTGATGAATAATGAACTAAGAACATGAACTATGACATTAAGAGCATTCTGTATTTTAATTGTGGATTGTAAGTTATCTAATTAAGTGCATTTCTCTTTTTTTTTCTTTTTTTCTTTTTTTCTTCAGAGAGAAAGTGGAGCCTTCTGCACGTGGCGGGAGCTGACCTCGGCCTCCGTTTCGGGATGGAGTGGGAGATGGGAGCCAATGGTCCCAGATTGTCCAGCCTTGACGGACTTCAGAAGGAAAGAAGGAAGTGCCCAGCCGGCAGATAAGGCACTGCGGGCTTGAGTAGCCTCCTGAGCACGGCTCAGGGCTGCTGCTGGGGAGCGGCGCCGCAGCCCCCACGGCCAGCGCTGCCAGCAAAGCCGGCCCCGAGGGCGGGATGTGGCTGGGAAGAGCCTTGGGATGCAGTACTGGGGCGTCAGTGCTTCCAGCAGTGCCTTCTCGAGGTCTTGGCTGCACTGTGAGCTTGCAACCATTCCCCTTTTGGGTTTAGATCTGGACTTTTCAGTTCATTTGTGTACATGGAGGGCTCCAAACTGTGCTCTGCCCTCTATGCTCTAGCAAGGGAGGAACCAAGACCTGAGGCTGGCTTGGGAATGCCGATTTGGAAAACCGGAGACGCCAGTCCGGAGCATCCACTCTGCTCTAATGCTGATACTCCCACAAGATAATTCACTTCTTCAAAGCTCTGCAGCAGCTCAGCTTGAAGCCATTTATATGAAAATAGATCCTCCAGGAAGGAGAACTTACTGCTGGTGTGCCTTTACAACACCGTGATACTTGGCGCTCTTGGAGGTGATCTCTGATGCTCAGTGCCAGCTGCTGCCTGAACTCCCGACTCTAAGCAAATTCCGTAAGGCAACAAAAGTCCTGTAGAAAGGAATGAACTCATACAGAAGGTAGAGCTTAATTTAGCTTTATTACAATTTGGAGGACTTACCTGTGCTCAGTGTGTTAATAATAATTGAATATCCCTAAATTGCCCTTAAAAACATTTTTTTTTTTTTTCTGAGGTTTGCTTGTTGTATGATGAAATCTCAGAGAGCAAAAGTGCATTTCTTCCTTTTGACAAAGACAGAATTGCTTTTATTCAGTACAAGGCAATATATGGTAAGGCTATTAAATTAATTACTTTCCTGAAATTAATGTTTAGGGTGGGCACATTCTAGACGCTTTGACAGTTACCAGAGGAGTTTCCTGATTGATTTAAATTAGATCTTTTTTAATTTATTTGTTTATTTTGAGAGGTGAGTTATTTTTACTTTGGTTCTGTGAACTTTCAAACTTTTTTCACTACATACTCTAAATATGAGGAAATTTATTGTCTTTTTTTAATCTAGAAAATTCAAATACGTGACTTGCAATTAATTTTCTAGCAAAGAGAAATGCTCTCATGTGAAGGAAAATGACACCAATTTTATTCAGTCCATCAGCACTGATAATTCAGTTATAGAGAACCATCTGCATTGATGAGATAGTATTTACATGAAACTGCATGTAAATCAAGCCATTCATTCCTGAATCCCCACCTAAGGAAACCTGTTTTTAGGGGGATTTGGATTTTGTTTGTTTGTTTGTTCGTTTTGTTCTATTAAGAGAAGGGAGATAATTACTGCTGGTAATCCTGGAAAACATGGGCAGTGCATCTGCTTTGTTTGAAAAAGCCTAGTTGGTTGGGGATTGTATATGTGAAAACAGTCTGAATTGTCATGTTGTGGGGCTGGGCAAGAAAATGATTAAGTGCTTCTATTTATATGCAGATCAGGGCCATGTAATTAAATATGTACTGACAGACAAAAACATAAATGGAATTGCTTCCTTAGATTCAGAGAAAAATAATAGAAAAAGATATGGAGTAGTAAGAATAAAAAAAATAAATGAGGGCAATAAATGGCCAGTCATCAAGGTGTTCTGGGATTAGAAGAGGTCGAGCTAACTCAGTCTTTTATTCTCTTTTTTTAAATTCTTCTGAGATTGCACGTTAGGCTGAAAAAGATAATGTAATGGAAGAAACCTGAACTTCAATGAAACATTTGACTTGAGCCTTACTTGAAAGGTTGATTAAGAAATATAAATCATTATTGGGCACATATTAAATAAGTTAAAAGCTGGCTAGGTAACTGGCTTCAAAAGGCAGCTTTACATAGAGAATAATAGAAAAATATATTCCTAGTAGAGATCCTCACTGGATCTCTCCTGGGATATTCAGTGCTATTTAAATTTTCTGTTAATGATGTAGAAGAAAACATGAAATTGGCAGTGAGCTTGTGTTGATATATGTAGACAGACCAACAGATATATATGTTAAAGCATGTATGATGGTGTCATATGTGTATGATAGAAAGAACTGGGCAGTAACAAGTTTTGAAATGGGCCACTCTCTCCTTGGTTACTCCAGGTTCACTATCCTTTTTCCACTTCACAAGGGTGCACAAAAGCTAAGAGCATGACTAAAATATTGGCAAATACACTTTATCAAGAAAGCATATATTCTCTCTATATGGAGAATATGACGTATTGGTCTGATCAAAATAAAAATTGTGGGATGACCTCATCTGTAATAAACTATGTGGTGCATAAAACACTGCTTAGCAGACAAAGGTAGATCCAGGATTCGGAGCTGGAACTAGGATAACCTGACTGTAATCACAGGAGGCTGCACTGTCACATTACTTTTATCTAACTTCTTTCTGCTTTTAAAGGAGCGGATCTCTTCATATTTCCAGTCACAAGGTGGATCAGGTCAGCTCTCGGATGTGGTGAAAACCCAACCCCACCAAAACAGCCCCAACCTCAGCTGATCCTGCACATCCTATGGCTGGATGAATCCTGCCAAAGGGGGAGGAGGAGCGATTCCTCTTGCTGACCAGGTGGCTATATCGAATTAAATGGCATGTTTTAAAGTAACATTCAATGGCATTTATTTTTCACTCCATGGCTAACCCACAAATTCTATCCTGAAATCTTCCTCTGTTCTAGACCTGAGACCTACAGCCACAGGACTGTTTCTAACCAGCAGCGTGAGCAAAAGGTCCCAGAATCTCCTGGCAGCTCCGATTCAGACCTTCACCCTCCACTAAGGCAAGTGCACTGGAAGCATCTCCCTGCTCTTCCTGCTCTTGTGATTCACCCTCATTTTGATTCTCCTTTTAACAAATATGTATGAAATGTTAATGACTTTGTAAGTAAGGCGGGTGGGGAGAAAATCTTTTGTCCTAGTTGCCCCTTGCTAGTGAAAGGGCTGGGAAGAGGCTATTTGGGATGGGTTATTAGCAGGACAGCTCTCACTGATACGAAGGGTAGGCGCTTGTCTGGCTGCCCCTGCCCTTGTCTGAGAGCTTCTTCTGCAGACACGTGTGGTTATTTCTGCTGCTCTTGTTCGGCTGCTTTTCTTCTGGATCATTTGATATATTACGAAAACTGCGTAGTCAGATATCATGTAGTCTGAGGCTCACATTGTTTCACAGGGAACACTGACAAACACGCTGCATTTATAGCCCTGGTTTCCCAATGAATGCCGAGGCTTTGCCAGTCCTAGTACTGCTCTCAGCCCTCTGCTTAGAGGGGAACTGTTTATGCTGTGGAATTACTTTCCGACAGTGATGCATGGGCAAATTATTCCACAAAACCTGAAAAATATGGTGCATGCTCCAAGAAACTCAATGAACTAACTAGGATAACCCACCAAATGGGCCAGAAGAGTGGAAGCCTTCCCAAGGATTTGTGTCATGAGCAGGCAATTGTTCTGGAAAGACTCCTGCAGGAGAGTCACACTCGAAATTCCTGCCGATTAGCCTATCATCAAGTCATCGGGATACTGCTATTTGAATAAACACAGCTGTTGTTTTCCAAGAAATATGGCAAAGAGCAGCAAGGAAAAAAGGGACCATTAGTGTTACTAAATGCCAAGAAACTCAGGCTGGCACAGCTCTATTGAAGAGGGTTTGGGCTTTCTGGAAAGTCCTTTTACAAGGCAATGGTATAACAGGAAAGAAAAGTAACCTGCCTATTTTATATCAGAGTATCATTCATGCTTTTACAAATCTAGTGATATGGGAATTATTTTTTCCTGAAATATGTATTTTTTTCTTTCTAAAATCTTTCAGTTTATCACAGCTATGTGCTGTGACTGTAACCTCATGCAGTAGTTTTGCTATATAGAACATGAAGTCTTTCTTTCATGGCATAAGTGTGTTTTTTGTCATGTTTATGACAATAATTTTGTCCTGCAGTGACTTGATTCCTTACCCCTCCTATTTCTGTTCCTGTTCTGATCCATATCTTAACCAGGGAAAGCATCATTCATGTTGGAGTGCTTGCCTCTCTCCCGTTACCTCCTCTTCTGGGATGTTTTGTGTTGAGCTGAGACTTCGGAACTTATCACTTGATTATAGTATTATCACTGACACACATCATACCAATCTAATTGGTTTTGTCCTTAATTCCCTAGAATATAGAGGACATGCTGGGTTTTCTGTTATGAATAAATTAAATTATCTAGCAGCTGAGCACAAGTCCATCACACTCTGGGCAAGGAAATATCTGTGTTCCTGGGTATGCAGAGAACCAGGTAGCTTGAAGCCACCTAGTCTGAATTTCCCATCTCTGATCTTGTGCCAAGGAGAGTTCAGCCAGGAGCCAGGAGCAAATATGTGTATGAAATTTCTGGGAGAATCTTAAAAGTTAGGCCCAAGTCTACATATATGATGCAAAAGAAATACGTTAGTCTTTCTGTGCTTCAGCAGGATTTATTTTTAAAATAACTTCTGGTAACATCTTACTCAATAGCAAAAGGTAATTTGATTATTTTGGAACTTGGAAATAAAAATGCTCTGACATCCTTCTTCGTTTTTGATGCAAGATCTAGAGAAAAACAAAATAGAAGGAATGCGATACTTCATTTTTTTTTCAAAAAAAGGAGACAACACTTTCATAGTGTGGTCTCCCTCAAAAAATCTGAAAACATTATAAAAATGAAGTCAAAGGCTCCTTTCTGAGTTATGATCTGTATGTTTTTTCCCCCAGATAGTGCAGCATACTATTTCTGTGCACAGACAGTAGACCAATGAGGGACTCAGATATGGGGAGTTTGACTTTTCCTGACTTTTCTGAGGATTTCAGCCACGCCGCAGTTTCCCAGCCTTCCCTTTGTAAGCATGGTGCACTTATTTCCACCCAATACCTCATGCTGCCTTTAGGTCAGGGAAGTTCTTCCCTAACATCTTGAAATTGTCATGATAGGTGGTCCTGGAGTCTGGGCTCTTTTACCATGACCACATGTGATATTTAGGGCGCTCTGTTATTTAGAGCAGATCCTCTGAATAGCGAGGGGAAGCTCAGTTCAAATGCATTAGTTAGGGGAGAAAAGAGGTTAATTTGTAACACAGAGAAAATACAAGAGTTTTGACCTTGTTAAAGGAAGAAAATGGAGAGAAAATGAGAAAATAATCGCATAATATTCTTACGGACAATGTGGTGGTCTCTTGACAAGACGACAACCTAGACAGTCAGATAAAATACAGGAAATGAAGATTTGTTAATTCCCTCTGCATCAGTGTGAGGCATCTCATCTAATAGGCTTCAGTGTTGTGAAATTTTATTTATAGCTAAATTTTGGCAGTATACATGGAGCAATTTCCTTAGTGGTCGTTTTATATCCAAACTGGAAATCATCCTGAAATCTCCGTTCATTATGGGAAAGACAATGCAAAAATGTATGAGACCTAGAAAAGGGACCTCAGAGGTTACTTAGGCAAGTGTTAGATCTGTCACTCACTTAGGACATTCAAAGGACAGAAGGCTTAGAAAAAGCACTTAAAAAAGGCCTAATTTGGCTATCCAAATCCTGCTGCAAAATTGTTATGGGAGACAGTGTCACAGCAGGTGAGGGACCTTTAGAGGCTGCCACCTGGACTGTGCACGGAATTCAGAACCCTTTAACAACATTTTCTACCTGAAGTCTGAAAACCATTGCACCTCTGTGGGCATCAGGTGGGCTCCTCGGCCATGCTTTTGCCACTGGCCACCTTTCAATGAAGTTGTCTTGTGGGGCACAGCCAGCTGAAAAGAAGAAGAGTTGACTTATTTTCCTTGGACGTTACTCAATTCACCTTATGCTGAGAAGTTTACCCCTTCCTCCTGCTTTTAAGCTTATTAGTACAAATTTCCAACTCCTTTACTCCTGGCAATGTCAGAGAGTTCAGAATAAAAATTCATGTGTGTATTTAAGTCCAGACAAGCTGGCAAACTTTATTCAAAGTAAGACTGGGAAATCTGATAAAATGAATGATTCATCTGCTGCTGGGGTGGTTAGTAGACTCTTTGTTGTGTATTATTTTTCTCCGCTTAAGGTGCAGTGTCATAGCTGCTGGCACTGCAGCCCTCTGGAGAGAAGTCCTGTTCCTGAGCTTAGATGGAGAGTCCCATGAGATCTTCTCAGATTTCTGTCACAGTAGGTTGTGGAACTACCTGTTGATATCAGTCCACACTTTTCTGTCTTAGTAATAGGAGGAACTGCAGTTGGAAATATTGGTACATAACTGAAAGACTGGAGAACATGGAAGTTACGAAATTAATATATTAAAAAATCAAATCTATGATGTATGAAATTCCGAATTTAGTAAATATTAGACATATCTCTGGTTTGATTTTTATATGGAATTAACAAGTGAGAATGACTAAGAAGATCACTGACAAGTACATTTTTAATCTGGCAATGTAATGTTCTTGCTGAATACCACTGTGGGATGAAATATTTGAATTCAGCTGCGTATATTGTGGACTAGGAGCACACTATGTACACCTGGAGAGAATACATGGCAGAAATATATTCTTTTTGCCTCTTTGCTCTGCATCCAGTTCCATACTGTGCTCTCCCGTGCTAGTGCTCATGATCATGTACAGCGCACATATATAACGCATGGGTAGCCTATGTGTGGCTGCCATCCCTACCTGCTACATCCTCTTCTGATCATCAGGCTCTTGTAGGAATGAGGTGCACATGCTGTTTGCCCCAATTTTTTGCTCTCCTTCTGGCTAATATCGTATTGCCCGTGGCCTGGGGGTTCATCTGAACCTCTGTGGGAAGGATCTCTGCTTTATGCTTGTTAAGCACTTTGGGACTTGGATGATAAATGGAGCCTGTGAGCCCTAGTACAAATAATCAAATAAGAATAATAACATTAAGTTAAAAGAGGTAAGAACATTTTGAAAATATTTTCGGAAATCAGGTAAGTTGTGTAAGTGTAGAGGGAGCCAATTTTTTGAGCCTAGGTTCCAACAGGAATGATGTGATTTAGATTAATTGCAGCGTTTTATTGCTTTGAATAGAAAACAGCATTTTTATAGGCTAGGCAGGTGCAGAACATCTCAAAAGCAAGGATCTAGTTTCCTGAATGCTTAGTAAGTAATAAAAGAGGGGAAAGGAAAACAAGACATAAAATTCACAACACAAAGTGATTTTTTTTTTTTCTAATAGAATGTCTCATCCTCCCCCTCATCTCACTTGAAGCATTCACAGGTCTCTCAGGAGCATATTTTTGACATGATTCACTGTGCACCCTAAAGCTTGAGATCCAGGTCTGATCTCTGCATAACGTGACATTTGAAAGCATCCACTTGCGTGGCGATTTATTAGAGGCTCTAGAGTACCTAAGTGTAGGGGCGAGTGCTGAGCACCATGATGCATCTTGAGCAGAGAGCAATTGTCCAGAGAGCCCAAATGTGCAAAGTGCCCTGTTCATCACCCAGCAGTCTGTACAGCAGAATGGCCAAGTATGTTGTTCTAGCTTCGAAATAAAAAGGGGCTTTATGAATGAGGCACTTAGAGGAAGCACATCCTTAGTCTGCAGCATCGGTGCTCGGCTCTCTGCAGAAAGCCGCTGTTTGCTGATTCTGGGGGGGTGCAGAGGTGGGAATCTGCCACCGATGCACGCTGTGCTGCTCGGCACCGAAAGTGCTTTTCTTCCTGATTTAGCCCAGAATTACTCACCCTGATGTCATTAAATGTGGAGAGGTGCTAATTCTGGGATTATCCTAAGTATGTGGTGCTCTGTGGTCTGCAAATGGGAGGATTTGGGTTTGCAAAGGCAAGGGGAACATGGGGAGCAGCAGCAGAGGCAACGGAGCTGGGTCTCTCCCGGCTCACTCTTAGTCTCTGAAGCATCAGCAGATGATACCCAAGGTGACCGGCTTTCTCCCTCCCTCAAGGAGTTTCCTTTAATGACAATAAATGAAACAGCAAATGCTCCTTGTTAGAAGAGCATTTGCATTTGGAAACGTAAATTCATCATTTGTAACAAAAGGAAGAAGCGTCTGGGCCCTATTTTGGCAGCAGAAGCATGAGCGAGACCTAAAGAGAGGAGAAACAAGCCTAAACATAAACAAACGTTTCCTACTTTAAATAACAATATGATTCTGGCATTTTTTTTTTACCACTGAGTTCCTTGTGTGTCTGCACCGGGTCGGGCCAGCTGCACGGGTGCAGGTCTCAGCGCAGGGCGCAGAACCCTCAGTGTGAGTAAGCAGATCCCAACAGTGGGGTAAAAATGTTCTCCGTTCATTCTGCTTTGCTTTCAGTAGGGTTTAAGAGAAGGCATATATTCCCCAGTAGTTCACTGCTTTTGTAAGACGACAGCTGGGAAAGCGTAAGCAACCTCTTCTTTTAGTGCTTCTTGCCTAAAGAATGAGCACAGGAACCAAAGGTCTGAAAAGGAGAGATTTATCCCACACAGCACTGCCAGCTAAGCACAGTCTGCTGGGGGCACCCAGCGCTACCTTGTCTGCCTGTGCTATAGATAAGCTCTCCTGTCCGTAATAGGAAAATTAGGCAATAATATATATTTTTAGCTATAAAGGAGGAAGGTATATTTGAAGTAGATGAGTGCTAGAATGGCTGGAAAACTAGATTTCGTTTAGTTGTGACACATCCAAAATATTTGTTATATGGATGATTGAAGTCGCTGTCATACTTAGTTTCCCTCCTAGCCCTGTCGTATGCCAGCCCTATTTACATGCTTCATGTGCTTATTCGTGTAGCAGCACAGCGAGAGCTGGTCTCGTTCAGAGCAAGGACTGCTCTGTCTCTTTCTGCTTTCATTTGGGATTTTCTGGAGTTTCAGACAAGGTTGTAGTTCTTGGCAGTGATGCTCACAGAGAGGCAGGAGATCCAGATTTTTGTTTAGTGTTTTTCACAGAAGAGTATATTTGGCACTTATTTTCTTAAAGCTTTCTATAATTCATTATATCTTGCTCATTTGTAATGTGAAGCTAGGTATGACCAAAATTAGGGATTGAAACCGTATAAATAGTCTCCAAAAGCCTACAGGTGAGCAGAACTAGTGCACTGTTAGTGAATGTAACACCTAGATGGAAATGGAGCAGTCAGCCCTGTTCAGAAAGATCTGTTAGAGTCCGTGAATTTAAAATGCTGAGGATTTTGTACATGACAGATCAGACTTTTTGTGCAAATTGTCCTGCTTCTCTGAACTGCACCACCTCATGCTGGCTGAAAACTGGTTGCAGTATATTGACCTTGGTTTTGTAGCGCCATAAATGAGTTTGTACCTGAACATAAAGGAAGATAACCCTGCTGCAAGGTTGTCTAACTTAGGCTTTTTCTCTATTTTTTATTTATTTTTATGCTTATGTATTTTTTATTTATTTTTAGGTTTTATGCTGTGTTATATGAGATTGGTAAAAGACAGTTGGAGGGTCAGAGAGGAGGCAAGTGGGAAAATTAAAAAAGGTGCTGTAGCAGTGAGGTATCCCCCCTTCTGATTATTTCACCCACGCATGAAAATATTTAATCTGAGGACAGATGACGGGACATCCCAGTCCCTTGAAAGCAGCATGTGACGAGTTATAGACAGCAGTGAGGAAAAGCAGTGGGACTGTAGTTTTGCTTCTTTATTCCTGCCCCGTCTTCACCTTGTAAGTGAGTGTAATTTTTACAAACATGCTTATAAAAGAAATCTCCCACTGGAAATATCATTGTGTGTTTTTAATGTCTTCGTAATGCTTTTCACTTCCCTGTGCTGCCTTTTCCGTGGATCTGAAAGTGCTTATGAATTCATCGTCACAGCGATCTGCAGGAGGCCTGGAAGAGCTATCTCC
Organism: Nothocercus julius; assembly: GCA_013398735.1. NCBI lineage: Eukaryota > Metazoa > Chordata > Aves > Tinamiformes > Tinamidae > Nothocercus > Nothocercus julius. The sequence continues at coordinate 918,672 of VZSV01000167.1, read as the reverse complement.
ACTTGCAGATGGGGAATCCGTGGCAGCAATGGAGTTTCATGACTTGAGCGGGGAGGTGAAAGTCGCGTATGGCGACGCTGCAGAACCTAGAACATCTCATGCCACTCAGATCCTTCTCCAGGCCTGTCCTGACATTGCTGCTGTGTGTGTTAGGGCAAAATTAAATCAGGGAAATGATGAATTCCTGTGGTTGTTTCTGGTTCTCGGTGCTTCTGTGTGATTCCCACTAGCAGCTGTGTGACTGCAGCATGGAAACCTCGCGGCTGGGGAAAAGGAGCTTGCAAGAGCTCTTAGACCTTGGACAAATTATTTACCTTTCCTGTTCCAGAATTGTAGTCCTCTTGCAGGAGAGGACTTTGAAATTTGCTTCTTTCTAATGCAGAAGAAAGGAGACCCTGGCATCCTCACAGGTAGTTATCAAGTGTCAGAAGGACAAGATAGTTGGAAACAAGGCAGGTTTCCTCCAGAAACGCTCCTGGGTGCTGGCCATCCTTGCCAAATTTGGAACCTTGGTTGTGAAATATTCTATTCCATGGAACTGGCACATTTCTCAGATTTTATTTCCACTTCGATTAAATGTGGAGGCCAGTATTTTCTCAATGCTCAGGAGTACTGTGAGAATAAATATATTAGGCGTTATGAGAATCTCAGGAACAGAAGTACCAGGAGAAAGGGGGGGCAGTGCTTTAGATATTTTATATAGACTAGACATAGTGGCAAATGTCTAAAGGTAGATAAATCACTTCTATCTTTCTTTAGCAAAGAAAATTTCCAGCAGGTATAGAGAACATTAATTGGTGGGAGAAGGCAAATGCTGTTCACTGAGCAGTCACCAAGAAACCCAGGCATTTACCTTCACGTTTGTGATTCTTGTATTTTAATATAATTCCCTGTGGAAGGTAGACCAGGTTTCCTGGTTGAACTTTTTACTGGTGGGACAATTAGTTGGTAAATGGTTTCATGAGAGGACTCAACATTTGAATGACTCATTCTTCAAGGAGCATTCACTGTAGTCATCTTCATGAGTGATTCCCATCTGCCTCACTTCCTAGCAGGTTTTTTTGTATATGTGTTCTGGAATTAAGTGATCTTTTCTTTATACATTGGGGTAGGAAAAATAGACATATACTGAGTTGAGTAATAGCAGTTCTGTATCATTTTACAAAACAAATGTGAAGTAGTATGCTCTAAAACTAGATTTAGCATGTCAGAGTTCGGAGCTCATTTTGTATTTCAGTTTGGAGATATTATTAAACTTTGCACTGCTGTGAATTATGTATCAGTCAGCACATTATCAAAATAGCAGCATCTTGAAATACTTACTGAAGAAACATGAAAGTAGCTTCTTAGATGACTTGTGAAGCATCTTTATCCAGCAAAGGAAAACACGAGCTTTCTATTTTTCATGTAATAAAGGGCAACATTCAAACAGATTCAATAAATAGCTGTTTTTCAGAAATGTGATATAATATTCTTGAAAGTCATTATTCTTTGAAAAAGAAGAAAATAGTCTTAAAGAACATAATGTGAAAACTCAGAACTCATCTCCAGGAAAGTTCTCCTGAAATCTCCATCAAGGCCACTTGAAGGGAAGTTCAGCTTTTGTTGGTCATGGGCAATTCTTAATTTGTGGCAGAAGAATCTCTCGAGTCCAAGATTCACCAAGTGCTTTGGGAAATGTTCCAAGTTCATTAAGTGGGATGGTGGTTAAATGAAGGAAAGATAATTTTTATAAAATTTTTATAAAACACATTTTTAATGATTTTCACTAATTTTAAGCATTTTTGTTAATCTTTTTTGGTATGTGTCTGATGCCAGTCCCTAATTTGATACTCTGTGAAAATAATGGGTCCCTTTAATGCTCCAGAAAATGGTAACAAGAAGTCCAACCTCAGTGAGCTCTGAACTGAGTCCTAATGCTGCCATCGTTCCTTGCTGCTCATTTTATTACAATAACCTAAAAGTTGCCCAGAAGGAGATCCCTGTTTGCCGAGGACTGTGCAAACAGAGTAATAAATGTTCCCTGTCATGGAAAAATGTGTGACTTGTGTGGATGAGACAGAAGAAAGGCAGAGTGATGAATGAGTTGGCAAGTAAGATGTTTTCTCTGTGCTTGGGAGACAAAAGGTCCTAACTTACTAATGGAGGTGTTGGTTAAGCAGAAGGAAGAGAGCAATAGGTGAAGGGCAGGCAGTAGGGAAAGGAAGGGAAAAGAAGAAGGGAAAAGATGTGACTTGAGCTTGAGGGGAGGACCTCAATCTCTTTCTCAAATGTCCAAAGGACCCTTCTCTTCTGCTGCTGCCATGGGGTGCAGTGTCCATGGGGTCCTCTCTGCAGAAGAGGAAGAAAGAGCTGGGATCCCTGGGTCCCGTAGCACCCACAAAAACATGGATGATGTGCCAGGAACTTGCTGGGAGATCTTGATTTTGATCTCTTCAGTCTCCTTTGAAGTGATGAAATTGGTTTAATTTACTTACGGTTGCTATTATTAAAAGCAACATTTGATACTGATCACAGCTTTCTTCCCATGAGTATAGCTAGTGTTTTGGTGTTCTTATAGTAGTGTTTTACACAGTTCACTGGTTGCTTGAACTATCTCCTGAAAAGGAGCGACTGTGGTCAGGCCTCTGGTTCTCAAGGTGCACGATTCACTGCCGGGCTCCCAGTCTGTTTCCCAGAAGGGTGGGCTCCAAGACGTCAGTGCCACCGCCCTCGCGAGCATCCTCAGCCTTGCAGCAAGCGCAGGTAGCAGCATTAGCCCCACTGTCCTGAAGGCAGTTTCAAGCTACGGGTAATCTGTAAAAATCTTTTGGCATCCCTGGGTTTCCTGGCAGCGCTCCGGATCCCATCCAAGGGCGGGTGGTTTTGTCACTGTCATGATATCAAAGCTTAGCCTGCGTGAAGCAACGTAATGTCAGGACCAGTCAGTCATGCTTTGCCAGTAAAAGTAAATACAAGAGACCTCTCCTCGTGCATCTATACGTGGTGGCATCCACATGTAAAAACCCTGCCTCCGCGGGGATTTTTACGGCTGCTTGTTTTAAGTAACATTGCAAAGTGCACCTGCTTGCAGTTTCACTCACGCCTGTGAAATGTGCAGCAACTCTGCTCCGCAGAGGTCAGCAGACCCGCTCGGTTGGTAAAATCACTCCAAAATACTGGCGACCCAATTACAGTTGTATAATCTCACTTTTTCTCACCTCCTCTTTCATATCATGTCCCTCATTTTGTACTTTTAGGAAGCAGTGCTAACAGCAATTTTGGTAAGCAGGACAACAAAAGTGTAAAAAAACTGTTGTTTCAGCTAATTGCTGACCTATGCCTTTCCCAGGAGAAGTGGCCTTACAGGCACTAAACTAAGTGTAGACAAAGCCATGCTGTCATTTGGTGTAAACTGATCCGACAGTGCTAAAGCGTTCAGAGCTGAGCTGATTTATTCTAGCAGCTGAGGATCTGGAAATCATAATTCTCAATGGTTTTAACCATTTGTGATGTTATTTGGACTGACAGGAGCAAACTAATATATGCAAGTTTTGTAGGAAGATGCTCTCATCTCCTGGAAGGCCTGTGTGTGGCTCCTGCAAGGTGAGGACCCCCACACGCCTGTGGTCGGAGCAGTCGGACAGAGCTGCGGTGGTCACAAATCACACTCCCATGAGGCTAATTTGGATGCAAAACACTGCAGTAAATGTGTTTCAACACATATTTAAAAAACAATAAAATCACTCAATTTGCATGAAAACTTTGGATACTCTTGGGTTAGCCATGGCTTGCTCATCTCCGCCACTATTTTGCCTCTGTAAGAGGCACAAATGTTCTATCCGCTGCATTTGAAAGTGGCTGATGCATCCATTGACTTTGATCCAAGAGCAATTGCAAACACTCATTTCATGGCAGTCATCATCGCTACTACTCCTCAGCGCTGCATCCTTACCTGCTCTGAAGCCTGGTTATCTAAAGCAGCCTTTAGAATCCCATTTAAATGAGAGTAATCAATGGTATTTATGGACGGGTTGGTACTAGTAAGCCATCCCAGCAATTTTTGAACATATTGCAGTATGAACAGGCTGCATTTTAAACCTTAAGCTGTTACACTTGACTTCCAAATACTTATTTCTCCCCCTGCAAGAATAACAGAAGTGCAGGACAGGGTGCAAACAGACCAGAAATTCAGAATGATTTTTTTTTGTAGCCTGATAGAAATATTAACATGCTTCATCAGTGTCTTTTATTGTTTGTGAAATGTCTTGTGGCCTTAATAATGTTATTAATTAGTAATTTCCATGTTAGTATTACCGGTGTTAACAGTGAGTTATTGCCAAGTTAAGAATATTGGTTGGAGTCTCCTCCATTGGTCAGTAACATTAATTAAATGCCTTTGCTGTTTTATGGTTCACATTCGCTTCCATTTTGCTTGTGATCAACAAAATTACACTGTCAAAAATGTTACTCAGTTTTGCAGGGGAATGGTGAATGTGGGGACCTCAGTCCATGGTCTGAAATGGTCAGGCTTTCAAAACATTAAGAAAATCTTTGCATACGCTATAAGTCAACTTTTTGACTCCTTTTGCAAAGCAGGTAAGATGTAGTTTGAAATAGGCCTGTTGAAGTTCTCTCATTTAAGAATATAGAAAAATATTTACAAGAATAATGAGTCCCAAAGGCTGTAAGTTCCTAGATCAACTTTCAGAGAAATTAATAAGTGCAAGCACGGCTTGCCATTTCATGAAAGTGATATTCTTTTCCGGGTCTCAACTGTTCCCTGAAGCAATAGAAGTGGGGAAAGGATCCTGAAGCTTCTTGACATTTGTAAATTCCCTCTTATTCATCTTTGTATCTAAGATTTCTCAGCTGGATGACAAATGTGTGTCATCCGTGGAGTTATGTTTTTTAGATGTCTCCCTTTATTGGATGCTCCAGGGTGTTTGGATTCAATTGGAACTTACAGCTTGTCTATGTTTTATTTGCATAATAAGGTTATGAATGACAGAGCAGCTCCAGCCAGACGTGTTGGCTCCAAAGACTGCAATTTAAGCAGGGAGTATTTTGCAAGAGTGAAAAAGGAATGAGAGAGAGAGGGAGGGAGGGAGGCAGCCAGGGAGGGTGTGTGCAGAGGAGCCACGGCGGGGAAACCGTTCCGTAAAACTTGTGGTTGTCTGGCAGGCGTTTTCTGGACTGATGTGGTTGTAAACAGCCTGAATGCAGCTCACTTGCACTTCAGTGCTCTCCTGGCAAACTCTGGGAGCAGGTAAAGAAGTTCCGAGGAACAAAGAGCTTTGCAGATGTGAGCAGACCAGGAAGGACTGCGATGGGGTTTGTAGTAGTAGATGCTGCTGCTGGATGCTGCAGAATCTGCCCTTGTAAACCCGTATCGCCCGTTAGCTTGAATGGGACGTGACTCTTACCTGTAGAGACCAGAAATAGAAGCAGATAGAAAATAAAATAAAAACATAGCCCACAGCTTCCCACCGAAGCCCCAGTGTAAGTCCCCCTAGGCCATTGCCAAGGCAGCTGCCAGCCTCGTTTCTGCAAGAGCAGCAAACGGGGCCTTGCCCAGCGCCCCTCCGCGCCCGCACGGACCCGGCCTGTGCAGCAGGGGCTTTGCCAGGAGAGACACCAGCCCGTGATCTCAGCTCCAACGCGGGGCCTGTGCCGCGGCTGTGCGCCACAAGCCTAGTTAGACTGTAGATTCCTGTATATTCCAAAAATGGTTTTTTTTTTTTTTTTCCCCATAAGTCACAGTCTGTGACATTTCAGTTATGAACCTGAGGAATTCTGGACATTTGCACATCATGTCCCCAAGAGCCTTTATTAAGGGTTTGTTAAAGGTGTCTTGCCGTATGGAATGTCCTTCAGAAATACCAATTTCAGAGACTGTCCGCTTGAGAAACACCTTCCTTGCTATGAGCTGAATTACGGAGACAGAAGAATGTGCTTAAGCTTCGGTGTTAGTCCTTGCTGGAGCCGTCGCCTGTCCCTCGCAGGCTGTGCTGCCTGCCTGGGACCGTCTCTAAGAGTGCATTAACTGCCTCTCAAGAGGGCAGCTCTTGCAGTGCTGAAATATGTTTTATTTTTTTTTCAAAATATCTATGGATTTCTATATATAAATATAAATAGCAAAATCAGGCAACATATACAGACATGTAGGCTACTGACGTGGGAGGTAGTTCTTATGCACTCCAAGAGTTAATTCTCATGCAGAAAGCCAATCTGAGCTTCCCTGTGAGGCTGTAGGGATTTATTGAGCCATGAACTTTTATTTCTAAAATGAGTACTTTTCATCTATGTCAGGTAAGCTCTGCAGCTATGCCATTCTGGTAATGGACATCTTTAACAAGACATCAATAGAATAAAAGATTTTTCTTAATATTCTCTGATCATAGAGGCTATTGATTATACACGATGGTCACGTCAGGCAGTGCATTTTTAGATGATTACTTCATGCCTCAGGTGATGCTGTGTAACATAAAGATGATGGATGGTGCTTTGCACTTCTGGTACCTTCCAAGTGTAGCTTAAATAATGCCTATGATTTTCTTCCTTACTTTCTCCTTGGGCAGTGGCAATACTGAAATGGTTGGTCTTCCGAACAGATATTGGACGAGAGATCTCATCTGCTAAGTGCCGCCTCGTGTGAATCCTTTTCCTAATAACTACATTTATTTTCTATTGATTAGCTTGCTTCATGTGCAGCTTGTTCAGTCAGAGCAGTATGCTAGCAGACATTATGAAGTTAGTAAACACTATAAAGTGTGAAAGCATTTGCTGCAGGAACTGTAGTCTAAACATTACAGGAGAAAGCAAGATTCCAGCTCTTCTCTTGGCTCTGCCTCTGAATATGATTGTAACCTTGGGCAAGGCATTTAAATTTGCCTTTCCTTAGTTGACTTAATCAGTGTAGCAGGATAAGGAGACTTAGTTAGCCTCATGATCCCAGTTTTTTTCCTAGGGAGTTGGTGGAGAAAGGCTGAAGGAGCTGGTGCGGCGTTCCAGGGGGCTGCGGGGAGGGTGAGCAAAGGCAGTGAACCCAGTTAACTATGAGACTGGTACTGGCCTGCTGCCTCTCTTGCTCAGTTTCACCATGATGCTATTCCCTTTGGGATGGGAGATTCATAATTGTTAAAGAAATTAAAGGCTTATTTCATTTTCCAGTCCATCTTTTGGCAAAAGCGTTAGCACTCCCCATTCTGCATGTGCTAGGGGCTCTTGCCCAGGCATGTTTTGAAGAGATGGGGATTAACTGCTTGCCTGGGAGACTGTTTGAAGCTGAAATATTTTGCTGTCAAGAAGTTGCTCTTCAGATTCTACCTGAATTATCTTTCTTAATTTAATCACATCACTCCTAGCTATGCCCAGTGAGTTGCAGTAAATCTTTCGTCTCCATTCTTTGTGTTTACATCCTTCATATGTGTGTTGACAGAAATATTGCCCATGGGTACTGTTTGGCTTGACTATATGTATTTAATTGAAATACTTTTAATTATTCCTCCTATATCCATCCTTAGAGTCCCTGCTATTTTGCTTTTCCTTTCCTGTGCCCAGCTTGTCAGCATTTGTTGGTAAGAGAGATTTCCAAAGTGTGTTTGGTGCCCAAGTTCTGGGTAAACCAGAGCAAGGGAAGAGGCCTCTCTTGTGCCTGACATGAACTCATTGCAATTTCCTAAATCCTTGCAGAGCTTTTGCATAAGGCAACAGCTTCTGCATCTCTCCTTTGCCTTGCTTCCCTCCCCAGAAGGAAAATAGTGCCCTGAGAGCATTGCTGACCCTCCTCGCTCTCCTGGCCTTTGGCATCTGCCTGGGATTTCTGAATAATATTAGAGGTCTGTTTTATAAAGGCCATAAAATCCTAATTCTGAGACATTCAAGCAGTGCGTTTGTATGTACAGTGCTGGTGCAGGAAACCCAGGTGGTGGGTTTGTACGGAGAGTGCTGGTACAGAAAACCCCAGGTGGTGGGAAATCTGGCTTGAAATCTGCCAGCTACCTGTTCTATGTGCATCTCAAAACGTTCTCCTAGCTTCTGTTTTTAAATAATCTTCTGACTTGTCTCACTTTGTTATTTGGCTAATACTGAGAGATTAGTAAAGTGACTTTCATGGGAAGATTTCCAAGTGGGTTGAAATCTCTACCTTAATACAGTCACGGCCATCGTACAGCATTAGCCGCAGCATCAGCTTCTCAAGGTTGAGCTGATTTTTGATCTAATAGTCCCCTTTTCCCCCTTTGCCTCAAGGGGACTCTAGAAAAGTTACTCTCCTCCCATCTGAAGCCAAAAAGCAGAAAACTCGGTTCTTTCTCTGCCGCTGTACATCCACTCCTTAACTTTGGTTGTTTTTACCAGTCCTTCCCAGCCCCAGGCTGGGCAGTCAGGATCGCACGTTGTAGGGTAGTTCCGCATCCCTCCAGTCCTGGAGGACTTGTCAGCCCATAATCCAGGAATAAATAAGTGCTACGGATGTTACGAAAAGGTTTTACCAATACTGACTGAGAAATAGTGTTTAAGGGCTGAATGCTCTGCAGCTGCATTTAGCTTATATTGTGCTTTAATATCTGGCAGTGGATGCCTTTGACTGTTCACAGATGTCTATGAAAATTTAAAAATGCAGCTCGGGCCAGCAAAATGCATGCTAACTTCCTATTGCACCTAAAAATACCTCTGTCATTGCAAGATCGCAAAGCTCTTCAAGAGCTTTAAACCCATAGCCCGTTACCTCTGGTTATTACGTGCAGGACTTGGCCAGAGTCACAAAAACACATCCATCCCCTGCAATTCTGCTTTTCTCCGCAGTTTTCCGGAATCACTCATACAGCAGGCATGTAGAACAACGTGAGGGAAGGTGCTAGCTTGGGCTGGGTAAAGACCTGCGTGTAGAAAATTGTTTTCCTTCCCTGCATCATACTCCTAACATCACAGAGCAGCAGCTATAGGGCAGTTTCACCTATTAGTGAGAAAATTTACCGTACTATATACAGAAGTTACCCACAGCAAACCAGGTCCGAAAGCTCTTCTCTGCACTACTATTGAGTGGTGTTAACAAGCTGTAATTGATCATTTTATTGTGGACTCAGCATGCCAATAAATACCGAATGCTTTCAGTTCATTTCATACCATCGTACAATTCCCTTTGCATTGCTCCAAAGTGAATCCTTGACAAAACGATTTACCGACAGTGCCAGTCACTGTCTAACTGTGGGACTGCTTGGACATCCTCTTCTTCAAAGTGACTGATACCCTGCAGCGTCTACAACAAAACAAACAACTCTGCCAGACAATGCAAAAATATCTTGACAAGTTCAACTGTTTTACTTTAACCCCTTGAGTACTTTCGTGCCCCGTGTTTTGCATCCATGGGCTTCACTGCAGAGCAATAGGGTAAAGACAGCAGAACTTGGTGAGCCTCTGTAGGTGCAAGCTTTTTAAACATAAGCTCTGTAACTTCTCAAGTTGTGAATTTTGTTCAGCATAGCATAGCAAAATCACACTACTTTTCCACTCTCTAACTTTTAAGTTGTCAGGAAGGCAGAGTGTGGTAGGCTACTGACAGATAGTTCAACTTTGCTTGAGGCTTTTAATGTTTTTAAATTGAAATTGTACACAGACCTGGAGATTTGAATTTAATGTGTTGCCTTATGCAACAGCAAATAGTTTTTCCAGTGAAATTACTATTTCTATCAGTAATGATTTGTTCTGTATAAAACGTGGAGAAATTAATTTTGATTAAAGTTCTGCTGGAGTAAGTGCTGAAAGAGCAGATGAGAATTCCACATCCAAAGACATTGCAGCAAATCTTTAACAGGTCTAAGATGCTTCTGCTCTAATTCCAGACTCAGCACTTCAATACTACTCAAGAAAGGCCATTGCAAAGCATGAGTATATACATTAACACTTGACCTCCAGGTGCCAAAAAGATTTCAAATGATAGGTCCAAAGTCTAAAATTTAGAGTTCAGTGCATTCAGAAATGCAAAGTTTTTCATTAATTCAACACATTTAAGAACCCAAATTCCATCATTATCTTGCAGATGAGGAACCTGCACACCATTAGGTAGGCCCTAATCTAAATACAAGGATTTGGTAAGGAGGAAAGAGGAAGGAGATGTTAAGTGATAGATTTGGGCAATGCCTTAGGTCACTCCTACTTCCATCGTGGTTGAAACTGAGCCCCAGACTCCCCCTCTACTTTAAGAGCATCTTAAAAAGTCTTGTCTTCCTTTCTGATGCCTCCTAGCTCATGAATTCTGGTAAAAAAAAAGGGAAAGTAAATAACTCAAAACCCCCAAACCCTAAACAAACTGGCAAGAAGCCTTTAGGGGGAAGCTGGCAGAGATCTCTGCCAGTGGGAGAAGCTGCAGAAGCTCCCCAGGACACCTGGAGAACCCTCTTTGTTTTCCCTGGATTTCTCCTGACCCACGCTGTACTCCAACCCCCCTTTTCTCCTCCTCCATCTCTGTCTCTTGCCCTCAGGCTTCTTCCCCGACTCTGCTCCTCTCTTGGGCCTTTCCTTGCCATTGCTCTGCAGAAGCACATCAAGGCCTTCGGGTCCCAAAGTGGGCACTGATGGCGCCGCGACGTGCTCGGGAGAGCCCAGCCAGAGGGAGGATGCCCCAGGTGATCCCAAGCCATGTTCCTCTCCGCATGCCTGCTATAAATCACTTGTCTATATATAGAAAGACCTCCGTGCTTAATCTCGCCTCTTTACTGGTGCCTATTTGTTTATTTACCCTCAGGCTCTCTGCTTCTTTCCCCCAATGTCAAGCAATATGCAAATGGGGATTGCTTTTCCTTTCAAATGAATTCGTTAGTATTTTCATTTTATTTTTCCTGCACAGAAGCGAGGGATTCCCGTCCTTGCCCACAGAAACCTCGGAGTGGCGCAGGTGGTTTTGGGGGGGAGCTGCTGACGGCTCGTGGTGGTGGCACGGCCGATCCGCCCCGCGGCGCCCGCTCGTCAGGGCTCTTTTCACACACAGGTGAGCTGCTTCCTACCCAAAGTGACAGCCCGTGTGTCCGGGAGGGCCACCCGGCCCTGCGCCCGCCACCGCGTCCAGCGCCGCCTGGCAGGGGCAGGAGGCAACAGGAGCTCGTCAGGACGTGGCAGCGTGGCCGTCTGTGAAGAACGTGTGCGTGGGGAGCCAAGCAGAGAAGAAGGGCTTCCCTCCTGGCAGGAAGCTTCCCTCGGGAGCAGAAAAGGCCTTTGGCTGTGTGCTGCTTTTCCAAAACAGTCCTGGGCACAGCTGGGGGTTCACACGCGTGTCAGGGAGTGGAGTGACTTTTGTCTAGCAGTCACCTCGTTGCTCTATTTCAGTGGTCCTGTCTTAAAATGGGCCGCTCCCCCACCTTCAGGTGCCCCTGTGGAAGTCTGGTGAGGGAATGGAAGCTGCAAACCTGCAAGGAAGCTGTGAGGATGAAGCCAAGCTATGAAGTCTTGCCTGACATCTGGGATCCCTTCTGCCTCAGTTCTACCTCCCTGCCCCAAACCATCTGTCCTGGGGATCCCTTCTGCTTCCCCAGCAGCTGCCTAAACCCAACAGAGACTCCACAGAAGCAATGAGAAACTAAGATTCAGTCACCTCATTAGTTGGTTTTAATATGTGTTGATAAAGTCTTGGACAATACATAGAGGTCCACATGTATTGAAATACTGTCAGCCTCAAACCTCCATCTGACAGGTCTACACAAATTATAAATTTTCCATCATTCTTTCATTTGTTGTCCTCTTCTAGCACTTCTGATGATTGTTTTCATCCTTTTGTCTGCCAGCTTCAATAAAAGCAGAAGCTGAGATTCACACGTTCTGACGTGAATCCCGACGCTGGGGATTAGCCCTGCCTCTCCGGGGCTGTTCGGGGAGGTAATGATATCTGAACAGCATGACAGGCTGTAGATCTTGAAACCTTGGTCCTCAGTGGGGAGAAAGGGCAAAGATTTCAGAAATGCGGGTTGACAAGTGCCTTGGCTGCTACGTTCCCAAGGATATTCGCATGGCTGAAGTTTTCTGCCTGTCCTGTGCTCTTTGGTCTCTGACTTTTCTGTAGCTCTAGCAAAGTGATGTACAATTGCCTGAACTGTCTATGGACGCAGGGTAAAAATTTAAGTCCCACTTCATGTAATGGATGAAGGGATCACAAGACAATTTCTTTGCTAATTTTTGATGAAACTTTTTGCAACACTAAACATGCACAAACAGAGGATCCATGCTGATGAGAGGATCTTTGGCTTTGGGAGATGCAAAGGCTCAAACTGTTTTTAGAAGCTCACATAAACAAACACAATGACACTCAGAAAAGTCTCAAAGGCAAAGCACTGGATTGGGAAACCAGATACCTGCAGAAATATAAGTTTTCATGGAAACTAGCAAACGGTTGTAAAGCCAAGCCCTTCCTGGAGAAAGCACCCCCAAACCCACCCTTATCCCCCAACCAACTCCGAGCCGCTCAGCCTGCACAGATATTTGGGCTTCGACACGGAGCCTCAGCCAGGTTTCCAGCCCAAGGGGCCTCGACAGGATGTCCTAGTGCTGATCCAGTGACCAAGAGCACTGGCTTTTCCAAAGCCCCTCCGGGGCCTCCCGATGTCCTGCCGAGCACCAGCTTGTGAGCACCAGCAGTGGGAGATGCTGCTGTCTCTGCTGCAGCCAAGTTTGCTCACAGATTTCCAGAATCATCATTTACGAAGTTCAGAGGCACATTGATAAATCCCTTTGCTGCTCTAGTAGTGCTTCAATCAATCATCAAACCAACAGCATCAACATTTTTCCTGGGCTATTATCATCACTTCAATTGCTGCAGCAATACTTTCTGCACCGATAAATCAAGGGTGATCATTTCAGACGGGCAGAAACATAAGCAACGTTAAAAAAAAACCAACCTTTTAGCAACCTCCCTTCAGCTTTCTGTTGGTTATTTTTATGATACAGAGCTAGGTTTATTTTCTGTGTTTCTGCTAGTTTCCCCATTTACACAGAAGGCAATCTGATAATTTGAATTGTTTTTTTACCACCCAGTCGGCAAGTGCCTTGCACACTCATTTTTCATTTTCCACCTTCTTTCTCGTTTTCACTGCGCATTACAGTCAGTGTGGAATGTCCTTGCATTAAGAAACGGGTTGAATTTCCTCAGGCAACAGGTGCTTATCTTTTCAGTTACAACCTATAACTGCCAAAGCAGCTCACATATCTAACAGCTATCATATGAAAATCTCAACCTTCCCTCCCCCTTGGTGAGCAGCTTTCTTTCTTTAAGGCAAGCTGCAGCTGCAACACCTGAATTATTGTATGACAAGGCTTTCTGTGGGCTATATTACATTTTCCTCTTATCAACACAAGAAATGTATTCATTCTTTACATCATTTGCACATACGAGTTTTCATGAGGTTTTCAATACACATGCCTAGTCCAAGAGAATTTCTTAATTTCTGTTTTAGCGTTTCCTCAGTGATTGCATGTTATGTTTTTGCTACCTTCCCATATACAAACATGCCTGCTGCCTGAAAATAGTAAAACTAGTCTTTGCTGGGAGTTGGCAGCTCAGGTGATGACTATTGGCTCGCTCTCCGTGCTACCCAGCTGTAGCATGTGTTGACTTTAGTGCCAGATGGCACGCTGTGCCCATACGATAACATTGCGTTTTATGCTTCTGGATGAGTAATAGCCCACTTGATTCTAGTATTTGCTGCTTCATCCAGAAAGATCCGATGTCTTTTGCAGAGCGAGCCTTCAGTTTTGGCTTTGTACCTAGCATGCCATCTAAGTTTCCACCTAACACAGTTTTATCAGATTGCAAAGGTGTTTTGTCATGCAGTGCAAGGCAGAAGGGTGAGGTGAGATAAGGGTGGCTTGCAGAGGACTTTCTGTGTTTGTCTGAGAACTGAGACTGTTTTGTTGTGGCCACTGAAGCTATTCAGAATAAAACAAGTTGGTAATTGGAGTTATCTCTCTAAAGAGCAACATCCCTATTTCATGTACAGTGGATTTGCTTTACTATATTCTTTACTATATATACTATATCTTTACTATATATTCTATACCATATATATATTTTTACTATTTTCTTTACTAAGCTGGTTTTTTTTTCCCCTTCAGACTAAAGTAGTTTTAATGAGTTGTTGACAATCAGGCCTCCTACGGTGACCTCTTGGCTCTAGCCATGGCGTAGCTGAGAGAAGATGTCTCTTGCAATGGCAGGAGTCACATACGGGTCTGAACTTTCATGGTCAAAGTCAACAGAAACTGTGTAAGGATTTGGCATTCCCAGACACTGGCATAACCTTGGGAATGGCCAGCGGAAGAGCAGACCATGTGCTCCACAAGCTCTCGTCCATTGGGAAGTCCGGCTAAGAAGTAGGAAGATGAGTGTTAGGAGGAGAAGCTCCCCTGGTGTAAAATTTGACTAAAGAAAAGCCAGACCAAACACCTGGGCACTTACCATCCTAAGGGGTTAGACATCAGCTTGCCGTGGGACTGTCTTCATTCCCACTGTGGTCAATGCAAAAACTGACTTTCTTTTGCACAGTTAAAATTGTGACTTGGATTGTAGAAACAAATGAGGATTTAAGGAGAAAACACTGTGTGTATTTGGGGGTACAAGCCTCGTTAAAGTAATTGTTTTATGTGAAGACAAAAAAGAAAAAATGCAGACCCTAGTTTTGAGCTCACAGAGCTTAGGAAATAGCCTTGTTCAAAAACTATCAGAATCAAAAAGTATAGCGCAACTGCAGGCAGTTTATTAATATTCAGGTAACTTAATATGCAACTTGTAGTTATTAAAACTAAGATTTGTATCCACCTCCTTTGGGAGCTTTTGCCTTCACAAAAAGTTTCATCTGAATGCTGTGCTGATCTGTGCTGTTCTTTGCTCTTGGATCCAGATGGTAACATTCAGAATAAGCAGCAAGGAAAACATTTTCTTTACCTTTCCTACTGCCTGAATTGTGACTTTGAAAACAACTAGTTTTCTAATCACCTGGTATTTTGCATTCAAACTTCTGATCCATATTCAAATTAGATGTTTGGAATTGAAAAAAAAAAAAATCAGCATTTTTGTCAGTCTCCTGAGTCAGCCAGTTTGGCAGCTACATAAAATGATTTAGGTCTTTTATAGTTCCAAATACAGCAGGATTAGCAGTTTGTCCTCTTGTATCAGTATTTCTACATTAATTATTTTCAGTCCTCTTTAATTAAACAATAAACTTGCCTTTTCAATTCAATGGAATGACATGTTCTTAAATCATGTATATATTATTTAGACTAGGTGATACCTATGCAGACTTGCCAAAATATACTCATTTATTTTTTAACTTATTTAGCATACTCTGTCATCCAAGGAGCAAGACAATGCATGATTTATAAAGAGCATTTAATGAATTTCATCCATTTCCCATCAGAACTGAAATGTCGTTGAGCCAGGGCACAGTTAGGAAGATCAACCCCAGCAATCCCAAGGAAGTTACCATCCTGAATTCTGGTGCGGTTCTGTGGGTAAAAAGGCTGAGCTGCTGCTTTGCTGCCAAAACCTCTCAGCACCTTGTGGGAGGGAGGGAGGTTTCCTAAATTAAGACGAGTCTGACGGTTGCAAAGCCATCCTGGTGTCGCCGCTGATGCGGCCTTAGCGTTTTGTATAAAGGAGCATCGTCCTTGAACTGGACCCGGGCCCTCCGCATCAGATATGCTGCTTGCTTTCTTCAGCAGGCAGAAAGGCTGACGACAAAGTCCCTGGGGCAGTTCTGGGTTTGTTTTGTGCAACCTGTGCGTGGTTCTCGTGCCAAATGCAGGCTGTCCCTGTTGCAGCCAGCGGCAGGATTATATATGACTTCTGCCGAGAAGGTAGAAGTCTATCCTGGTACAATCTGTATGGTACAATTTGCACACAAATAATAGTGCAGTAGTATTTTCTCCTCAACTCGGAGGAATCGTGTGGCCACGCAGGCTACGTAGATGTTAGAACCAGGCAGGTGCACAAGACAAAAAATTATGGACAGTATTTATTTACAGTAATAACCTTGTTATGGTGCATTTAATGTTTATTGTTTTTCTTGCATTTGGGATTTGAGACACAGGTGCTCAAATGAAATCATGCCATTTTAACCGTTGTCTGTTACCTGTTAATTCTGAGGTCAGCCGGAGCAATCCCTTCCCTGCGACGGTGCCGTTCAGGAGACGTCGGCTGGATACTCCCCTCGGCATCGCCCTTAGTCTCACATCGTTATGGGGTTCTCTTCCTTGTGCTCTTTAGTCTCCTAGTTGGATCGAGGAATCTATATGTAAATCAAAACACAGCTTATTAAAATCAGAGCTAATGTGCAATGCACTGGCAAGCAGTGCTGTGTGCTCAGCTGTGTGAAGGGGGACACGGCGGGACACTCCTGGTGGCTTTTCAATAGCTAAAGATGGTGATGTGTGTATGTTTCACTTAAAATATATATATTTATATACTGCCAGATTGCCCACTTCAGGAAAAAAATTGACCTATAACTTGAAAGAAATATTTTAATGCTGTTGCATTTCTTACGGAGACACAGCAGTATGTGTCATTATATGACACCAAACAAAGCATAAATAATCAGTGGACAAGGTTTTGTGTAGAAATGTTGTGAGTTTTCTTGTAAACCATATAAGAAGCAGCACAGAATGCTTAAGTCTTGGTAGGGATATTTTTGGTGTCTTGATGCCCTTCTGAAGAACTTAAGTCTTCACAAGGTGATGACAAGGCTCAGTGCTTTATGGTAACTACTGTCGTAGCTGTCACTTAGTAAAGCACTCAGTAGAGACATTACTTGTTAAAAAATAAGACCGATTAGGGAGATCCTTAGTTTGTGCTGTAACGCACACCTTCGATGAAACCAGGAGCTTAAAGGCAGAATTCGAAAGTCGTTCCACTCAGCTTTGCCTATTTTTGCTGTTTAAAACCACGTAATCGTGTATTAAGCAAACGCAAGGGTGGGAGGGTATTATACTTACAGGGTTTTTATTTAATTGCTTGTCCTGGAAATGATTTCAGCTGTCCCAAGACATTTTATTAAAATAAATGTCAAAGCAGAGATCTAAAAAATCAATACAAATATAATTCCGACTTTATTTGCCTTCCTCTTCTTCCACAAAAGCAATAGGAAAGTGAATGGTGCTCGTAAGTCTAAAGACAACATGCGCTGGACACCCACATGTCATATTTAAATTAGATGTTGCTCCAGACTAGCACTGTTTGCATTTATTTGTTATCTTCCATTTCAAGGCAAAAAAGTATTGTGTCTGAACACGGTTGTCTCACTCTTGTACCGGCTATGGGAATTTTAGAGCAGTTTGTGTTTGAAGAAATTCAGGATGGCAATTATACGTACTGCTTGACAAGTGCGTGGTTGCCATTCAGAGCACCTTGCACCCGTGCTCCTGCCACACACGGGCTCTGGCACACGGACCCCTTGCAGACTGATTCATTGCATCGTTGTAGCCTTTTGGAAATCCTTTTCTTCTCAGGAGGCAGAGGCTCTTGGTGGAATCAGAAAGTGAATTCCCAAAATTCAGCCTCCCAGTTGAGGAAACTGAGAGAGTAAATAAGATCCGCCTTTCCCTTCTTGTCTCATTTTTCAATCATGTACCTTTGATGAAACCAAAAGTTTCTCAGGTATGGAGCATTTAGTTGAGGGTTTTGCTCTTGTTTAGTCACAGATGGAAAAACTCAAAAAGAACCAAAGATTTGTCTCCAAAAATTGTATGTATATTTTTTATTATGGAAGTGCCGTCTGTGTGACAAACCGTGGCGCTCCGTGGGACGTGTGCCTGCCGTGTACCTCGGAGCGCTTCCTGCTCCTCTGCCCTTTATCTTGCTCTCCCAACCACTTACTTTCTAAAGATACTAATTTAAAAAAATTAACCCACTACAGAAATCCATTAGAGGCTTTTTTTCCTCCTTCACCTACACAAATTGCCGCTGCCTGCAGCCAAAGAGAAGCAAAAGCCCTGGATGACTGACAAACATCGTGGCTTTTACAGCCTCATCTCCTACGGCCCTGCAGCGACGGAGGAGAGGGGCCGGCTCGGCCCCAGCCACCTCTGCAGCTTCTGCAGGAGCCCAGCTGCTTGGGGTGGTGTTTGGGGAAGAGCCATTGAGAACTAGTTTGTATGCAAAGTGTTGGCGCTCTTCTTTTTCTCCACAAAGTTTCAGGTAATTGCAATCACGGTTATCGGAGGTGCTACATTTAATTTTTTATAAAGTTCCCTTGAAATAATTTTTGGAAAGACACCGTGGTACACGGAGAGTCCGTGTAGCAGTACATTGTTTTCTTATGAAAGGGTTTATCTGCGCTCTGAAATGTCATTATTTTGATTTACTTACTCCAGAGATGGGGAGCCAGCTGAAAGGTGAAGAATATCATTGAATCCCCATCTTTCCCCCTCCTGCTGAAATAGGCTGCAATAAGCTGATGGGTGGGGATATAGCACTTTTGTTTAAGCCAGTTGCTAATATTACACTTACGTTGGAAGAGAATGGAATTATGTGCAGATGTTTTGGTGAAAAGCAGCTAACTGGGATTGGCAATAGTAATTTTCTTTTGAGAAAGGAGAAAATGACAGGGAAGGCTTGGGCCAGGACACTGAGAGAACAGAGACTAATGCTCCAATTAATTATAGCATGTGAAAGGGAAACGACACTGCAACCAGCTTTTATCAAGAACATGACTATTTACATGATTAGGGCTTCGTAGATAACCAGACGTTTTTTCATACGTGATATCCTCTAACTTTATGACTTCTGAAAAAGCACGCACATCCTACACAGCGCAGATCGGAACCCAAAAGCTGATTTATCCCTTCTCTCCAAGGCACAACTTCCTAATGTTTCATTTGCTTAAAGCGCTGGGGACTCTGACCTGTGCTATTGAATGCGCTTGATCGTCTGTTGATAACTCCGGTTTTAATAAGTAGAGTGTTATCTCATCTGTGTGTGTACAACAGCATATTTCAGAACATAGGTATGGAAGAAATAAGCTGGATTGGCAACAGATAAAAGTGAGATGAGATGCTTCAAAGGCCAGGCAGGCAGAAGGCAGGGTCGGAAAACACGCTCGAGAAAAAGGTCTGTTAGCTATTGGGATGAGAAGCTTTTGAAATATAGATAACCTACAGCAGAGAGATGAGCTCTGTTCTCCTGGCACTAATAATTAGAAAGATAAGAGGGTAAAGTGAAAGGAAGCCAGGAGATATGGACAAAGTTCAGTGTAGCTTAGCCTTGAAACATGAAGCCATGGAAGTTTTGTTCAGGAAAAAGTAATTAAGTCAGGTGAAGATCTGGTAGGAAATCACAAAGAACAAAGTATTAAAAAAAAAAAGAGAAGAAACAAGTATTTCTGACATACTTGTAACAAACTTGGGGATGTAGACAATTAAAGCCAGCTATGCCAGTGCTACTCTTAGAAGTAGTAGAAGTCTAAAAACTCTGGGAATATTGCAACAGGTATCTCCAGAACTTTGCAGAAGGAAAGTTATCACTGTAACACCAGGACGTAATACCAGGAGGACCAGAGTAGCGGTGCTGGTGGCAATTATGGTCACACTGAGGGAGTAGGTTTGTCCCATTGGGGCTGTCAATGTCTTTTTACTAAAAGACAATGAGCCAGAGGAGGAGAAATTCCTGTATTCCTTCTGAGCACCGCGCTTCCAGAGCTCCTTAAGTCTGTGCCTATTAGAAAAGCAACACTGAAATAGTAATAAAAAAAAGAGCATCCTTGTAGGAGGACCAAAATATCAATATACCTATGGAGAGACTAGCTAAAAATGAGGAAGTTAATTCAAAGGAAATTAAAGGAGCAGTTCAAAGGGGAGTACATTTGGGAGCACACAGACGGCTTGGATGCCTTAAAGACAACCACGTATTCTACTACTCAACACAAATATGTGTGACATAAATTTCAAAAAAGATCCTACAAAAGTAAATATATAGACAGGAACTCTTAGATTAGAAATAATAGTAATAATAAGGAAAAAGGGAACGCCCTCAAGTTAAACATAAGAGGCAAGCCAAACAGGTCTTGAATGTGGAAAAGCTAATAATGCAAACTTTTTCAAGCACATCCGAGACAGGAAGCTTGCCAGAGGAGCGGTCAGCCTGAGAGATGGTCACGGCATGGGAGGAGCGTTCAAGGCAGGTAAGGCCGTAGCAGGGGAGCTGGATGGAGCCGCGCTGCGCTTGGCGGCAGTGCAGGCTGGGGTTGGCTCCGCGCTGCAGCTGCTCTGTCGGAGGGACAAGCCTAGGGCTCCTGGTCCTCCCAGATCTGCCGCCTTCTCCTTGCGGTGCCGCTCACAGACGTATACGGAGGTCTGCAGGAGCCAGCGAAACTTCAGAAATAGGCTGCATCCCAATTTAGGATGATTTCAGTGGAGTAAGCTTAGGAGACAATTGCTATAATTATGCAAATTTAAACAAGTGAAAAGCCTGAACACATAATGTGCACAAAATAATGGTTTAAAGGAATTAGCTTTGGGAATTAGCAGAAATTGGGCATTTGTATCTAATGATAGGACTGGAAGCTAATGGTGCTGGGGAAAGGGTTGTGCCAGTAGATATTGCAGCTTAGATATATTTTGTTCCGTAACTTCACACTTGTGTTTGTTTTGGATTGCAGCCTGTGTCTGTGTTACTGTGCTGAAATTCCAGTCACTCGCCAGTTCTTAATTAGACAATATACCTGCTATCATAATTACGGCATGAATTGATTGTTTATTAACAAAGATTTCTATGATAATTAATAACAGAGGGCGGTAACATAAGTGTTCCCAAATGGGCATTATTACACACTAATTGTGACCCAGTGGATTAATTGTTAATATGTGTTTAAAATCTCTGCTGCCCAGTTCAGTGTTTGAAATCCTTAGAAGCAGTTGCCAAAAAAAGACAATTTCTTTTGTTGCTGTGGCATTTTTCCAAACTGCGAAATTTTCAAATTATCTGCCAGAACAGCCTGGCTTCGTTAGCCCGGTAACAGAGCGGAGATGTCTTCTGCTCGTTAGGCTCTGTTGTTGCCTCATTTCTACTGCTGAAATCAGGGACAGTATCAACAAAATCCCATAGGTATATCTGTGCTCAGCTATTGTAGTGCATGCATGTATATATGTGTGTGTATGTGTGTGTTCTAGCATGTTGTATATATATCTGTCTATTCAAGTATATTCACTTGCATTGATTGTAGAAGAAATATTATCCTAGGAATCTTTTACTGGTAACTTTTGCAATGGTTCTCTGCTAATAATGAGGACAAATCTTCTTCTGCTGATAGAATCAGCAGGAGCTGATAAAATACCCATGATTATTGGTGCCCTGGGCCCTGCTGCCCCCGAGGACCTTCCTGCTACGCACTGAGTCCCTGTCCTGGGGAACTGAAGACGCTGATCTCCTATGAGGAGGACAAGCAGCTTTGTAGAGAAGCACATCTTTCCTAGGCCTGGTTGAAGTTTCAGCTGTGTTAAAGGATGGTATATCTATTTTTTTTTTTCATAACATCTTTGCTTTTCTAGTTCTGAGACAACCTTTCCATTTAAAATACTTTTTTGCATTCTGCTATCGAGCAGAACGAGGGATGTTTCCACTCCTCCTAAGTCAAAGGAGGGCTCTCTCCATCATAGGGATGGTGAAAGTGGGGAGTTTATTTTGTTCTGAACTAAATCACATTTCAAAATGTCAGACTCCCCCTGGAAAGGCAGCGCCCGCCCTTCCTGCAGCTCTAGTTGAAACCCGCTGTTTATTATCTGGAAAAATACCCAGTGCGTCTGATTTTGGGGGAGAAGACAGATTTGCATCTCTTTCTGCCTTTACCCTGTTGAGTCCGTGCTAGCTGCGAGTGTTTTCCCTTCCTCCTCTTACCCTCTGGGGGATGCGCAGGCTGGACACACTGTTATCCTGTGCAGCAGCACCAGGGGAAATCCTGGTGCCTCCTGCCCCAGACCTGAGCTTCATGCCGGCAGTGAACGCTGAAAACAATCTCGTTATTATGGCTTTATTTTATTGAGCAATTTCCTATTAAAAACTTAAGGGAATGTTCTACTCATCTGTATAAATAGCAATAAAGCAAATGCATTTTAATGACTTTTTCCAAGTGCTTATAAGGTATTTCATTAAACTGTCAACTTTTTCTTCCATATACTTTCTGATTCTTTTTCTTCCTTCTGCCACAACCGTGTTGTTGCCAGCATCACTATGACACGGATTGCTGCCAAGACTAGTTAAAATGGGAAATAAAAAATGAATTTCTGTCCCCTCTTTAGGTAAAAGTCTTCCAGCGCTAGAGGCTGAGAGAGCTGTCGGAAACATCCGGAGCGCCGTGGCTGAACCAAAGCAGTCACTGCTGCCACTCCGAAGGTCACCAAACGCAGCTCCAGGCAGGTGTGAAGGCACCTGGTGTCTCTGGGGTAAGAGGAGGGGAGCCGTTTTACCTGATTTTAACTCGTTAGGCTGGAGGGGGGACTGACGCAACCCCCTTGGCGCGCGGTGGGGGCAGGTGGCCGTGTTGGCTGCGCGGGCGCTTTCACACCTCGCTAATTAAAACGAGCCTGCCCGGGCTTCCCTGCAAGGACCCGCATTTTCAGCCCTTCAGCAGCAGAGATCCTCGTGGAATTTCATGGTTATTTTTGCTGTCTTTACTTGCTGGCGCTGCTGGGTGGCTCCTCGGCGGTTAAGTCAGCGTCAGGACTGGGGTCCCGAGGCTCCGCCTGGATTGCGCCTTTGCAAATCCTGATTCCTGCGGCTGCCCCGTGCAAGCGGAGAGACGCAGTGGAGGCTCCTCGCTGGTGGGACGGTGGCCCTGGGTATTCACAGTGCCAAATTATGGCTTAAAAGGGTCTTACAAACTCCGGGTGCCCTGCAATGTGGCAAGAGCAGCTCTTGGCACGAGGAGCGCGAGGGGCCGCCCTTCCTCCCCATCACCCTTCCCCCTGGCTTTGGGAAAGCTGCCCTGTGCGTGGTGCTGAAGAATTTTGAGTTTGCCGTCGATATTTTTAAACAGCCTAAACCCTCTGCCGTGGCGTTTGCTCTGCTTTGCCCTCTTCTCCGAGAGGTTCTGATTTAAAGGGATTTAATTTCCCCTGCTGGCTTATGGGCCACAGCCCCATTTTGCTTGCACGCTCCTGGCTCTTCCAGCAATTTCCAAGGAGAGCCAAGGGCTGCTGAATGCAGCTGTTTTGTTTACATTATGCAAAACTGGGACCCTGCCATCAGAGCAATCCCACGCAGCCCATGCACAGCAGGGCGTGCGTGCATCAGATAAAGCAGGTGGGGATTCTCAGCCAAGGCCTCCAACTTGCCCAAACGAGTTCCTTCCCCAGGCCGTGTCCCACTTTCCCAATGCAGAAGCATTTGCAATTAAGAAAAAGAAAAAAATTAGCGTGTAATTTAGAGTTGGCCTTGGGCCGTTCCGTGCTGTGCCGGGCCCTGGGACCCGGTCACTGCCTCCCGCAGCGCGTTTCAGCGGCTGATGCAAGCAGGATGCAGGAGAGCAACCCGGCAATTTGCTTACACCTACTGCTCTCCTGCAGCCTCTCATCTTATGTAAATAATACTGGCAAGCTTGACCAATATTTTACGGAAATGCAACTGATTGAGAAATATTATACATGGAATAGATTTTGAGTCTTTTGAGTAATAAAGAGAACACTAGTTTTCTGGTGCTGTCTTATGCAATGTATTGCAACTGTGCACTGCATAATGCATGTAAAAATCCATATGCCTATACATTTATTTTTAGCACTGACAGGCTCCATGTAGACTCTTTTCTATGTCATATGCAGCTGGAGTCAATGGTTCTCCCGTGTCTCTGAGGCCATCAGCTCTCCCCAGTGGCATATTGATTTCTGGGAAATAATCTTCATGTGGCCATTCTTGCTTAAATATAGCATAAAGATATACCCTTATTCAAAAATGATGCACATGCCTTCCATTTTCTGCTAGAAATTGAATGCACTGCTCAATTTAGCGAAGCATTTAGACAGTAAACTGGAAAATTACAAACGTCTCCATGTTATATATGTTCTACATACATATATATGTATATGTTTTTCTTAACATCTCAGCTCCCATACGGGGCTGTAAATTTAATGGTTTTCAAGCAACGAAGACTATGAAATAGAGCACAAAAGAAGAGGGCTGGCATCTGGCTTAATGAACGGTGAAGACAGGAAATTTTGGGGATATCCTTTGCAGTTGGCCAACAGACCCTAGGGCACGCACCTCGCCGAAACGGCGATACTTGAAACACCTAATATGTCAAGGCATATTTTAAGACATCAAATATTGAATGTTATCTAATTATATAAAAATATTATATAAGGGGTCAAGGCTAACATAAAAATAGTTGGCTGAACTCTAGTCCTATTAAAAGAAGGTATGGTTTTCCAAATTTAATTTGATTTTTCATAATGCAAGAGCATTACAAGTTCAAACAGGTTCAGTTTAACCTGTATGGTTTAAAATCTATCTTGCTGCTTTGAGGTGTTGAGATTATTATTTGTGAAATGCAATTTAAAAAAACAGGTAAGGAAAATATTTACTTCCTAATTGTTAGTAGTGTAACTCAGGCTAATGGAGGTGTTGCAGAACTGCCCTTTTGCAAATGACTGCACCCTTGTGAAACACTGCTGTGCTGCTCTCCATGCTACTTGTATATTCAGGAACACCCTGAAAAAGCATTCTTAATTTTTCAATTTCAGACATACAAATATCGTAAATCAGGTGCAGCTTAAAACCCCATAGAATTAAATTAATAATTTAATTTCACCTCCTCCTCGTGGCCTTCAAATAGCTGAGGTTCGTGATGAGACACTCACAAATGACAGTGGAGCAACATAAAGTGCTATGTTTTTATTTGCTCTTTTAATATGTAGCAGAAATTCTTCAGTGGGAAAGACTGGACAGCAGCCTCATGCCGGGAAGGTGGAAGGGGATGTGACTCCTGTGCCTGCCAGTGCCACCGGCCCCAGCCTCATGGCCGTGACACAAGAGATTTAGGTCTTGTGTGACATGGGGTCGCGGGCTGTTTGGGTGAAAATTCCTGCTTTTCCCTGCAGAGCTCCTGCTCAGCTGTGTTCCCAGCCCGATGAGCCGTCCTTGGCTGTGCCAGAAGGATTCGTTCCGTGCCGGCTCCGCGATGCCACCTGCTCTGCTTCTCCCAGCCTCCGGAACGGCAGAACGGGAGGAATCCATGTGATGGAAAATCCGCCATAGAACAGGTAAGGTGATTCATTCCCTGGAAGAGCAGCAGCTGAACTTGGATCCAGGCCTCGTTTTGAGCAGACTGGCTAAAGTGGGGGCTGCACCTCCTGCTGCACCGTCAGCATTAAATTATCCATGTCCGGCGCTTTCCCGGCCACTGCGGAGCGGCAGAGGTGACACATTCCACATCCATGTCAACACAATCCGTCTTCGGGATTGCAGGGAAAAAGGAAAATCACTTTTGTACTGTGATATCACTTGCCCGTGAAAAATAATTTTCAAGATCGCTTTCTTAATCTGAAAGTCTAATTAAGAAAAGATCATGGCGCCAATGGGATTAACCCTTTTTTTCCCCCTCTCAAGCGAGGAACTTTTATGGACCAGTGCAGCTGCTGCAGCAGCCACCCATAAAATTATCTAGTGCTCAGAGAAATGCCAAACTAAATGACATATTTTTGGATTGCTAAGTGTCACTTCAGTGAAATGTATTCATGTTTGAGTAGCTCCAGTTTATTTTCTAGGGATGGTTAAAAATGAGGAAATTGTGTCAATTTTTTGGATATTTTCAATTGCTTTTCCTTCTGTTGTTTTGCTGAATGGGGAGAATGAATTTATTTTTGTATGTTTTAAGGGGAAACATATTCAAAATGTTCCTTTTCGCCACTACTTTTAATCACTTCACCTCTTTTTCTCCTTCCCACATTTTCCACTGAAAAGAAGAGAAAGTTCAGAAATGGGGAAGGGCCATGTAGAGGGAAGAGAAAAGAAAATAAGAAAGAGAGAGAAAGAGAGAAAACAAGAAAGAGAGAAAACAAGAAAACCATAAAAAGAAGTTTATTGCAGTGTAAATGATAAAATGGGGGATTTTGTCTTGAAGGTAAGGGGAAAAACTTTAGAAGAATCTTTGGGGAGACTGAAGAGAAGGAGAGTATTAATTCCGCTGTATTTCTGTGCTTGCTTTGTTGAGATGGAGATGTTGAGGAGCGGAGGGGCGCTTGCGCTGGGCACCATCCTGCTTGTCCAAGGGCCCCCCTATTGCTCCGTGGCTACGTATGGAGGCAGGAACAACATCCTGGGCAACAGGAGCTGTTGGGATGGGAAGGATGTGAAGGCAGAGCCATGGGAAGTGGCAGAAGGAGGGCAACCCCCCAGCAGGTTCAGCTTGGAGGTGCCATAAAGATGAGAGAGAGAAAAAATCATAATTTGGGTGTTTATGGGTGGCTTCCGTGGGGTGAGCAGGAGAAAGAATAAAAATGCATGAATAATGAATGAATTCCCCAAATATGTCTTGGAAAATACCAACAGCAAAACTCGATAGGAGTGAAAGCCCTGCCTTCTCTCAGGCTTTATTTCAAAAGAGCATTTGACACCCTGTGACACAACAGATTGATGTGGGTTTTTTTTTTTAAGATAAAAAGTAACTTAGGAGAAAAGCTATTAAAATGGGTTATAAACTGGCTTACGGAGATGAAACCGAGGGTGTCGGTGAAAGAGAATGATTCAGCGTGGGGTGGGAAACAAGCGGGGTCAGGGCCCTAGGACGCTTTCCTCATTAATCTTGAGCGTGGCTGACCTTGGTGAAGGTGATATTTCGAAACAGGTTTGCACAGTGCTAATCACACAAGGCTGGAGCAGCCGGCACAACCAAGCAGCCCGACGAGTCAAGAGAGCTCAAGTTAAGAATAAACAGGAATAAGTGATTCATGTGGTTTAGCATATGCAGTATAGTGCGGCAACATGCTTTTAAACTATTGAAATGGGAACTTAATTTAGGGTGGAACGGGGATTTCACGGCATCGGTTTGAAAGGAAACTATACTTGGGTGGGTTGAATTAGTCTGCAGACTATAGTCATACTGCATAGGATACCACCTCATAAAAAACAGTTAAAAGACAAATTTTAAAATTATTTTGCTGGAAATGGTGGAAATCCTGTCTTCCTGAGGCTCTGTGTCCCCTGCAGTGTGTCTCTGTATTCGGGAGGGTCTGATGGGTTGCCTTGGAATGAGCCGCGTTGTCGCCTGGGCTCCTGTGTCCCGCTGCGCCGGGCAGGGACGTGGGCAGCTGTGAATGTGTTGAACCGTGGGCGAAGTTCAGAGCAGTCAAGGCATTAGAAAGCTGACAAGTTTGCACCGCTGCTGTTCTGATGTGCCCTCATGCGCTCCGCAGCAGCACATTTCTGAGCAAAGCGAAGCTTAGAAGAGCTTTATCAAGAGATGCCAGTGGGAAAACTGAAGCAAGAGGGGACGAGAATTTGTCATTCCTTTTCAGGGTTTGAACAGATCCCTCTGAATCTTTGGCAGCTAGGAAACATTCAGGGGCTTAGTCATCACGAAGCCGATGCTCTTTTTGAGGGGATATTTTGTGTGATCGAGAAGATGTGCTTCATCCAGCAGATCATTTCTGCTCGGTTCTGTAACGTGGAGAAGAGCCCGAGGATTTGGGTGTCTGTTCAAAGTCTCTAAACTGCTCAGGGCAGCCACAGCTCAAGATGTGTTTTCCCACGATATTTGTATTGCTTCCACCAGAACGTGGTTCAGGACCCAAATAGTCCCCGAAGGGAGACGACCCCGGCTTGTTGCTGCTTCTGTGGCTCACTTGTTTCTTCTTGCTTCTGGCCGTTGAGCTGGGGGCTGCCACCCTTTCGCAGGGCTTGGATGTTCTGGGTTAGCACCTGGAACCAGAGGCAAGAAATGTGTGAGGTAAAAATTAACTGAACTTTTTTTTCAGCCCTGAGATTTGTTTTAGCTTTGGCACATTCTGTCCAAACCAATTTGTCCGTCTCTAATACAGTGTAAATAGCGTAAAGCAGTTGCTTTGTGGAATATGTGACATTGGTAGAAAAGTATATATAGACTGGCTTCCAAAATCAATGCAGTAAACTCTTGGTGTTGCATACCGAAGTTCAATTCTGTTTTGACACATCTCCAAAGTAAGGCATAGAGTCCATTACTTCACACACTTTGTAAATGTAAATGCAGCAATTTATGTATTGATGAAAATGTATAATCATCATCTTTATGAATGGTTTATGGGATCCATTTATCCGAAGTCTGTGGCTCTATTTTGCATGCACTTTTTCTGGTGTTTGTCTGTGTTAACGAGGAGTCCGTAGATTTTCACGGTCTCTGGACAAGCTGAACTGCTAAATGAACTTCTTGCTAAGATTCTTTCTCGACAGCAAGCGACTAAAACCACACAGCTCACTTGTACATTCAGTCTTGCAATTCCTAGAGAAATTACCTCTTGATTTTTATAAAGAGTTTTGTTGAGCAATATTGTTGAGGAGGCCATGGCATATGAAACTGTCCTCTGATCTGTCATGCCTGTTGGCAAGTGACAACGTGAGGCCTGGTGCCGCCTCAGTGACACCTTGGTCATACGGCTGTGCTGCTGGCATGACCCTATCCCCATCCTTGTCTTTATCTCGATGCCCATCTCCATTCCCATCCCCATCTCCAACCCCATCACCATCCCTGTCTCCTCTGTCTCCATCCCCATCCCTGTCGCCCATCTCCATCCCCATTCCCCGTCCCCAGCCGTGGTGCAGGTGCTCCAGCACCCTCGTACCTGGGGACAAGAAGACTATTTGCCTCTGAGAGGCAAAGAGCGTGTGAGCTCCAAGGCTCCAAGCTCCAAGGGTGCCTGAGGTTGCAAATCTAATTTAAGCTCTTTATCAGCTGTCTTTTTTATCAGCTGGAGCCCAGCGCTGTATTTTGGGAGCCCAAGGGCCGGTGGCTGCTGCCTTCCTGCTTAGCCTTCGAGCTCAGGGGCAGGGGTTGCAGCCTGGGATGTTGTGTCCAGGGGGATTTGGGATTTTTCGTGCCAAAAGGGAGCTGCGCAGGAATATCAGACCAGGAGCACCGATGCTCAGGAGTGTAGGAGGATGGTGCTGGCAGCAGGGTGAACTGCATAAAAGCACCAACTTCCTAAATTGTTGCTTTTGGAGTCTCTTCATTCTGTTTAACCGAGGAGAGCGTTTTTGGCTGGAATGGTAAATAATTGGAAGCAAAACTAAGATTTCACCGTTGTTACACGCCCAGCAAAACAAGGTCCTCGAGGCTGCTGGTCTGAGCAGCCCTCTCGAGGGCCTTCCCTGGGCGCTGGTGCTCCTCGAGCTCAGCTGTCTTCCCCTTCCTTCACTTTCTGCAGACAATAAGGGCTGAATTAATGAAAAAAAACCCCAAACTATTGTTGCTGTGCACTGCGGCGGCGCGTGGGAGGCGGGAGGGGCCAGCTGAGAGCAGCACATGTTGCTTTGGTAATTTTTATCCCAGATGTGCAACTGTGTGACTCTACGTATGCTTTAGCAAATAACTAAGGCAGTCCCCCGGGCTCGTGTGGAAGTAAATGCTGAAAGAAAACTTGGCTAAACCGAGGGAAGTCTTCTGGGGACGTGAGCCGGTGCTGCTGCGTGGTGCGGGGTTGGGCTGCACCTCTTCGGGGCTCTTTGCAAAACTTTGCCTTGGAGGCTGTCAGTCAATCCTGTAACTTCATCGCTTTCCCCGTCACCAAGGGGTCTGTTTGGCAGGTGATATGTGCGAAGTGCTTTGAATCTTCCGGTGAATGGGTCTACAGAAGAGCTCCCTTGACTTCAGACTGCAGGTACAGGCAGCCCTCAGTTCATGTGCTGGCAGCCGCACAGCCCAGCTACTGCGTGACTTGTCCGTCTTCTTAAAACAGACAAACCAAAAAGCCTCTACTTTCTAAAATTTCTAACAAATTTCCAGATATCGATGTTCGGACAAACTTTTTTTGTGGATGCAGCACTGTGCAAAGTGTCCACCAAGCTCGTGGTTAGTTCTGGTCCCGTGGCCAGCCAGAATGCAGGGAGCAGCCCTCGGGATCCCCATGGCCAGGATGGCTACGTTGCTCCATGCAAATCCTCTGGGTTGGAATGACACGTTCCGGATGGGGCTGTCCCCGCTGTCCTTGTGTCTCAGCAGAGCTGGAGGTGTCACAAGAGCTGAGGCTGCTCCGCACTTTCCTACACGCTCAGGTTGGTTCAGAATTATTGCAGGCTGAGCATCCGGGTTGTGCCGTTCGGAGACAGTGCCCACGTCAGATCCTGTCATCTTTGGATGTAAAATCAGTTATGTCAGCTCTGCCTTAAATCCTGGAACTCTTCTAAATAAACTGCTTCTCTTCCTGTAACACCAGCATGAGGTGGCCAAGAAATGGAGTTTAGGACACAGAGTATCTCCTACAAACCAAATTCATGTTGTTCTTTTTATTTTCTTCCTTTTTCTTTTTTTTTTTTTATTACTAGACACTGCAAATACAGTGACTGTTTCAATCAGGATCAACATTAATTTCTTCCTACCTTTCAAATGCTATAACTGCACTTCTCCCGACATGTTGGCATCTGTGTTGGCATTTATAAGTTTTTGCATGCCTTGACTGCCATGCAAACTGTTCCAGCAAGTATCCTCTAAGGAACTGAAGCAGGAGAGAACTCCACAGTTGCAATAACCTTGTCTCTTAAAAGATTATTTTGCAATTACAGTCTTGATATTTTTATAAAACAGATGCCCAGACAGTAACTTCTTGGCGTCAGTAACAGATAGAGGAGGCTTTTGCATGTCCAGATGAAAGAGCAATTTTATTCCGCCGGACTTGCAGGTGCAGCTCCAGTTATTTTTCTGCGGTTCCATGTATTTGCCTGCAGAAAGGGCATCGAGGGGACCCCCGTGGTGTCACAGGGAGCCGATGGGCTGGCAGCGTGCGGCTCCTGCGTCCCTCCATGGCCCCCGCGCTGCCCCGTGCCCCTCGGGAAGCGCCTGGGAGCCGGGGGACATTCCAGGGCGCTGAGCTATAACCGTATTTAAACCCACGCGCTCGAGAGGGAAACTCGATCTATTTACTTTGCTTCCCAACGTGTGCCTTGCCAAAGAGATGGAGAGTGACGGGAGGAGGACTTCCCTGTTGGAAAGGGAAGCCAGGGAAGAGGGCAAAGCTCTGCCTTTGCCAAGGTAAGCTGAAAAGCTGAATAACGTAGAAAGCAGCAAAACGCACCGTGGTCCCCCCGTCTCGTGCAGGCGGGAAGCCCGTTCCGCCCCACCACGCAGCGCGGCGCCTCTCCTTCCCTTTGTCAAAAATAAATTTGCCCTAACAAAATTAGGTCTGTCCCTGCAGGTTATGAGGGAGCTGAATATGTAGCGCAGCCTCTGAGCTCACCTTCTAAAATCACTCTGTCCCCACTGAAATCCCTGGGGATTTTGCCACTGCTTGCAGGGGAACCAGGATTTATTTGCAGGTTCCTAGGAGGCTTTGAAGTTGCTCCTCCGAACAGGAGAGCTGTTTTGTTGCGTGCCTGTACCTCGGGTATTTATATTGCTGTACCAGCACGTCGCTGCAAGCTGTGAACGCTTACAAGTAACATCGATGCTAAGAGGGTTCAGCCTGTTCTGCTGATTAAAGTTTAAACTAAGCTTAGGCTAAGTAAGATACATCAGTGCATGGAAAGTTAAACGTTTAAACCTGAATACATGGACTGAATACAGAAAAAAAGAAAAAAAAACGTGAAATGATAAAGACACATCTCAGGACACCATTTGTCACTGATCCTTTTGTCACATCCTAAGTTATGAAGTGCCAACAAACTGGTTATCCTTCTTCACCATGCGTTTCTCTGTCTGCTGAACAGTTGCCCTATGCCCCTGTTTTCTGGGAAAGGTTGGGAATAGACATTCTAGGGCTGAACAGGGGAAGTTTATCCGTGCCGTAAAGTTCCTTTCTGCTCGGAGTTATCAAGTCGCATACATGATAAATGTAACCCACTTGTGCCCGTGTTTCTGTCACCACTCCTCTCAGATTGCAGCCTCATATGATCTCAAAATAGCACTGAAAAGACATTAGTGCATACATATACCTCTATACCATATGCTAGGGATAAAGGAATCTAATTGGCTTTTCTTTTTTTTTTTTTTTGCATGTTTTGTAATTTTAATCTGAAAATATATTTGACTCTAGTTATGCAAACAGTCGTTCTTGTCCTCCTCTTTACTTTGTTAAGGCCTTGGAGAAAAACTTGGGGTAATGTAACATGAATCTTAAGCTGGTTTATCCTTGAATATACCCACAGAATCAACCTTTTGGGGATGGGTCCCTCATCTCTTGCAACCAGCTCTTTCCTAGTGTTTCCACCAGTATAATTTGCTCAAAAGCACCTCCGGAGGCTGCAGGCGACGTGCACGCGGCCCGCGGCACCTGGGTGGTGCAATTGCTGGCGGTCGCCTGCTCGCTCCTCGCCGCTTTCCACGTGTACCGATGCTTTCCAACGGCATGGACACAGATGCTCGTGGAAGCACCACTTGTGCTTGAGGAGGCAGCCGTGCCGCGGCCGGGGCGATGCCGCTCGCTGCCGGCCCCTGCGCCGGGGCCATTCGATCCAGACGTGGTTCCGCCCGCCTCGCCGCGCTTGCTCACTCATCTCGGCAGGAAATGAAAGCACTGACACGCAAGTTCTGTGTCAAATCCCTCCTAGACCGCACAACCCGAATATCAGATTCTGCTTTTCAGTTAACCCAGGATGTGAAAATCTTTCGCAGAATGTTTTCCCGGCTCTTTTCTTGGTTATAAATGTTATTTGAAAAAATGATCAAATATGAACAGTAAAATCATGAGCAGCATCTGCTTAGAAAATAAGCAGGAACTGTCTATAGCTCGGTAAAATAAATTGGCTCTGTACATTGTCAACCTTTTAGGCATTACTGTAATAAACATGATTAAAAAAGTGAAGAAAAATGCTTGTAGGACATGAAGAACATAGGAAATTGTATTTGCTTTCCTTACTTTTATACATGATATATACGAGCTACTCATGTGAGATTTTATGTGTGTTTTGCTTAAAGCAAGAATCTGTGGTTAAGAAAAATTAGTTCCTTAAAAATGAGAAAAATGTTCGTAAAACTTCTAATCATTTTGCAGTATTAGAAAAACATAGTCAGAGCTCCTTTTTTAGCCAGCTAGCTCTTCGTATATTTAGAACACTTTATTTTTCGCCCTGTCTCTAAGAATTTGTTGTTGTCCCACTTTACGAAAATATTTATAACATTTCCTTTGGTCTGCAAATAACGCGCTCAGCTGGAGAAAATGGTGAGTTGGTCTGAGCGGTCTTAAATAGCAGCTGGCTTTGCTGGTGAAAATCCACATCCCTCTCTCGTGTCGGACTGGGGCCTTGATGCGCTTTTGGTCCCAGCCCAGGGCCTCAGCACCAGGAGTGTTCCTGGCTTTCTCCCCATTTGGGGACCGAGAATGTGAAATTTGTGACAGTCCCTTTGCAATCGAGGGGCACTTTGGTCCAGCGGCACCAGCGCGTCTTTCGTGCCGCGTTTTAAGTATGAGCCAGTTGCATGGGCAGAAGTTCCTTTGCATCCTGAGTTTTAAGCATTTCTCAGAAGGGAAGTTATTGACCAGGCAGCCCGGGGAGCAGTTGTTGAGGCTGAAGCACAGCATCTTCTGGAGGAAAATCAGCATTATTAGCACCTCTAGGGAAGTCTGTCCTTATGTGCCGCAGTTTTGGAAGCCTCCTTAAAACCCATCTGGTTCAGGCTCGCTGGCAAATAAAAAAGCCAAGCATCTGCATGCCACTTGTTTGGGTGCACATCAAAGTATTGGAATGGTCAGGCGTGCTCTCCGGCGTACCCAAATTTATTATTTTATTCTGCTTTTTGCATCCCAACAATTTTCAAGGCCAGGAAGCAGGCCCAAAATATAATTAGGATTTCACATGTTTTTGGGCCATGTGACGCACTCGTCACCCGTCAGGACGTTTTGGAGTGCTGCCTTTCAAGGCATGGAGCTTTTCTGGTCCCCTTTGACGCTCAAAGCCACCCTCCTTTGACATCATGTTTTGCAAAACGCTGCAAAATTGGGGTGGGGGCGATGGGAGGAGGATCAGCGGCCGCGGGCCGGCGAGGTGACGGTGACACGAGCCCGGCGCCGCTCGCTCGGTGCGCTCAGCCGCGCCGCTTCCCGTCTCTTTCGCACTCGAATCCTTGGAGAATTTAAATGTCTGCAAAATGTTTTGAGACTCTCCATTTTTAGATGTAATTAACATTTTTACATTTAGGCGTAAGAATGCACTTAACTGATGGCGTGCAAGATCCCTATGTTTTTACTTGCAATTTTATATTGTGTATAAAGCTGCAATCAGTCTAATACAGCTCAGTGTACCTAAACAGGGAGCAGACTGTTAATAGCCCAGGAAATGGTGAAGGCTTTTTTTTTATTTTTTCCTTTTATTGCCCTCATGTATCTAGTAACGCGGCTCCGACCCCAGCCTAGAAGCCTTTAATGCAATTATGCTGGACAATGCTTAAACCCGGGAACAGATGCAGCCCCCTGACTCTCGGGCACGTTTCCCCATGCACATGATCCCCCCAGCCGCCTTTTGAAGTCCTCCCCGTCCGGGAGGTGGAATTTGCTTGGTATGGGCTTGGAAATGGAAATAGCTCGGGAAGCCCAGCGACAGATGGCCAAATCCCGGCTGGAACGTGCGGGCCGCTCCGCACGCCGCGCGCGGCCCAGCTGCCCCGGGCGCCGCCGAGGCGCTACCTGCCCCGTCCCCGCGCCAAAAACTCTCTGTGATTTCCCCGGGATGGGGAAAAAAAGCTGGGGAAGTTGCAAATGAGCAATAGGGTCAATAATGTTCATGCTCGCCGTTGAGCGCGGTCTAGTGCCCCAGCTTGCACGGAGGGAGGAGAGCGCAAGACGGCCGTCCCCGGGACCGTGTTGGCTCCCTCGTGCCGTGGGGACCCTCAAATGCTCAGTGAGACGCCAACCGAAAGGAACTGGCTTATGGGCTTTAAAAATACTTTTAATAAAATGCCTTGAAAAAACATGTGCTCCCACATGAGTCCAAGTTGGGAAGATGTTTAGGTTTTTGTTTTCTGTCTTCTGTTTTTCTTTCGCTTACATATACTCAAAATAAGCAGTGTGCTCGCATCCTGACTCCTTTAAATCTGGTGGTAAATTTTGTTGGAAAATGGTATGAAGTTTAAGCCCTGAGACCCCGTGTCGGGTTTTGCCCTGCTTTCCTCAGCATCTGCTCTCTGGGCCGGCTCCCCTGTGCCCTGCCCAATTCCCCCACTGGTTTGCCCGGCTCTTGGCATCTCCGGCCGTCGCCAGACCCGTGGCATTAAAGAACAGCACCCTGTAGTTGAGTGCCACGACAGAACTCCCAGATGTGCCATTTCATTTAAGTAACGTAAAAAAGCCAGTGGCTGATTTAAGGGAAGTTTTCTTTGAAGAAGAAGAGAAAGAAAGAAAGAAAGAAAGAAAGAAAGAAAGAAAGAAAGAAAGAAAGAAAGAAAGAAAGAAAGAAAGAAAGAAAGAAAGAAAGAAAGAAAGAAA
>VZSV01000167.1:862977-883121 GCA_013398735.1 Nothocercus julius | reverse complement strand
AAAGAAAGAAAGAAAGAAAGAAAGAAAGAAAGAAAGAAAGAAAGAAAGAAAGAAAGAAAGAAAGAAAGAAAGAAAGAAAGAAAGAAAGAAAGAAAAAAAGGAAAGAAAGAAGGAGAAAAGGAAAGAAAGAAAAAAACTGCAGACTTCCATTCAATTCGAAACTAAATTCCTAAGAGGGGACACTGAGTGGAGATCTGTAAAGTTACTGTTTTAGATGGAATGTGGCTTGGCTATGAAACTTGTTAGCACTCGCATGTGGGTCTGCACTAAGTTGTATGTGAAGGTGCCTGTGTATGTAGGTAGGTGGATAGATAGATGGATGTGTGTATTGGAATCTAGGAAACTAAGGAATTAATCCTTAGTTTCTTACATTTTAATAACTGGGGTCTGTTTCCCAATGCAGAAAGATCTAGTTAATAAATATTAGCTCACAGCATGTGTATTCAGATTTCTAAATATAAGTAATCACAAAACACAATTTAGATGCTTTTTTTTTATCTGCTGATACATAGGAGGAAAAAAAAGTTATATGGGAATTCTGAGCACAAAAAGTGGAAGTGAGCTATTAAAGTGTATAGGATTAGTAGAAATTATTTCATTCACTTATAGCAAGGTTCTGAATAGGGAGGAGTAAAGCTAAATTCATGGAGTATGGGAAACTATTAGACAGCACAGGGCTATGTTCATTTTAACCAGGCTGCTGTTTACAGTCTGTTATTCTCAAAGATATAAAAAGCAGTGTTAGCTCAAGCCTTTCTGCTTATGGATAAGTAGCATCACTGCTTCTTTTCTGTGACTTTTGGTACTTTAGTCTCATTGTTATAAGCTGGTTTTATATTTGGAAAGCATTTTTTAACCGTTAAAAGAATAGCTTTGGGAGGCTATTTGTTTTTGAAAAAGAAAAAAAACCACAAAACCAACCAAACAAAAAAAACAGTCATGCTCTGGAAACCTTTATTCTGGTAAGTGTCTCAGTGTATAATTTCTCTAGAAGAAATGGCCAGGTCAGATCTGATGGTGGGAAAGAGTCCTTCTTTACAAAGGATGTTCTCTTTTCATGCCTCCAAGAATGGGGCGATGGTCTTTTCAGAGAGGGCATTGAACGAGCAGCAACTATTCAGCTTTGTATCCACAGTATCTGCCAGGCTGTTCCCAGAGTCCCAGTTTCCTAGGAATCCCCCATCCTATAAATAGGGGCTATGCTCTTTGTTCCTAGAAGGACACCCAAAATTCCCTTGTGCTGAAATGAATGTTGTTTGCTTATGCCAAGTAGCTCCCTGGGGGCTGTATCAATGACCTGCTTGTTCATTTAATATGTTAAGGACATTAAACTAACCAATTATTAATGAACCTGTTGGTAAGTTTATGTTCACTGAACTTTTCATCGTGTCCTTCAGGGAACGTGCTGCGGAACAGAGGAAATTTGCTGTCCCTCCTGGTGAGAACGGCTGGGGGAAGGACTTGGTAGGGGCACAGCAGTCCCGTTCTTTGCTTAGGGCATAGAAATAGAAAAGCTCATAGAAATAACCTTTATTTCTCATATACTACTCCTTAGGCATATTTACAAAGCAATGCGGGCATCCTTACTTCTGTGGTTACAGATGCAGAAAGTGAGGAAGAGGGAGGTGAGCAAAGGGTCTTTTCCCACAGATGCAGAGCTGAAGCCGCGAAGCCCCACTAGGAGCAGATGTGCTGCGTGTTTTATAAGCCCTGAAGGACTTTTTCAGTTGTGCCTGATGGACTCGCATCTGCACCTGCATCTGTACCTAGTGATTTCTGCAGAAGTGTCACTGATTTCCAACAACCTCTTTGGGGTCCCATCTTGCCTGAATATTGTTGGGAAGACACCTGCACCCCATGCAAAAGAGTAATAGCGACATGTGAGCATGAAGAGGGGCTGGCCTAAATTTAGCTTTCCTAGAGCCGTTTGAGGCAGATAAAATGCTATTATTTTGCGGAGCAAAAGGTAATATCAAAGAAAGCATCGGAGCAAACTCCAAGCAGCTGGGTTGTTTGAAACAAAGAAGTAAAAAACCCTAAATCCACAAAAGTTCAGCATGTGATGGGAAGATGGGCAACATCTGGTAGTGAGGCTAGGAGCTGGGGAGGAGGAAATGCCAAATAACTCCTGTCTTCCCCCAAAACCTCAATATTGCTAGAATCTACCATCATCTCTGTCTTTACCACGCGTGGTAAAGAAGAGACCTGCTAGTTCAGTCATTTCAACTGTTGAATGGGTTTCCATGAATATTTAGTTGCTTCCTCAAGCCAAATTGTTCTAGATAAATAGTTGCATTTATTTCCTTTTCATACTGTGTCCAACCACCTGCTTTTTTTGTGTTGTTGTAGGAGCTTGTAAAATACACCACAGGTCATAGGATTTTTTGAACTGGAGCCCATAAACATGGCAGAACAAATTTGGAGCTAATTTTGCAGTGGCACA
This sequence comes from Nothocercus julius, assembly GCA_013398735.1. Lineage (NCBI taxonomy): Eukaryota > Metazoa > Chordata > Aves > Tinamiformes > Tinamidae > Nothocercus > Nothocercus julius. The sequence goes on along the minus strand of VZSV01000167.1, from coordinate 880,678 downwards.
GGTTGCCAGAAAGGACCATTAATTAAAGCAAGCTTTACTCTTGTCATCTAAAGTAATACTGATTAAAGGTTTTCCCTTCGAGATCTTTCAGATATATACTGTGCATGAACTTGCAGGATCTAGAGCAGAGCTCAAGACAAGACTTGAGGTTTTTCAGGAGGAGAGAGGCCTATGTTTTTTACCTTTTTGAAAATGCTTGGAGCTAAGAACAAGATGTAAACTTGGCATAGGCAGGGACCTTGTTAGAGAAGCAGAGGCCACACCAGTGCACATATTGGTAGTCATCCCGGAGAGTATTTGAGATGCTGTTTTTTTTTCTTTTTGGGTGTATAAGTCAGTAAGTAATACAGCAAACATATAACTTTATACTCACTAATGTTAAGGCTTTTCTCTAATTTAGGTTCTGGAAAGCTTCTTTCCTTAAGCCTGACAAATGCAATTTTGAGCGAGGAACCAATCCTGCGGTTCCAAACCGTCATCGAGCATCCGTGTGAGCTCGGGATCGTGTAAGGAGGAGCGATAAACCTTGGCAAACCAGAACTGAAATATTTACTTTACATCTTCAAACAGACGTGTAACCAGCACGCCTGGTTTGTAGATGGCTCTGTTCGTTTCCCAAGGCAGAAGGCAGATCTCCCTTGCTGCTTGGCCATGGGGCTCTGCAATGGGCCTTTGCTGAGCAATGTTGAGCTTCCTTCTTCTCAGTGCCTTTTCTTTTTATTTATTCCCATTGAAAAGGACCTCCTGGAAGCCTGCAGAAGAGTCAAACGTGTGTTAGCAATAGCAGCTATGGAGAGGTCCTTGAGACACGGCCTCCCTTGGAAGGCTGCTGCAGCATTAAGGGCCTTACAGAGAGGCCAAAAGTCAGTGCAAAGCCTGACCTGGGGGAACACAGGATGTAAACCCAGCCAAACCAGAACAAACAGCAGAAAGGTGCTGCTGAAAAATAAAAACCCATAGAGTTAGGGAATTCTGGTAGGGGTTGCAGGGTTTAGCAGGATCAGCTATTTTTGGCAGTATAAAATCTCCTTCCTAGTATATACTTTAAAAGGAATTTGAATGGAGGTTAATAGAAATTGATTAAAATTTCATAGGTATCGTGCTTTCATTTTTTCTTATTCCCTTTCTAAATGGAGTTTTTAATGAAATTAGTATTACCAGACAGTCTGCTCATCTCACTTACGATATCTCAAATGGCATTTTTCCATTTCTTTACAATCCTTTGGGCTGCCTTCTATTTAGAGGAATGAGAAAATTTAAATATAAACATGAGATAAGAGATATCCAAAGATGTGGATATATATTTATCTTAAGAAATTGAGAATTTAGGACAGGGCAGGCATTTATTTTTTCTTAGGAGGTTGAAACCCTCACTCTCTGCTTTCTTCCAGTAAAATGCAAAGATTTTTGTTTGCTTGCCATAGGTAAGCTATTGGTACATACATGGTAGCAATGAACAATGACTTTTAAATACCTAACACTATTTAATATTGAAAAATGATTTTTTAAATGAGATAAGGGGAGAGAAAGGCTGTGTGTGCCCATGTGTTTCGTAGATGCTAAGCAATGGAGGAGATAGTGCCTTTTGGAGCCTGCATCTCATATGGCTCCTATACTAGCTGGAACGGATGGCATCACATTTGTTGAATTGAATTGATGCAGAATGCTAAAAATACTCTCCTTTATGTTGAACTCAACGATTATGTTCCCTAGCTGGCATCTCCAGCAGACCTAGCCCATGTATTTAGATCAGCAACAAGGGCAGCGAAAGCTCTACTTTATATTTATAGTTAGTTATATTTAATTTGTCGGTGTGAGGATCTCGGGTCGCCACTGAAGTGACTGGGGATCGCTTTTTTCGCAGAATTGTCCATCACTGCCTCGCCCTTCCCGCCCTGACGTTTTCTTTCCTCTCCGCCTCCTGCTGCCGCACCGAGAGGTCCCTTCCCGGGGCCCTCTTGGCCCGCGCAGCACCCGCTGCGAGGCTGCCCGGCCTCATCGGAGCCCCGGCAGCGGAGGCACCTCTGCCTCTGCTTCCCATGCTCCAGCAATGCTCCTTGGCGACACCCGTTAGTGCTCTAGGGGACACTGGAGGACCTGTATTTATTTATTTTTTCTATTAGTGCTGAGCATATTGCATTTATTTTGTCATGCTATGTTTGGGGGAAAATTTTTTGGGGAAAATGGTTTTTTGGGAATCAAATATCATTTAAATTCACCGAAAGAGCATTCTGCCTGGCATCCTAAAGCAAGAAATAATTCCTGCAGTGTAGCAGTCACAAATGGATGCTCACTCCAGCTGCGGCTCCACAAGGCAGAAAAGTCTTTGTCTGCAGTGATTAAATGAAAGTAGCTCAAGATGTGCAGTAAACTGATAGGTAATCAGAACGCCTTTTTAAAAATATATATTAATCAATAAGGTGGTGCTAATTTGTGTGTCTCTTAGGTTGGCGGCCGTGGGATAAAGTCTGCCAGTAGGTATTTACCACTGTGTTGCTTTTAGAGATTTGGTTTTAGTCTGATTTTTTCTTACACGTAAATGAACATTGAAAGGAAAGAAACATCGAATTCTGCCATGTGATGAACAGAAAAATATAAAATACAGGAGAAATGCCCCCATTATATAGATTTACTGGCCTTTTACATAGAATTTGCTGAAGTCTTTTGAGAGAGAGTTCAGGTCTCACAGACATGACTTCAGGAAGCACGTAGCTCATAAAAGACATTATTCTGTGTTCGTCTATGTCTTACTTGCTAATACACTTTTAAAATTTCCTACAAAACAGCTTGTCCAGACAATTTTTTTAGTGAACTTGCATTTTGCAACCAAAAGTACAGTTAGGCATTACAGTGAAAACCAAGAAATCTGGAGCTTCATTTTGTGCCCTGAACTGCTGGTTGTTATTTCTGCTCTATATGGCTGTGCAGCTCCACTGTCCTATAACGGTGAAGAAATTAAAGGAAGAAGCTGATGATCATCCTATATCTAGCTGCATGAAATTACAAGATTCTGAGTGTGAATGAAGAAAGAAAATATTCGAGCCAAATTTTCCTTGTGTTCCAAGTCCTGAAGATAAAACAAATGCTGCTGAACATAAGGTTTTAAGGCCAAACCCAAAAAAAGGATTTAGCGGTGAGGCAGACTTTAGTGTCTAAATCCAAAATTGCACTACCAAAATATCCTCAGCTCGGCTCTGGAAGTAATGAAAATGTCCTGGCCGTCTCTCCTTTGCTCAGAAATCTCTCTCTGAGCTCCCCTGTGTGCCCAGCTGCCTCCCCTTGGCTGCTGCATGTCTGGCTCTCGCTGGAAGCGGGAAGGAGCCCAGCGGCACGTAGCTCGTCGGAGCACGTCCTCCCACACGCTGGCAGGGCTCTGTCCCCGCTGAGCTCGATTGCAGTAACTCTCTTTCCTTAAAATGGTGCTGATGGAAGTGCAGGTTGTGCTGTTGCCGCCCGTGTAACCTAGAGCCGGCCTTTCAGCGACGTTCAGCCAGAAAGCAGCCGTGCTCGCATCTCCCCGGGGGCCACCGTGGCGTTGCCATCTCAGCGACAAGGGGTCACAGCAGTACGTGGTAGAGCACACTGCACAGGGTAATTCTGCAAGTTTTCCTCAGTCACCCTGCAGATGAATCAGGCTCACATGAACGTTCCTCCCCAACAGGAAAGTCCTGCACACAAAGTCCTGCACGCTAGACTTCTAACTTCGCTAAATCCAAGGACAATTTAAGTACATCATGTCTTAAGCAGCAAGGTCAGAGCTGAAGACTTGCTGTTGAAGACATGATGATAGAGAGTCTCTTTTCTTTGCAACCTTTGTCCTTTCGGTCCCAGGAATCCAGTGTTCCTAGCTGCGTTTTCTTGGCAGCACAATCTGGGGAAGGAAAGTGGAGGTTTGGACTGTGTGGCCCGGTGGGAAGTGCAGAACACGCAGGGAGGCAAAGTTCAGCCCCACAAATGCTAGATGGGGTAAAATGTAGAATTAAATAGCAACAAGGTTCCTCGTGTCGGGCAACAACTTGAATTTAATCCGACTATCCAGGGTGACTATCAGAGGGTATTCCCTCTGATTTTAAAGACTAACCGTTGCAAGGCTGTGCTTTGCAAAGACATCGAGGTTAGGCAGGTTTGGTCCTTTGGTATTCTCATTAGTTTCTGAGAGAACCCAACAGGGATTTTCTTTCAAATCCTGGTGCAGTGGCAATGATTGATTTCCCATCAAATTTATGGATTGTGCCGTGGCAGCATGAAGAGATTTCTCCCCAAGGATGGCATTTGTTATTGGAAACTCAGAGTTTGCTGCATTCCTGTTTAAAGATAGAAGAGAAATTGGGCTAAATGCTGAGTACCTTCCAAGGGGCAATGTGCTGACCTCCCAGCTGCTGCGGGCTGCATCTCTCCTTCCCCAGCACCAGATTACACCTCTATTATCACAGGGCAGTAGTTCTTCATTCCCACTTGCAAGATAAAGTAGGATTAAATATAAGTAAGGTTGTCAGAGTTTGGAACATAAATGCTTATTTTTAGTAGCTCCGTGTCACATACCCCGAGTTATATAAATGTTTGTCCCTTCTGCATTTGCAAAGGCTGCTGTGCTTTCCTTGCATTTCAAGAACAGCCTCCCTAATGCATAGCTCGTGTATTTAGTGCTCTAGAAGAGCGTCTTCATATTTTTCATATTGTCATCTTCCGTGAGCAGTGTGCCCCTGAAGCAAGGTGCTGTACTAGGAGATTTGGCTCCCTGAACTTCTCTGTGCTTTATAGCAAAAATTATTTGAACAACACAGTCACAGTCATCTCAATTTTATAAATTCTGTTTTTAAATTATTAGGACGCAACCTCCTATGTTTTGATGAATTTGTACTGATTTGACATTGTAGTCAAAAAAGTTCTATCAGCTTTCATTAAAAAATTGTGGGTTTACATTGCTATAGAGAAATTTTAGTGGGCTCAGACTACTTTCAGGAGAGTAACGGTCCAAGATCAGACCTGGTTGTACTAACTTTTAAGACCGTTCTTTCAAGTACAACCAGTTGGAAGATTTGCACCAAGTGATTCGCATGTTGTCAGCGGGCTGGTGAGGCCCTTTGGTGAGCCAGGAAGCCCTGCAGCATTTCCGCTCATAAGGGACAGTGTTTTATAGCCGCAGGGCTGCGTTCTTTCAGGGTTTTGGGATGGGGTGTTGGAGTCAACTTCCACTCACTGCAGCTGGAACAGGACCAAGCCCTTTAAAACACGCAGTGAAATGGCTTTCTAAAGCCTATGAACTTAAGCCCAGTATTTATCAAGTCTGTGTCATTGTATGTTGAAATCAGGCAACAATTGAATTTTCACATGGCTTTGGCAAGAAACCAGGAGAGGCTTGGGGACTTCAACTGACTTTCTCATGGAATGAAACTGGAAGAAATATTTTTACAACACCCCATAGAGCAAAACTCGGTAGTTTGCTACCCCGTTGTCTTCCAGCAGGTTTGGAAAGCAGCGGGGTTCTTTGCCATGATGCTGGGCTGCACGGAGACTCTTCTCTCTGTTTATCGGTACTTTGTATTTTAACTAGTATTTATGGGCGAAAGGACCCGTCAGGATTATGGTAAATCTGGCTGAGCCACTGCTTCTCGCTCAGCTCTTGCCCTCTGGCAGTGAACCAGCCCAGGACATCCGTTTTTGTTGGTGGAAGCACGGGGAGGCTCTCTTAGCACCACGGAAATCAATTGTAAAGTCCCCTTTAACACGAACTTTTGAGAATATGAAACACTGATTAAACACCTTATCACTGATTAAGCGCATTTAACCTAGGCTGGAGAACAAAAATCTTGAAAAAAAAAATGGATGAGGAAACAGATTATTTCCCAGTGTTTGCTTGATCGTAAATGTGTGTTTAAAATGGTGAGGTTTAAAAGGCGATCTTAATGAACTGTAATCATATATGATCCATCCCTGCAGGATAATCTATGTACTCGCTTGATTAGAATATTCACATGCAAGCCTGTACACTGGGATCCCTGCAATCAAGCTAATGTAAGTATTTCTTTTCATTTGAAAATGTGCCTCTTGGCTTTGCCTCCATCGCTTCAGCCAGCCAGTGAGACATTTCCCTACCATACCTTCTGATAGGGCTTATCGGCTCCCTTACCATCATCATTAAACCTGCTTCTTGTTTGTTTGGATGTTATCTTCTGCATGACTCATAAAACATTTAAAGCCGTTGCAGAATATATATTTATCTTTCAACAATTAATTAAAATTATTAAAATTAATTAAATTAATATTATATATAATTATATATATTAATATTAAATATTAATAATCTGTCAGCAGTAAGCGCTGGCCTCTGCGGGGATATTTGCAAGTTTTGTGAACTTGGAGGTGTCACCTGTGCAGGTCTAGAGAGAGGGCAGAGCCAGGTCTGGGGCAAACTGGGGCCTTCCTGCAGGTTTTAAAACCAGCAGAGTTTTGTGTCCGTGCCCCTTGGAGTTTTGTGAGAGCAGAGCATCAGCGGCAGAAGGGAAGGTGTGGGAACATGAGCAGCAATGCTGCTGTCTAAGTACTTTCAAAATGCCCGTAGGCACATTCTATTAATTAAAAGAAATAGGAAACGCTGTGGGTCGCTGCTTCCATGGGAGTTTCCGTGCGCTGTGTCCGTGTGCTCCGCTGCTTGAAGGACTTTTTTCTTCTGCTTTGGGGCTGGCCGCAGGCCCAGACCCGCCCTGATTTCCCTGTTTTGGGAAATCCGCGCCTGGACTGCGGCCCTGGCTTGAAGTCTGCCTGCCCAGGTGTCCGGGGGCTTGATGCCGCGCGCCGCTCGTGCCCGGCTTTCGGCGGGCGCCAAACCCGACCAGGGTCGCTGCATCCTCCCGACGTCGCCTGCCCTCCGAGGTGGAGATCTGCAGCCTTGCTGTGTTTCCGCGGGTGCGCTGTGAGCTCAGGGAGTCACCTCGTGGGCGCCGGGGATCCACGGCTCCTTTCTCCTCTCTCCTAGGATCTCCCCGCAGGTCCGTGGCCTTATCAGGGTGTGTTGGGTTGACACTGCTCTGCCCTCCCGCTCCCCTCCCGCAGCTCCTCCCAGCCCCAGAAGCTCCAAGAAGGTATTTTTATAGACCACATTGTCAATGTGCTCCTAAAATTTGGCTACCCCTTTGCTGCCATATGTCCCTGGCAACCTCGTTCAGCTGAAGCAACCCCCTCAGAGAGCCCAGGAGAGAGGTGCCAGCTCTTCGCGACAGGGGTTGGCATAAAGGAGCAGGTCCCAGGTAACAGGGAGTCCCCATTGCTCCGGTCAGCCCTACTGAGAGAACTTGCTGCCTCGTCTTGTGTGTTTTCTCTGAAGGCACAGATTGTATTTGAAATTAGATTTTAAATTTTGTGGTATAGCCCACGTGTGTGTGAATACCCATATAATTATGGGTACAAGCACAGAGATCTTGCCGTTCTTTGTAGTCTTCAAGAAACAATATAAAGAAATGTTAAACTTTGGAAGTAAAAAGACCATTGAAGAAAAATGTTACTACAAGTTGTTATTGTTACTATACATGTCTTATTTAATACTGAATTTACTGTACATATTTGGCTTGCCATTATTTCAGTGCCTGAGCCATTGCTTTTGCTGAAATCAAAGAATAGCTGTCACTGATCTCTGAAAAGAAAACCCATTATTTTTAGGGATGGTTTCAGATACGAAATTTCACTTGATTGACAACAGTTGATCCAATGATTCTATTTTTCTTTTGCGTTTCTTTTCCTTAAAATAAACAGAAGTCAAACCTTCAGTGCACATTCAACGTTTTGCTTTACGACTCCTTTAATCAGGCTGCTTAGTGGATGGATGGAATAAGGTGCAAGTATAGCAGATGTCTAACCTCTCGGGTTTGGATGTCTAACTGCTGTTGGCCAGATTTATATTTGGAGCCTGAAATTGGCAGGTAATTAAAATACCAGCCTCGCATCCCAGCGCGTGCCAGAGTGGCAAGGGGGACGGTGGGAGCGAGCAGGAGCTGCCCGGCGTTCCTGGGATGCACAGGAGCTCCGTCAAAAAATCCCTCGACAAACCTGTTCAACTCGTTGGCAGAAAGTGGCAGAAAATGGCAGAAAATGGGTGCCTTCTCTGTGCTGGTTTCCTGACAGTTTAGTGAACTGAGCTGCTCCGTGGAGAAGTTGGATAAATGTCCAAAGTGCTGGAAAGAGGCAGTTGGGGCACCCCTGGAGTGCAGGACTGTCCCTTTCTGGTGGGCCTGCTCTTAGGTCAGCTGAGACTTCTGGTAAACCTCAATTTAATCAAGAAAATGGCCTTTTAGACAGTTCATAGATCAAGATCTCACTTAATCTTATAAAAGCCCTTAAACACTGCATTTTTTTTCATATTCATAAGTGCGCTCTGTAATTATAATTCTAATAATCTCAATAACAGGATTTGGATTGCAAGCATTGCATAGGAAAAGCATGGAGTTATTCAGCCCACAATCTATAAAGCAGCCCATGGGAAAAGCATAGCATCTGTGCAGATCTCAGAAATACTCAAAATATCTTTACCGAGTTTTCTTTATTCATTAGTAGTCAATTTTTAATCAGCCAGTAAATCTGCCTTTTCTGCTTATCAATATTATTTGTCTGTATGTTGATGATATTAACTTGCCTTTTGCCGTTCCATTAAGAGATGATCTCTTGGTTTCTTTTCCAGGTATTGTGTTCTTGCTGCAGCTGTGGTTTTTATTTTGTTTTTCCCACTCTTTTTCTTGTGGTTCACATAAATCTTTCTGGAAAAAAATGCAATTTTGTGAGGATATTTCAGCTTGCTCTTTGGGAAAAATTATTTTGACTTACTGTTCAAAGGAAAAAAAATATCTTACACAGTTTTGGAGGTGATTAAATCTTTAGTTTGTGAATACTATTGTTTAAAATTGTTTTTCTGAAACAAACAAACAAACAAACAAACACAAAACCAAAGCACTAGAGTCAAGTACAGTACAGCTGAGTGCAAATTTTGTACCTTTTTGAGGAACATTAATTTGATTAATCTTGAAAACAAAAAAAAAGAATCAGAGTAGTGTAAATTGATTAGATAGGTTTAAGTAGAAAAAAAATTCAGAAGACACTAACAGATACAGCTGGAATTAATGAACATGAGCATTAAGAGTTACTTTGAAAAAAGGGATTTTCTTCTTCCCAATATCTGTGATCATTTTAAAACAAAGTAAGGAAAACTTTGGTAGCACATTTTGTTCAAGTTTTTAAAGTTCTGCTCATTTCCACATAAAGTAAATCAAGATGCAGAGAATGACGTACCTTGACCAAATATTTTAATAGTATAAAACAGCATACAAGCTCAACTATTTTCCATCCTATTATTTTAATAACAGATATTTTACAACGCCGTAAGCTGCTAGACCTCAGGAATCCTCCCAAGAGCTGCCGCTTCCTTCGGCTGGCTCCCCGTGAGCAGGCTCCGGCTGCAGCCCCGGCCCGTTTTGCCCGACGCTCTGGCTTCCCACGTGATGCGCTCCCCGTGCCCGCCGTGGGCGCGGGGACCGCGTGCCCCCGTGCCCTGCCGCGCAGGCACCCCCAGGTCGCAGCTGATGCTGCGCTGTCCCCCCAGCCCCGGGCACGGCTCCGCGGAGCCGCTCTGCGCTCGGAGCCGGTGCTTTGCGAAGGGGCAGCCCCGCGTGGCCGTGCGGAGTCGGAGCGTTTCTCGCAGCGGGTGCAATGCCGCGCTGCGTGCCCGGGTGTAACAACGGCCTTCTCGTAGCCCCCTCACTCCCCCTTTTTATTGCACGCAGTGCAGCGAGTGCTGCGTCCCACCAAAGTTGGTGTTTTGCCCTCTGATTCACTGGGACCACTGTTTTCTCTAACGTCTTTGCTTGTTTTTGTCTTTAATGACCTACTTTTCATGCCGTGGGCCGAGTACGTATCAAGGAGAGCGGAGTTAGAGTTCTGTTCTGACTCAGGCAGCCAGGAAAGAGAAAAATTAGCTGTAAAATCTGGCTGCCAAATCTCTGTTGTTTAGCAATGCGTGACTTGGCAAGGATCCAGAAATGGAGCAAGTTTGTACGGCTGATATTTGAAAAAAACCACCTCCCTCTCCCAAATAGCCCCCAAACAAAAAAACCCTTCAGCTTCGTTACTTACGGAGTAATTTGGTTTCATCTGGGAACTACCAAGATGCCATAACACAAGAGCCCCCCAACACCAACTTTTCAGAGGCGCTTTTCAAAGGAGAGCTGCTCTTAAGGGAAACTTGATATTGCAGCAGTAGAAACCGGTTTAGATTTATATTTAGTGACTTGCATACTTGCTCAGTGATTAGACTGTTTTCCATTTTCTGGCATGGCTGAAATGGTATGTTAAGACAGGATATAATCCTTTCACACTCTGCAGGCAATGTCACAGTATGAAGTTGGCACCGCGTTAGGCTTCCTTAACCCTAGAACATGTTGCATATTCACTGTTGGCAGCCTTGGAGAGGCTACAGGCGGTAACCCAGAAGTAATCTTATTACCTACAACCAACGGTATCTCCATGGAGCCCCCCAGCTGACTGCCGGGAGAGACACCGTCACAGGCGCTTGAGATGCAATCAAAAACTGTTGATTTAGTCATTTTCTTGAGTCTGATGGAGATTTCTTCAACCTCCTTCTGCAACTGATGGCTTCATTGAGAACTTTCTGAAATAATGAACATTATAAAGTGTGTCTTCGATACGCTCTCTTGCCTTTTAGATGCATGTTGCAACACGTTCATCTAGACAAACGCTAGTGGTACTCACATCCATATAGTCTTTGCAATTGTTAACTTTACCAGCTTGACGAAAAGACTTTTGATTGCGGGTAAGTGTACCTTCTGGCACAAGAATTTCTTTGTTACGAAAAATTTCTGCAAATCTGCCTCCTTTCTGTCTTGCACAGAATGGCTCCTCCAGGACCACCTTATTCACGCGCACTAATAACTTGGAGATGGTGACAGGAATCAAACATTGTCACTGTGTCATAGTCTCCTGTTGCTTAGAAAGCAAAAAGAATAACCCAAAGTACGTTATCAATAATAGCCCCTGTGAATCTCTGTACAAAAGAGGTGGGGTTTATTCTGTTGCCCATTCAAATATCTCTATTTATAAGATAGAAAAGTGATTTGGAAGGCGCCTTAGAAGGGACCCTAGCAGGCGTTGTGGCAGGGAGGCATTGGTTCTGTTGAATAACTTTGTTCAGGTACTCTGCAAGACTCATTGTGAGAGCCTGACTGAGTCTAAATACTGTGTTTAGGAACTTTATGAGGTTATGTAAGAGCGACAGCGTGCAGGTGGATGTGTAAGATGAAGTGCACATTCAACTGCAGACCCAACGCAGAGCTCGCGCTCCCGCGGCGCGAAGACGTTCATCACGCCCCAGGCTGTGACGTCCACGGGCTCCCTGCTCCTGTGTGACGCTCACAGGAATTTAATGCCTGTTTTTAACGTGGAATCAATCACTAGGTGACGTGGAAGAGAAAAAAAAAATCTAAACAAATCTTGCTGTGACCTTTGTGAATGAGGGAGGCTGGTAGTTCTGCACCAGCCCTAGGCAGAGTATGAAAGAGGCACTAAGTGAATCTCGTGGAGGCTTCGTTAGAAATGCTAAAAAGATTGCAATCACTGTGGAGGGAAAAATGTAACTGCTTTCCTCCTCTTACATGCACCAAAGTAAAACAGAGTGCAAATAGGCATTGCCCTTGTGCTGCATAAATGCCAGGACACGCATTTCATGCCCCTCTTGATTCCCAATGCTGCAGGTACAGGCGCTACCGAACTGCTGAACACCAAAGTCTTGCTTGTTAGCAGGGAAAGGAATGACAGAGAGGCCTCCACTTCCGTGACACCGCTGATTAGGTGTTTATCATAAATCTCCTCTGGCAATCGCTCCATGTACATCTGGCTGCTGTGCATTTTGTAGAAAGTTCTGTGGGAGGCAATGTCAAATATCTTATCATTAATATTTCAGAGTACTTAGGTGCAGTCATCACTTCTAATAACTTAATCAACCTCATATTTAAACTGTTTTTCTGCCCCAAACTATTCATTTTCAACCTTTACTGTTACTTTTAATGAATCAGTAAGTGAAGGGAACTGGTCAAACTTTGCATTCATTATTAGTCATCAAGATTTTTAGGTATTTTCCAGCATATTTTGCAAGATTTCTATTGTTCCAACTAACCACAGCTGCAGCTTTAAATTCAGAAAAGCAAAGTGTAACTACTTGAGCCATGGAAAAATCTCGGTGACATATCTATTAAAGAATGGCAGAAAAAAGACAAAAGGCTTCTCTAGACTTTTGGCTTGTCTTGAGATTTTCTTTTGATGTTAATGCCAGCAGAGAAAACTAAATTGTTCCAGTTTTTGTAGGGCCTTTAGCCATGTCCGTGAGCCCATCAGTCTGTTCATGTCAGTAAATAACTATAGTTCAGTTGCATTAACATGGATAATTTGGTTCAAAATTGATTTGTTTATGAAATAACTCATTCTTTTGCATACTTGCAGCTTGATGTTTCCTTCGTGGGATGCTAGTAGTTATTATATTCTCTGGGTGTGGATGTGATGTGTAATCTGCCGTACAAGGGAATAACTGAAAGCGAGGTCCATCGTGTTTGCGTTATATTTGCTGATTTTAATTATTACCATCAGAGGGGCACTTGTGTTACATTTGGTGGCTCAGGAAAAACTGCTGAAACGTGGCACTTAGTCTGGTCAAATACAGGTTTAAAAAGTAGCAGCGCAGAAACTGGAAAGATGAAGCGGTCAAGTTGTTTGCCCAACAACATTTCTTTTTGCATCTTTCTTATAAATAACATCCTGTTCTTCCAGAAAAGTCCACAAAAATCCATTCCTTTCAGAAGCCTGGCACAAAGGTATCAATTATTTCTGCCAACAGATCTTTTTATAGACTTTATAGCTGTGGGCCCAAAGAAGCTGCTATTCAAAGCGTGCGGATATTTTTATTGTCAGTAAGATGGCAGATCACAACTGTAGTAACCCCAAATTATAATGTTTGGGGATTGAATTTCTTGAGTTTAGTGCCCAGAGCGATGAAAGATTAATTGAAGGCTTTGGGAAGATGCACAGTCTCTGCCATACAAGTCCGCCAGTTCACTTCAATATTCATCCACTCAGTTCTACCTTCTTTTCTCAGCACACCAGTTTTCCTAGGCCCGATATATTGGATAGGGCTAGACATACAACTGCTTTAAGGTCTAGATAGAAACTGCCAATGGGATAAATGCAAAGTCAATGTACAGAATAATTCACTTCTTCAAAAATATTTTCGCTTTTCACTTTCAAGTTTGCTTTGCTGGAGACTTGGCGTTGTGGAGGTACTAAACGCCGGGCAAGGTGAGTTTGCAGGGCTATGGGCGGCCCTCGCTGGACATTCGGCTCCTTTCGGCTTATTTGGAAAAGCCTCCGCGGTGACCACGGTGACCTCCCTGCACTGGTGCTTGTCTGCAGGGATGACATTGAGCCTTAATGCCACCAGGGCTCAGGCACTACATTGAGGTTCATTAATTTCCTCAGCAAACGAGAGCAGCCTGCGAGGGAGAGTGAGAGCCCGAAACAAGACTGGCGAACTCAGGCACGTTTGAGAACACATTTCGCCCCTTTGGAGGATTTGGCTGCCGGCAGAGCCCTCCGCGGGCCCTCACACTTGCCAGGTGCGGGTTTCCAGCCTCGCCGAGCGCTAATTGTGTCCCAGCTGGTGCCCATTCCTGCAGCCAGTCCCGTGCACGACCTGCGCCGCGCGCGTCCTAAACAGCCTGCCCAGACGCCCAGCACGTGTTCCCCGGCTCAAAGGGCCCCTTTTAATACCGCGGCCGTCATTAATGCAAACCGGCTGCGGGGACACGGGCTGTCGCTCCGGGCACGGATGCGGCGGCGTTCCTAGCAGCTCGGGAAAGCTCCCTGCTCCCACGCACGTAGCCCAGGGCTGCGCTTTCCGACGGGCCCACTAGGCGAGAGGCTCTCGCCAATGAGTTATATGGAGCCTTGTGTCACGGGGAGAGCCTGGCCATGTAATGATCTATCTTTGAAAACCTTCTTTTCTTTAATCAAGAGAAATACCATCACAAAGACAGCCCTGAAAATTCACCTGGCCAGGTCTGTGCGGTGTCTGGCGTTCTCTGTTGCAGAGAAAACTTCAGACCTTAATTTACTTTTCTATGTAAGTAGGAAAAAAAAAAATAAAGAAACGTGAATTTATGGTGAGTGGCTAAGAATTGTGCACATTTATTTTTAATATCAGAAGAGAAAAGGATTTCTCAATGTCATTAGTTGCATGGGACTGCTTGGGCTTGGAATTACTCGCGCAGCCCGCAGGTCTGTTGAGCAGACCAAATCCCTGAGCGCCCTAAATCTAGGATAGTGTTGGAAAGAGAGTAACAAAGTTAGCAGAGAAATAAAGATGGTATTTTATTTGAGAAGGGAAAAACTGGCCTTTGAAAGCCTCAGCCGTATTTTCCGATTTGAGGAGAAGCCCGTTCCTCTCTCTAGTGTTGCCACCTGGCCCCACAGAGAAATGTTTTAATGCATTTTTAAAGGGGGAAAGCAAAAATCCTGTTGCGTTGTGCTGTGCGCTGCAAAGGTCCAGGCGCTGCGCTGCATCCGTAACGCCCCGACATGGCCCCGGCGGGGCCATNCGGGGCCATGTCGGGGCGTTACGGATGCAGCGCAGCGCCTGGACCTTTGCACTTTGTTTAAACACGCATATCTTGGAGGGCAGATTACAGCAGGATAAAGTCCGATATTGCTTCGACTTAAGCGAGCTCGTGTTGAAAACAGAATGAAAAAAAACTAAAAATGCCACTTATAACGCTTGCTAAATTTAACTGGCGTTAATGTTTGGTTTGTTGGCTTAACCTTTGCTAAACCAAGGGCTGGTTGTCTCCTCCTCGGTGGCGAAGGGAAAAGCTTCGGGATGCCCGGGTCAAGCTCCGGAGCGGGGAAGCGGCCGGGAATGGACGGGGGGCTCCGGCACCAGCTCCAGCTGCTGCCGCGCTCCGTCCCGCGCGCCCTGACAGCGACGTCTCGGCCCCAGCTGCCCCGCGCTCATCGAGCAGAAATGCAAAATATCCCCGAAAAGCAGAGGCCGGACGGCAGAAAATAGCACCGGCCCCGGCCCGCGGCGCTGCGGGTCTTGTTTCGCCGGCGATTGCAATCGCGGCTCCGTGCTGAGAGGCGCCGGGTGAAGGTGCAACGAGTCTGCTCGGGCAGACGGATAGAAAATCCCCCGGTAGTGACAGACAGACTGCCCTGCAGGACAGACACCTCATGCACGAGCAGGTAGTTCAGCTGCAGCGCTGCGGTTTTTATTTTCCCTTCAAGTCTTTTGGGAAGGTGGGTTCAGCAGCTCAAGAAAAGAGATGCCATCGCTTCTGACAAGTTAATTAAGCTTTCACTTCTGAGTATTATATGTGTAGTGAAGGAAAGAAACTTAATTGTCTTTGCAGTGCCTGACAAAAACCCAAGGAAAAATGCCTGCATATTTTCGCAGTTTTGTCTCTATTTTTGATACTTATTCAGTGTGAGCATTATACTTTCATGGCTTTAATTAAAAGCAAAGTGTTGGAAGCTTCTCAAATCCTGGTTTTGGTACATAGAAACATGCATTTAAAGCAATGTTTATGTGAAATTTAAGGCCTACGAGGAATGAGAGGGCTCTGGGCTGGATCAACAGGGCCTCTTTCTCTGGCCTGTCTGGGTGCCCCGCACCTCCTGCATGCAAGCAAAGCTGCTTGCCGTGAGGCTGTTAAAATAGAATTGCTGTAAAAGCCAGGATGGCACGAGAACGTGCCCGGTTTTGTGCTAATAGGGCAGAGCAAGAGTGGTGAGTGTGAGGTAACAGGTTAAAAAGAAGTAAAGGGAGCACTTGCTCTCCCGGAGTGCAATTAAGTGATGCAGCTCGAGGCTGTGTGTCCTGCAGCGAAAGCCTTGTTAGACCCTGCCTGAGTTTGGGGTCCTGCCCCAGAATATTCACCGGTCACAGCCAAGAGTCCGCAGTGTTCCCAAGGGGCTGCTGGGGGGAAGCCGGATCGCGGAGAGGGAGCACGAGGCCAGGCGCATGGGGGCCGTGCTGCCTTAAGTGGGATGCAGTTATTTAATGACCTCTTCTTAGCGGGACTCCCAGGGAGGTTTCCGTGAACGCAGCGTGCAGTGGAAGCCGCAGAAACAGATAAATATATCTGGAGAGAGTGTTTTATGAATAGGGAATGTGCGTGGGGAGGTGTTTGCTGCAGAAGGGACAAGCTGTTGCTTTTCTGTGTCCTAGCAGGACTTCTTAATTGCCTGTGAGATGCTGTGTGTGTAAAGAGCGCTCCTGCTGCTCTGTGCTTGGACAGTTTTTCCTGGAAACCCCTGTTGGAGCTGCTGCGTTAAAGCCTCTTCCAATCTCTGACTCAAAACTTACTGGAAATGCAGTTAGGGAGCTAGGAGAAAGATAGAGATCTGGGGCAGGCCGTGGCAGCGCGAGGAGCGGCGCCGAGCGCCGCGCGTGTGTCGGCGGAGGTGCTGGGGGCAGGCGGAAAAGCTGCCGACTTATTTATTTATTTCTGTCATCACTCTGCCAAGGCCTCGAATCAGCTAGATTTCTAAGTTCAATCCCAGAAGCAGCTTTTTCCCCTGTCCCTTTTAATTGATGGAATAATTTTTTCTTTTTCTTTTACCCTGAGCGGTTCCAGACGCGACGGGCTTAATGGGCGCGAGATTTTGCTTTTTTCCTCTTGCTTTTCTTTCTGGTAATCTCCTGTTTCAAGCTCCACCTAACGGCTCCGGTGCGGATCGCAGCGGCTGCAGCTGCGCCGGCCCCGCTCGCCGCCTTCGGCTGCTGCCCGCACGGAGCTGCAGACCTCGATGGATCAAATACCAGGCCAAAAATGTCATCGCTGGAGGGAGTTGGCCTCCGTTTTTATAGTAAAACGCAGCCCCCAATGCCCAGGATATTATGATTTCACCGTGTAAATGTATTATACTACAAAGTGACCATTCATAGCGGCAGACAGTGGTTGGCTCGAGTGCTTTGCCGAACAGAAACGGCGAAGCTTTAGCTGCTTACGAGTCCTGCAAAGCGTTGCGCTTATTTCTCATCTCATTTTCAACCCCTTTAACAGTTTTGCAGGGAGGAAGCCTAGAGCAGAGCATTATTGTGCTTGGCCTCATTGCTACTCGAATGAGATTTTTGCATCATGAAAGCATAGCAGATGCGCTACTCCCATGCTACAGGCACAGCTACAGATAATTTGATAAGACAAACATGCATAACATAAACTTGTATCAATAATTAATTTTTTTTTTAATGCGGAGCATCGGGGGGAGCCTGGGAACCTTGCTTTCTCAGGAGCCCATCTGAAAAGCTGTCCAGGAGCCAAGGATTCAAGTAAAACAAGTAGGCAAATGACTCGACAAGAAGCAAGGCCTGATATCAGATTGATATGTTCCTCCAAAGCCTTTTGATTTCGACACATCAGCATTTTTTCAACAAGAGAATATTTCATCAGAAACTCCTGGAACAGCTTTAGTTCTGACCTCAGTAATAATTCTTCACGGGTGAAAAACAGCATTTCTTTCCTCTGTCACTTTTCCTGCCTTTGTTCTTTCCCTCTGTTGCCTTTTTTCCTGGTTCAGCTGGATTTAGAGCAGGATCTCACTTCGGCCAGATCTCCTCGTTCTGTTCCTTGTCATATACGCGTTGCGCTGCGCCGCG
>VZSV01000167.1:848171-862927 GCA_013398735.1 Nothocercus julius | reverse complement strand
GCGTCGCCCCTCGCGGGGCCTGCCGAGAAAATGCACGTTTAGACACCAGCGCGTAAAAAGTCGCATTTTAAAACTGCTGTGTAATTTTGGAGTTAGAGCTAGAGCTCGCTGCGGTTTTTAAAAGGCTGGGGCTGGCTCTGAGCCCCGGGTCTCAGGCTCTGGTTTTTCTGGTATAGCCTAAAAACTCCGCTGTTTAAGTGAGGATGATGAAGCTGCCGTCGAGTTGTTATGTGACGGATAAGAATTAGTGCGGCCTGTGCCAAGAGAACCCCAGAGCAGAGGCAGGTGGAGAGTGACTGTATCTTACGTTCTCCCTGTGCGTCCTCTTGCACACGTCCGAACACATCTAATTTCTCTACCCTGTGTCTCTTCAGAAGTTACGGATCAATAGCGCAGGTGTCCCAGACACGGGCACACGCTTCCAGTCAGGGATCGGTAGCAGGGGTGGTTGGCCTCGCATTAACCTTTGTCCCACGCAGCTCCGCTCTTGTGCAGTTGTGCAACCTTTAGGACTATGAATCAGAAATGCTGGACCAGGAACTCAAAATTATGGGTATTAAAAAAGAAAAAAAAAGAAGCTAAGTAATTAATTCCACATGACAGCTGAGTTTCCTGAGGAGGCAGCTGCTTGCTTGTCCCCTGCTTTCTCATACAGTTCTCCATATAGGTTGTAGGCCAAGAACATAGGGTTTTTTGTTGTTTGTTTTTTTTTTTTAATCTAGTGGCACACTAGTATTAAGTGCACAGACCAAAGGGAGTAGAACCTGCTTAGGTGGCCCTCATATAGGACGTCTAGAACAGACAGGGAGCAAACAGGAGGTACCTAAGGTAGCTCTCTGCTGGGTTCCCGATCCTTGTCCGGAGGATCCCAAGCAGGCGTCACCTGCAGCGCCCTGGACCGTGCTCAGAAGCAGTGCCCAGAGGATGGTGTCCAGGGAGACTTCGGCTCTCCCAGCAGAAGAGGCGGTTCTGGGTCATATTGACGATGTTCCCAAGTTGCGGTCAGGTGCCTAAACCCCTCTGTGGGATGCGGCACATCCAAACCAGCTCGTAGCTAGAGAATGGCCAGCTTAGGTTTAGATGCTACTTGCATTTTATAAAGTAACATTTTGCTTTAAGAGGTTCTAAGCACACACTTTTCTTGAAATGGCACCTGGAAAATGTTGAGATTGCACATGCAGGAAACGTAGAAGAGTTTTCAATCTATCATTTGCCCAATGTATTTATAAAAAGTAGAAACCAGCCAGTACTAACTTTTAATTACAAGTGAGTTATTAAATAAATCAAAGTATTTATTGCAGTGCAGTTGAAAATGGTAGAATTCACCCTAAAACTGCTGTGTTCCCAGAGGACAGAGCTAGCTGAGCAGGGACATTCAGTCCTGTGGGTTTCTCAGAGACTAATACTCTGCCCTTAGTCTCTCTGGCAGTAACCTATTTTTCAGAGGTTAAGTACTCATTAAGATAAGATGGAGCAAAAGATTGCACACATTGTAAAGGAACATTATCCATAAACTAATAGAGCGCTCAGTCACATGAAAGCCCAGCCTAGCTGTGCTCGCACAGCGCACCGTCATGATACGTTTCAGGGTTGCAGCTGAGAACAAATTTGACAGATTTGTGCACCGTGCAATCACGTCTGCTAATGTTGGTTTTAAAACAGTAAAAAGAATCAAGGCCTGTTGGAAATATTTCCTTGGTAAGGTCCGTAATGTGCCTTAATATTGTCTGGTGGGAACGATGGGCACCCAGTCAGTAGGAGAATGGCCTTGCAAAAGCATCGCTGCAGCTGGTCTGCTTTGCTTCTTGCCCCTTCTAAACTCTGCTCTCCCTTGATCTGCAAGTGCTTTGCTCTGTCTTGCCTGCTCATTCATCTCTAGGGGGAGGTTGATGAGTTGTTTGGGCTTTAGGTGTGACTTGGTCATAGCTGGAAGAGCCGCCTGATGTCCCTGTGCCCGCCGGGGTCCCGCTCGCTTTCGCTTCCATGAAAATGCCGGCCTGGCCAAGCGTCCCCTCTGAGGGCCTTCCCGTTTCGCAACGAGCTCCCTCCGAGTCGCAGTTGGATCATTTCTTGAAACATTGCAAGACAGCTGTTTCAGGGCATTTTTGGAGAACATTGTGAGATCCCTTCCCATAGCACTGAATGACTAGAAAGAAATTTCCATAGGTGTTTCCTGGCCGAGTTCCTGCTGGAACGATCATTTCGGTGCTTCTGGGATTTCATTACATTGAATAATTAGTGAAGGTGTCAGGAGAATTTGAGCTCAGGAGAAGCATGTTTTTAGCATTTGAAATCTTTATAAATAAATATCCTGCAATCCAAGATGTGCGAGTGATTCAGGCATCTGGGTCTCAGCCCCAGCAGTCACCGGCAGCAGCCCCTTCATGGCAGCTGCCCTTGGAGAGGCTCCTCCTTTGGGGCAAAGGCAAAATATTTTGAATGAGAGAGCTCAGCTATCTCACAGTACTTGATAACCGTTCCTAAATCGTTGTAACTTATTCTAGAGTTTTCTAAACTTTCAAAATATCTATAGGTAAATTACACAGATAGGATGGTTGAGAGATTCATCTGAACTCATGTACTGACATCCTCCTCTTGCAGCCTCAGCAAGTCCTGGGGTTGTTATTGCAGAGCCGGGCCTTGCTCTTCATGAAGTTTTGAAAACATAATTTCTCTCCTATTCAAAATATAGGCAACACTAACATTTTCACCTTATTCTTGTTTGCTTCCAGTGTTTCCATTTTCTTTTATGCAAGTGAATTAATTTTGCCAGGTGGATGCAACAGTTCCTCTGCAACGCCAAGCAGAGGGGAATACTGTGGCACCTTTTAACTTGCAAAACACAGTAATTTCTTAAAAACTAGTCTCCTAGTTTCAGAAATACTGACAGTTTAGCACTAAATTAGCCTTTTGCAACATACCTCAGCAGTGACAAATGGTAAAAGCAGGTGGAAACAAATCTATCCAGCTGTTGCAGCCGGGGGGAGGTTGGAAGTGCTCTGAATTCAGCAGGTTTCTACACGTCATATGAAAAGCGGTTGCCTGTGCAGATTGCTGCGTTGAAAAGCCCGCACTTTCCTAATGCTTTTTTAATGAAAATTCAGCTGCAGCAGAACTTTCTCATTCCTCCCATTTTTCAGATTTGCTTTCGAATAGTTGTCAGTTATCTGAGAGGTCACTGTAATGTTGGGCAACCCAGGAATAGATGGGGCCCACTTGGAAAATCTGTTTGAGGGGGTAAAGGCTTTTGTTTGGGAGTGAATGACTTCTGCGGAGGGAGCTCATTCTTTACATTCTGTTCTTTGTTGTGGCGCTGCCAAGTTATGGGTAAACAAAGCACTTAATGCGCGTTTCTGTGTCTCGCTCTCCGAGGATGACTTCCGAGGGAGGCTCCAAGGGGAAGTTAAACCTTTTCTGGCACATGAAGAGGAAGCCCTCGGTGGCCGACGCTTCTCGCTGGACCCCGCGGAGATCGGGGCACGGCGCTGGAGCCGCGTGCGGAGGACGGGGGAGAAGCGGCGCTGCCAGGTGCTGCCCGCCTGCAGGAACAGGGTCGCGATGAAGCGCTCTCTGCTTGGCCGCACGGGCACTCTGTGAGCGAGCGCACCAAGGAAAAATCCTCCATCCTAGTCAAAATCAAAGCAGCCAGCAGGATAAAGAAGGGGATGGCTCCCATCCGGGCTGTAGGGATGCAGCTTCCAGCAGCGCGTCGGGGCTGGGGCAGGCGAGGAGCCCGGTGCTCTGCAGCCTCTGCAGCAACGTGTTCCCTGCCCGGAGATCCAGCGGCTCCGAGGGCCACTCTTGTTCCGGGAGCCCAGACAATTTCTCCTTTCAGCCTTCTCCGTTTCTTACTGTCAACAATAACCGGAAAGTTTCCCAAGTAAATATTTGGTGGATGAGTCCAACTATTGCAGATACTTTAGATGCTTCCAGGTTTTGAATGTTCTTTTTCTAAAGGGCTAGTGTTCATTTTTTCAAAGAGCAGAGTGAATAATATTTTGTTCTTTGCATAAGGAATTTGATTTTTTTTTTCCAAGGGAAAATTCCACTTTTTTTTGTTCCTAGGCAGAGCAGCGGAGGCTGCTGAACGCTTTGAGAAGCGTGGCTCTGAGGTCTGCTGGTTAAACAGAGCTTTACAACTATGAGACGTGTCTCGCATTAAAAATCCCTATGAAGAGACTGGTTAATATCACATATAACCTTTGCTAAAATGTCAATAATACAATATATTTTTCCAGCGTAATAAATACATAATATTTATTCTTCACTACAGTCATATGCCTCAGTACAGTCTGCAGATTTTTGCACAGTAATTCTTGAGCAAGGATATCTAAAGTGAAAATATATAGATGCGGAATTACATGGGGAAAAGTTTGGTCGGAGTGATGGGTCTGAAGGTCCCTGCAGTTTTACGAAGGTCAGAGGCGAGTGGCGTTGGTGCAGCCTGGGGGAACTGCTGTTAGAGCTGGGCTGAGTGCAGAGGCTGCTGTGGCTCACGTATTTTTGGGCTCGGATTATCTGAAGATGCAGCTGTTTGGCCACCCCCAAAACCTGCAGTCAGAGGCTCGTCTGAAGTCTCAGACACCTGGAGCAGCATCAGAAAAGCCACAAGAAGAAATAAAGCAAATGGAGTGAATCAGGTTGCATGGAGATTACCCACTTCTGTGTTTGTTTTGGGTTGTTTTTCTAGTTCCTGCCCTTCACCTTGAAGTAAGCGCAGCTTTGGAGTGGCCTTTGGAGGGCACAGCTGCGGAGTCACGGAACCATGTATATTGACCCGTGCTAAAATGGTTAAATTGGGGGGTTTAAAACAAGTCTAGTCAGATTTGTACTTTGTCACAACTGAAGTGGCTAAGGAACATCTAGGAGGTTTCTACACTTGTGGAGATCTCTGCTCCTGGCACAAGGGAAGGAGCAAGGAGAGCAAGCCTCCAGAAATGAAGATCTGAGCTGCTCTAGAAGTGCCCCGGCAAGGCAGCAGTTCATCATCATGTTACCTTACTGGCTTTTGGGGATTTTTCTTATTACTTTGCTTTCTAGGTGTGATTTGAAGGCACAAATATATAGTTAATTTTAGGGGGGAGCCATGGATTCTGGGCTCCCCGTTCATGTCCAAGCTATTCCAAATGGAAGAAAGAAAGCGGGTGCATTTCTAAGGACCGATGCACTTGGTGCATCCGACACGCAGTAGGGAAGGGCGAGCTTCTTCCCAAACAGCTGCTGTACGGCAGCAGAGCCGAGGAAACGGCGCGGGGCAATCACAGCCCTTTGCAGGGTCCGAGAAATAAAAAGGGACTCTTAGGAGAACAGCCTCTGAGAACACAGGGCACGATCGAGGGAACACAAAAAGCAAGAGGAGAGTTCAGCGTCGAACTGGCACACTCGCCAGCGTCGTCTGTAAAATGATATCATCTGCCAGAGAGGCTGCTGCCAATTCCTACATTTTTCTGCATTCACAAGTTACAAGTGTGCAGCTGTGAGGCTATTGAATTTCATGACTGTACATTTGCAGCTTGTGAATTTGTCAGTAGGCATTTCCATCTTGGTAATATTTGCTGAGAGCTGTGCAGCGTGTATTGCTTTTGTATTAGATATGCTTAGAACAGTCTGCAAATGCTAATCGGAGGATCTCTACTGGGCCAGAAGAGAAGGATCTCAGGCCCCCTCTTTTCTTACCCGCTTTGCATATATATTTTTTGATCTTCCTGATCTTCTAATCAGGACTGGAAAGTCATTGTGCTAAGCAATTTCAATTTAGTAATACGTATACCCAAGTGGAAAAATGTCATCTCACTCTCAGGGTCTTTATTTTCTTTGCCGGTTTTGTGTTTAGCTCTAAGGAAACCTCATCTCATAGCATTTCCTATTATGCCATTACACAAACGACTTTATTTAACACAGAAGTTTTATAGACAATAATTTGCTTGCATTTGTAGAACTATGAAAATTAAGAAGAAAGCCTTGTCCTTTTTTTTTTCCCCCCACAAATGAAGGAGGCAGAAATCCCTGTGTAAATCACTTTGCTAAGGACCCTACAGAAAATCTAATTTTTAAGAATGTTAAAAATGCATCTATTTTAAACTGACTGTTCTAATAATTCTGGGCAAAACTGTGCTTACAAGGCACAGTTCTGAAGTGGTGGCATATCTGTGTGGAATGAAGAGGAGCCCTAAGAAAAAAAACTCTATTTTTGTATAGTGGAATTCACTTTGTAATAGCTGGGCAGCTCACTTTGCCGTGGGAACTCTGCCAACAACCTAGTTTTGTAGTAAATAAACATTGCAGGGAAAGCTGGCTGAAGAGAGCTGGCCAGCCAAGTAGGCTCTTGAGCACATTTTTATTTCTTTCTTATTTTATCTGCTGTAATTCCCCCCTAGTTGTCTACAGCACTTCCAACTGCAAAGGAGAGTTCACCCCACTACAGCTACAACCCACAGCTCTTCCAGCTCTCAAGTCTGAATTCCAACCGTTTCACCGAGTCAAATGGTAACATGCAGAGGGGCAACTTTGGAAGGTGACTTTTTAGGTCATCCTGAGCACCAGTAGTGCAGTTTGCATTAGTCCCAGCTGGACAGAGTGTGCGTTAGGGTAATAAATCCCACCTGCTAAGCCATGCTTGCAACCACCTTTACCGCTTGGCTTTCCACAGAAGATCTCCTTTGGCTGTGGAGGTAAATCTTATTTCATGCTCCTTACCAGTTTGGGGGTATAATAATGCTAAATGTCTCTTGCTGGCCACAGAGAAATATCAGACTCTCAAGTTCAGGTGTATGTGGTTGCTCCTTGGTGAGCAGTGTAAGCGCATGTAGGGGTCTTGTTACTCCTTCTGGGCTTCTCCAAAACATTGCTGATTGATTGATAATGCGGTGTAGTAATATTAACACATGCCTGTTTGGAAATGTGCTGCATACTTTTGGGTCTTTGAGCTTAGTTCTTCTGAAGTGCTTTTTCTTCGGCTGCCTGAAAAGATTTTTGGCTGCACTTCAGCCTGGTAAGAAGGCAGCTGCTCAACTTCTGACACAAACGAAGGAAATTGATGGTATGCCATCTTCAAAATTCCCTCTTCCTGGCAGGCAGGGCTAGATTGAGTGCTACAAACTGATTTGAGTCTTTTCTTTTTTTCTTTCTTTTTAATGTTAGTTGGGGCAGGATTGGGGGAGGCGATGGGGCAGATCACAGAATCATTATGGTTGGAAAAGACCTTCAAGATCATTGAGTGCAGCCCTAAACCCATCACCACCCTGCCTGCGAAACCTTGTCCTTAAGTGTCTCATCTACCCTGCCAGGGACGGTGACTCCGCCACTTCCCTGGGCAGCCTGTTCCAGGGCTTCACCACTCTCTCCATGTCCAGATTTTTCCTAATATCTGACCTGCGTGTGCTAATCTAATATGCGTGTGCTCAGGAAAGCAAAAGTAGCGTGGTGCTCACGTCCGTGTAAACAAGTAAACGAAGCCTTCCTCTCTAAATCACAATATTTTATTAGATTTCCTTCTTAATATGGTAAATGAAACTTAGTAAGGTCAATGAAAAGTTGAACGGAGGGTTGGTTAAAATAAATCAAAAAAAAAAAAAAAAAATCCCTCCTCAAGAATCAAATAGTTGTTGATTTAGGAGAATACGGGAATCTGGTTTTCATCAGGCCGAGCTTTCCTGGCGTGGAGTTGTCCTTTGCATCCCTTACAAGGGGGACTTGCTGTGCTAGTTCGGTGGAGCTGCCCTCTCAAAAACTGCAGCTCGCTCCTGGAGTTTCTCAGGCAACTGCTAGAATATCGCCATCGAAAATAAACCTGCAAACGAGGCCTCAAAGCTAGAACTGAAATGAAATATATTGCTTTAAATAGCCTTGAAAAGTTGTTGCCTCCCTCTGTACTTTTTCAAAGCCTGTAATGATGTGCTCTGATCCTTCACCATAAATCTGGGCTTGGATAAATTCAGGGATTTCATCTGTATAGATCTGCAAATTGCTGAGGTATTAATACCTGAATATTTTTTTGGCACACTTTTAAGTCAACAGGCAAAAGGTTTCTGAATAAAAGCCCTAAAATTACCTTATGAATTATTAACTATTCTCTCTATTACCTTTGAATTATAAATGCATTGAGGAATGGAAAGGACCATTGAAAAGCATCAGTCTCAGGTTCTTTAGAAATGTCATCCAAATCACTGGAGCAGTGTACAAATCTTTTACTAAAGCTAAAGATGAAGCCCTACTTTTGTATTAACTTGAGGATATGTTCAATCCACATGATTAAAAATCTCATTACTAACTGAAGTCAGGAAAGTGATTTATTACTGAAGCAAAATAGAGGGCATTCTGCTGCCCATAACTGTGTTTGTTGTGTAGTTTTGGATCTACTTTTGTGTATTAACTATTTCTAAGATTGCGCTAGAGAGAATTCTGAGAATTACAGGGTTTTACTGTGGTCTGCAACTGAGGTGTTATTTAGGAAAGTGTGCTTGAGCCAAACTTATAGATAACAAGAGGTCAATTTTGGCACTAGTAAATTAAGGTGAAAATTACTTTGTCTGATTAGAAAGTGTGCAGAAATTCAAGATTTTATATAAAAGAACAGAAATCAAGCCCATGCTTTTTGATAAACACAGAGACTAAAAAAAGTTAATATTGTAAACTGAGCTTCTAACTGTAGATATTTTTAGGGATTCTTCATATATCAGACTGACATTTATTTTCTTGATCAATAAATAACAGTGTAATCTCAGTTTGCAGTGATGAAAGATGATCAGCTCAATGACTTTATGCCCATAAACACTGTCTGACGTAGGAAGATAGATTTAGAAAATATAAATAACATTTCTGTCCTTAACCATACCTTAAGCAGATCAGTTATATTGTGTAAGTGGTAGGCAGCTTCATGGGTATCTTGCACATGAGTAAATGTCTTAAATTATTGAATTATGCCCAACACAAGTTCCAATACTATTTATGTTACGTGCTACAATGTAGCTGGCAGATAATACTGCATTTACGTATGTATAGCAGCTGTGGAAAAACTGGGTTATACACACTTGCATATAAAGACGAGACATTAAATGATGCCATCAATTCCTGCAAGCCAGCAGAAATAGCTTTTCTCTTCCTAATAGCCATGCCTGGATGGCTCCCAGGGCTGAGTGCTGGTTTTGCACATCCCACAGGAAGTTTGGATTCTCTCCTGCACTGGGGGTGGAAAGTGCCTGGTATTATCATGACAGGTGCATTAAGTATTGAAACGTAAACCTTCCCCTGAGCTGGGGTAGCATATGGCCTGCCCTGGGCTGTGCTCCAGAGGCGTGTTTGGGGAGAAATTGTCTATCTTGAGGTAAAGAAACCTTTCTGGAAATAGGCTTCTTCAAAAATTTGGCAGCTCGTCAGACGTTCAAAATGTTAAAAGTAGTCAAGAGAGGGATGGAATAGCAGATGGAGGCAAGGAAAGCAGTCAAAGGGGCATAATGTGCTCTAAAGGCATGGGAGAAATGTGTTGTGCAGCATCATGGGCATTTAAGGAGGCATTCGTGTGACCATTTCCAAATGTGTGTGATAAATATTTTTGTTGGGCATTTTTATTTATTTATTTGTTTATTCTTGGTTCACTGTTCTACTTCCACCTAGAGCAAGTCAGTAGTGCTTACTGCCCTGAGCAACTTCAGATTCCACTCAGTAATTTCAACATTTCAGATATTTAAAACATAATCAAATAGAATATTTCCATCTTCTCCACTTAAGGATCTATACTGTCAAAGAGCCAATGGAAAATATTGTGTATGTGCAGTGCAGAGGTGCTAACAAACCTCAGTGTGCCTTTTCCAGTGACTTAGATGGAGAAAGCTATTCCTAGTGAGAGAGGGACATTTCCAGGTTCCCAGTGACCTAGCAGTCACTTCAGCCGGTGTGGGACTGTCCTCGTGCCCCATAGCCCTTGCATGAGGGCAGAAGCAACATCTGCCCTAAATATGCCAAGTAGGTCTCAGCTTGAGAGACATCTCAGAAATTGCAGGAAATATTGGGGGGATTCATCCTTCTGTTTGTGCTTGGCCTACACTAATCAAACTAAATGATTTTAGGAGGAATGGCAGAATGAGAAAAATGCCACCAAATCATCTTTTAAAAAGCAAGAGAACAAGAACTTATTTTCTCCAGAAAATCTGATTTTCTTTCTTTTTTTTTTTTTTTTTCCCTCCTATGTTTGCACATAAGTGTTGTTATGTTTTCATTTCTATCTGGAAGATACAATCCTCCTCTGAAATCTTTATGTTGTAGCTTTATGAAATAACAACGAAGCTGGTGATGATGAACACATTAAACGTCTTCTGATGATTAGCATGAAACATTTAAGATCTTACTTTATCACCTGGGTGTAGGACAGATGAGTTTCCTTATGTAAATCCAGCACACACCAAGGTCTGCTTAGCCTGAATGCTTCCTGTATTCCTCCTAATTTCAAAGGATGGGTTTACATTGGGATTGGGGATGGATTGTCCGCATTCGTGTGCTGTGCTCTTCTGCAGTAGAAACCCCTCTGATAGGGGTGCAGTGGGGAAGTCAAGTCCTTGGCACCAATTTTGCTCCTTCGAGATCTTCTTCTTGGCCACTGGTTCTTGCTAATGCAGACAGAGCTTAAGTTTCCTCATGTCACATATTGTGAATGACAAAGCATGAATGAGACAAGATGAATTTCAAGTAGATCAGCGTACACGCTAAATGGCATAACTGCTCACTTCTGAGCTTCTGTGCTTTTTATTTTTCAAGTGTTGACACTCAGCACTATGGCTGGTGTCTAATTAAAATTTGCTCAAAATATTGCATTCTGGATTTCATCTGCTAGAGTCTGATTTTTTTCTCTTCAGAGATCTTTGATGGGTTTATATTCATGATTTTGTTTGAGTTTCTCTCTTAATTAATTTTAACTCTATTTTATTGGAACTGAATTGTAATTTATTTTTGAAATATTATTGAAAAATCTATTTGATTTTGAAAATCTGTGGAAAAACCCAGCTGCTTCAAAAGGAATAGAAAAAAATGCAGTGCTAAATCTGAACCCAAATAGCATGGGTGACTTACTCCTATCAAACTGATAAGTTTGGATTGGGATCTAATTTATGGCTTATATACATTATTAGATCTCCGTGTCTCTCCTACCGTGGAATACCAAGAATACTTCAATGATTTGACATTTCTTTCAAAAAGTACAATTATAATATATTCCATAGAAGAGTTATGTATCACACTAGTCCTTTGTTATAGACGGCGATAAATTTGACACAGCTCAGTTCAGAGCTGCATATTTGACTTTTTTTTTTTTTTTTTTCAAAATCCTGTCTGATAAGGCTCATAAGACTTGTAATATATTAGGAAGAGGCTCAGCTCTCATAGCAGTGCTATGGTTGCACTTATTTATGTAGCTGTGCGTTTATTTATGTAGATGTGCAGGCGCATATACCCAAACACATATTTTATATGTGGAGGTGGGCAAATATAAAAACGTTGCAGATCTGAGGTCGTGTTAGTGAGAATGCTGGATAGTTGAGGGCCTGGAGAGGTGTAACTGAGGTACGGGTGTGATAATCCCAGAAATACCGTGGTGATCATAAAGAGAGAGCTATGAAGAAGAGCTCGACACTTAGAGGCAATTAAAATACGTATTTTTTTTTCAGTAAAGTTAATGCTGTGCTTTAACAGAGCACTCAGACAAGGGCTGGCCCCTTTGGGATGGATGTGGCATGTTATGAGAAGGCCTCTTCTTCAGGCTGGCCTTGAGCTGAGTCCTGAGGCTACGAATGGCTCTTTTTTCGGCATCATCCCATACCAGTGCACCGCTCCTCTGAAATCAGGTTAGAGAAACTGAGGAATGGAAAGTGTTTCTTTCTTTATTTATTTTTTAAAGTAAGACTATTGGTAGATAATGCGTGTGAAGTCCTGTGCATTGTGCCTTGCTGCCAGGTTCTTCCGCTGTAACTTGCACGACCTCTGGCATGCGCTTAGGCACGGCAGTGTAAAGCAAGCCTAGAGCAACCACGGGGAGCAAATCTGGGCTGAAAAGGCCCTCTGTGTTCAAAAGCATTTAAACATGTTTTGAGATAAGGACTCCTGTGGAGAGTCTAACCAGATTAAGTAGCTAAATCCCGTTGATTTCTTATGGGAAAGTGAGCTTTATGTCTGATATTACTTATCTGCATTAGTTGGAGGCTAGGGACTGTTCAAATCTATCACTGTTTAATGTACTTGGAAATACTAATGGCTTCTGCTTGCAAATATTCTCAGGTAGCTTTTGAATATAAGAATCTGTATAGTGGTCCAGATTCTCTTGACCAACACTTTTTATCCTTTCTAGTTTAATGTTTGGGCTAGAAAAAGCATGAAAGAGAGATTTGTGTTTCGCTTTGTTGGTGTGTAAGTAAGAGGAAGGAGAGAAAAACTAGTAGCCTAATAGGCTGTTCTTCCTGCACGGCTGGGGAGGGTCTTGTTGGGCTCAGGACTCAACTGGTGTAAAAGGAAAGAAAAAAAAAAACTCATAAAAATAGGGCTCTTCATAAAACAGAACTGTTTTTTAGCCGTCCAAACACGAAACCGTTTTCTCTTTGTTGCAACCCATGTTGCTGCCTGGGACTGGACCTCTGCCGTGTAGGGGTGAGCTGACGTTTAGGAATCTCACAATCTTCCAGACAGACGACGTTTTAGGAGTTTCCCACTAGTTCTAGGGTTCCCTCCTCTGAAGGTTGCTGCCTTCAGCGTGGCATCATGTTTTGGCTATTTGAGTCACCACACGTCTGAGACAATTTAAGAATGTATTTATTTAGAAATATGTATATTTTTTGGAACAGATCAAAAAAAAAAAGAAATAAAAATAATATTATTTCTAGTAATAAACTCTGCTTTTGTGTGCAGGCCAGTTTGCTCTGCTCTCTGAGCAGCCCAAGAGTCTTCTAGTGGTTCCGCAGGACATTTACTAGGATGCTTCGGAAACCGGGAGCCTGATTCAGCCTTGACTTACCTTAGTGTTGATTAGGTGATTCCATCAAATTCCTTTGGTGCTATTACTTTGGTGTGAAGTTACAAGAGAAGCAGACCCAATGAACATTACACAGAGGCTCAGAGCCCTCTGGCAGCAGTCTTCTCTCCTGTCTTCTGACACTTGAACAGCCCATATGTATTATTTACACCCAATATTAGGCCTCCTCTACCAATACCAGGGACTGCAACCTATGGGTTTTATTAGCACCAGATACATTATTTACTTTGAAGAAGTACCTTGAAAAAATAGTTGAAACTGTAAAATTAATTTTGAAATAGATCCTAATATGAGATAAACGATGGATAAAGATGAAGTTCAGACTGGCTCCCTGATAGATCAAAGTGAAATTTCTGCTGGAGGTTTGATGTTAATGCAGCACAGCTGGGAGTTTTTAGGATATCCCCCCAGCGTCTGTAAGGCAGTTGAGTCATCCCTGGGCTTCTGGAGTCTCATTGCTGAGGTTGTCTGGTCTTTGGGATACTGCAGCTCTTCATGTGGTTACTTAAATACACTTATCTCTTTTTCTTGTTCAGATAGCTTCCCTCTGCCGCTTTCTTGTTCATTTTTTGTGTAATTGTAGGAGCTAATGTTTTCGATTTGATTTTAAACATACATTTTTTTTCAAGAATGAAGATACACGATTTTGCTATTGATATTCATTATTATTCCTACTGATCCTATCAGTAGGTGTTTCAGCACCAATTTTGATATGTTACCTAGGCAAATTAAGTTTCTATCCAAACAGAACGAGAAGTGCAGTGGCAAGAGGCGAGATGGGAAAAGGGAGAGTCTGGCAACAGTTGCGTCCTGCTCCTCAACGTGCACATACAGTTGGCTCTAAGTGCTGCACGGATGCAATTACAAGTTTGCATCTGTGGCTTATGTGATAACTTTTCTGGGGGAAAATACTCTGCACAAGATCAGAAATTCCCCTGGGCAGGCAGCCGGCAATCCCCGAGGAGGGGAGGTTGGATCTCCTAAAGCACTTTGGCCGTGTTGCTTTTTTCCTGCCCAAAGCTGCCCTCCCTGCAAGGTTTTGCTAGCGCAGCTGTGATTACTGCAGTTGTGAAAAATTCATGCCCCTGGATGATACCTCTGTGCTGAAGTGTGTGGTGTGGCCGTGGCTGCGCTGATCCTGACACTCTTGTCGGCTTCACTTACGTCATTAAGGCTGATGTTCCTAGAGCAGCAGAAAAAGGCCTTCCGTAAGCATATGCTGCTGCTGCTCTGGGGGCTCTGCATGGGGAGCTGCAGGAGTGTGCAGAGACTTCCCTGTGCAGATGAGACAGAATTTATCCAGCAAGGGTGCTTTTCTAGAAAAAGTGGTGCCCCTGGACTTTGTCAAGGTATGCCTTTGCTGATGCTGGTATTTTTGGTTGTCCTATTTTTTTCATCTTCTGTATTGCTGTTCAGGCCAATTATTTCTTGATCCATAGATGCACATAGGTTGGTGTAAGTGCCAAGTAGCTTGGTTTCATACCAGAGGATGCAGCTTGGGCATCATTTCTGTTCTCTGCTATGAGAGACAAGGCAAGAAAGTACATCTGCAAGCTTAGCCATGAATATGCTGTCCTCTGGGACATCTAGAAGCCCATGAGGGCTTTGGAAAGGGTTAGAAAAAGGACTTGGGATAGTATGATGTTGACCAAAGTGGATCTTACATTTTCTTTCTCTCCCTTTATATATATTTACATATATATATATATAAATATATATACGTATTTTTTAACAAAACCAATTACAT
>VZSV01000167.1:776302-848107 GCA_013398735.1 Nothocercus julius | reverse complement strand
TGGTTTTCAGAGCAAAAAGGGTCCATTTCCAGTCAAAATACCTGTTCATCTTGTTTGCTGGAGAGCTTAAACTCCCTGAGTTTAAGTTCAGAGCGTTGCTTTCTTCCTTGGCTGTGCTGGGAGCCAAAACCTGGGGAATCGCGGTGGGGAAAAGTAGATGAGTCACTTGTTGCTTTAGCGCAGGAGAGGAGGAAAGTGCAGAGCTGAAAACAAAACTGAAAGGATAAGTCAGTGTGGCAAGTTCAGCAAGGCTCCCTCCCTGCACTGAGGTTAATTCCCTTCCTGGCTATGTGGCTACAAATGGGCCTGTGGGAGATTTTCCTTTAGGTACCTGCCTCTGGTCCTTAACTGGAATTCAACATCCTAATAAAATCTGCACTTTTGATTTGTTTGAAGTTGTTTGAAATTTTATTTTATGTGAATATTGACATTGTTATTCTTATGTCCTAGCAATGAGGCAAATAGGGGGAGCAGGATCTCCCATTCAATTTGAGATTCCCTAGGCTGAGATAAGGAGAAAACTATCCGAACTTACAGGAAAGGAATGAATAATGTTTTAAACATTGCTCCATCCTTCCCAGAGAGTCTGGATAAACTTAAACAGTATTGGAAATGACAGCCGAGATTAGAACAGGTCGTCTTTTCTAAACACTTGCACATCTCCGTTTCCCTGGCGCTGGGCGATGGAGCCAGCGCCGAGGGAAGCTCCGCTAAGGAGGGCTGTGCTCTGGGCAGCCGCTTACTTGTGCTGTTTACAAAAAATCTCTTTTCTTTAGAAAAGCGAGTCAGCCAAAGCTCAGTCCCGGCCTCCCCGTCTGAATATCCCCCTGGGCTGTTAGGAGCCAGTACCACCACATTTATATTTACAGACCCTTCCATGCGCTGCTGTGAACTGCCCTGGAGAAGAGATGCCTGAGAAGTGTCCTCGGCTGCAGGTGTCCATGGATGGGGGACTGAGCTGGTTCCAGCGTATCTGCGGTTCTAGAAACTCTGTGAGCAAATTGGGAAAAGTTGTCTTCTAGATCTATAGCTGGGGAAAGAATAGCATTAAAAAAGGCCAGAGAATATCAGTGGCGGGGGGGAGGAAGGGGGAAAGATATGTTGTTCATTATAAATTGTATGCAGCTCACTTAAGAAAGCAAATGAAATTGCAGTTAAGCAAAGATAACAGTATTAAGCACAATAGAAAATTCTAATTACTAAGAAAAACAAATGTGCGTGTCTGTAAGTGTAATTAGAGGAGGGCTGTATTTGCTGAGCTTTAGTGTGACTTGCATGTCTGCAATATGGTAATTGACCCGATTCATCACTTGTTTCTCACTTTCCCCTTTCCTGTGGATCCTGTGAGGCTGCGCCAGGAGAGGGGAGCTCAGCGCGTGGGTGCAGCCTGCGTGGCAGCTCGGCTGCCCGCGTGCTGGCGTGGCCGTCCTGCCGTCCCCGCGGCGAGCGCCAGCCGGGCACTGGGTAGCGTTTTCCCCACCACCTTTGATCGCTATCGCCCTGCTTTCCTCTGCCTTCTTGCTAACGATATCTCAATTATCTAAAATATCTAACAAAATCTCCATATCCAGCAACGTGGAAAAACTCTACAACAACCATAGAGGGTTTACAATAAATTGGAGCTGTAACCAAATCCTGATCTGCCTTCAGGTTAAGAGTAACTGTGAAGGAGTTATCGAGACTCCTTTTTTTCCAGTCATCTTGAATACATTTTCAAGCATAAGACTATTTGTAGCTAGAGCCGCAGGTAACAACGCTTGTTTCTTAAAAAAAGTACTAGAAGGGAGGCAGATGGCTGTTACCACCCATAACTTTGTACTGTTTTGGTAGAGCACTGAGGTGGTGAAAGACAGCACAAGTTTTCTGTTCTGTCCTTTAAGCTGGGCTGTTGTAGATA
Source organism: Nothocercus julius (assembly GCA_013398735.1). Classification (NCBI taxonomy): domain Eukaryota; kingdom Metazoa; phylum Chordata; class Aves; order Tinamiformes; family Tinamidae; genus Nothocercus; species Nothocercus julius. The sequence goes on along the minus strand of VZSV01000167.1, from coordinate 846,210 downwards.
AAGGGGAATAAAACCAGCTAGAAGAGCTGCTAGTTAATGTTTAATGACGAGGATTGGTTTGAGTGCCCATTCCAGCACTGATTGCATTTGAGCAGTAAAAGGCAAGAGGCAGTGAGTGCTCTACGGAGATCAGAGTCCTGCAATAATCTCCTAAAAAAACATTGCCTGGCATTAGGGGGTGAACTTTGCATTTAAATAAAATAAAATAAGTAAAACAGGCAGGCTTGTCAGTTTACTGAGGATTTCTGACAGGAGCATGACTTAATGGGCAACTAGTGGGAAATCACTGCTTAAGCGGAAGTTGCAGTAAGATTTTTATTGTATGAAGGATAGTTTATCAGTTTTGAAGGATAGTTTATACTTATTATATAACTGAGTGATGTGTTTTGTTTTTACTTTGAGCATTTTTCTCTTATGAATAAGCACCTTAATTGTAATTTCCTTTTTTTTTTTTTCCAATAGTGGGCTATTCAACAGTGTGTCAGCTTTAAGGTAAATATAAGCAGGTTTCATACCCATTTATTAAAGAAGATTTAGCCTTAAATAATTTTTTTTTATCATGCAAAAAAAAAAAAAAAAAAAAAAGAGGGATTGAGATGATGCCTTGCATGTGAACCTGCTAAAACAGTTCAAAAATAATGAGTTAAGGTGAGAGAACCAGAGCGCACTGGTGTTCTTCAGAGGGCCCATGGCAGAAGCAGTATAGGGGTACAGAGCTTGGGGAAGCAAAGGAAGGGGCATCACTGGGAACACACAATTTTGCTCCTGAAGCCTCTCCTCAATACTGAAGACTGTTTCCTAGTTATCCAGCTGGGTTAGTGATAGCATCATTCCTTGTGTACATGTCCAAGATTTACTATTTTCATTGATTTTCTGTTTCCGTTGTTAAACTTCGTGATTTTCTTAAGCGCAGAGGAAGCTGCCAGCTGTCTTGAGACATCACCCTGAGCCATGGAAATCTGAATGATTCATTAGCCTCCAAAGAGTGAGCTCAAAGCTTGAAACCCATTTCAGATTCTTAGTAAAATACGCAGATTAGGAGGGATCTCAGTTTCCATCTCCCAGCTAGGTGCCAGACTTCTCCTCTCCTCTGGTTCTTATGCCCCTCTTCAACATAACGCACTAAGTAACATGACTAATTATTATCGTGTGTTGTTTGTCCTTTTGGGCCTCTATAGAGGGAGAAATATGTGCCGTGTTTTAGTATTTCTTTTCCTCATCTTAAGAAACTCAATATTTCTTGGAGATAGTAAGAACACACGTGACCGTGTGGTTTGGGTCTGGCATGGGCTCTACTTCCCGAGAGGATTCATTCCATTCCTGGGCTACGTGCAAGAAAACATTATTCTGGTCACTGCCGGAATGAGCTCTGTCTTGACCTCCCAGAGGGGAGACTTTGGAGAACCTATGGACCACATTTGGTGGGTTTTGCAGTCTCCTGTTCTGCTCTCTCATTAACTCGTAGACCTTGACCTCTCTCCATCGCGTTCAGGAACCAGCATATATCTTAATGCGCCTTCTGTGCAAATTATTTTTGTTAGTTCAGCATGTCTCTAATAATCAGTCTCTATAATTTGGTTTTCTACATTCATTGATTGCCCCAAATATGATTTTGCAATGCAAAGATCCCCTAGTCATAACTACAAAAATGACAGGCAGTTCTTTTTGTAATCTCCATATTTGACGCATGAAAGAAGGCTAAATTCCTGTTTGAATAAACAACATAATAAGGTTATTGAGAATAAGACCATTACTATATAAAATTATGTCTAAGTGGCAGATATAATTAACATTGGATTGTAATTACACTAATTACAAGTCACATTAAGATACTCCAGTAATGACAAAGTGAGCACCCTATAATTGAATGGAATAAGCAGGGAAACATGCTGCTCACACTAATTACCTAAATGAGCTAATATGTCTTCAGAGTGACAGTCATGCTCAGTGTTATTACACAGGCAAGACAATTTGGTAAGTTAAAAAAAAAAATTCTAATTTCCTTCCTTCCTTCTCTTCAGGACCTATTTCAAATCATCAGCAGCTTTAGAATTTCTCTCTTGAGCCAGAAATAGAGAGATCCCACGGTTTAGGCCTTTTCCAGCTTTGTTCATCAAAATGCAATTTTCAGGGTTACGCTGTGATTTTGGAGTGTTCCTGCTGCTTTAAAAGTAAAATTTGGCTTGTTCTGTGTTTATTGGTAGGCTCCTTTGACAAGCCAATCCGCTGTGATTTCTTCACTTGTCTCAATTTGAAACAAACAAAATAATGTAACTTAAGCTCAGCACGCTCTACGGCATAAAGCATGCTTATGTTGTTGGCTCCAGAGCAACAAATATGGCTTATAACAGTCTGGCTCCAGTTGTGCCCCTGAGAGTGGTAAAATTTGAATTATTCAAGGCAATTAGTAGGAGCATTGCAGTGGAACTCAAATTTCAGCCCGAGCTTCTAAGAATAAAATCTAATATAAGAATAGGAATTCTACATATTGTGGAAAAAATGCATATCACTTTTTTTCTTTAAACACCTCCAGCTGTCTGGGGCTCTGAGCTGGGAGGGAAAAGAACATAACAATTTAAAATAGTTTGCTAAGACAAACAAATAAAGCCAATGCACTTCATCAGATTGTCTATATTTAAACTTATCTGCACACTCTTATTATTATTATTATAATTATGACATTTTTACTTTATGTGCGGTTTGATTCTTAGGGAACCAATGGACCAATAATTCTCATCCTTCTGGTGATAGCCAAAAATGAGAAGCATATGGTTTCTTCGCAGTATTTCTGCATTCTGTTGTTTATTTTTATCTCAGGGTGTAGGAGGTTCACTCGCAGAGCAACTCAACGCTAGCACTTTGCTGAACCCTTTCCCTGTCACCAGGGAAGCCATGAGACTCAAGGAGCATTTGGTGGAGCATGAGGAGATGCTTCAGTGGGATGTTGCCCTCAAATATAAAGAGAAGGCAAAACTGCTTGTTGGAAAGGTAACATATGGGTGTCTTGGCGGCTCTTCCTCCCCTGTAGAGAGTGAAGACGAGAAGGAGGGTGCCTGGGCCTTGGAAGTGAAGGTCAGAAAGCAGGAGGAAAAACATGGCAAGGTTGGGATGGGATCAAGAAGAGGAAGAAGCAATACCCTTTTTTTGAGGTTAAGAGGAGGGATGGGAGATAGGCAGTGTTCATATCCTTGCAAAGCAGTTTTTCAGTGGAACGGAAGAAATCCAAGGGGAGGAAAGAGGAGGGAGGCAGTCTGAAATGCAGTTGAAGGAAGGCACGCCGGAGAGATGGGAAACCGTCTCCTGGGAACTCCAAGATAAGGAGGAAAAGGGCCACCAGGCAATGGGATGGACATTGCCAGCACCAAGGAGGACATTTCAAGATGGCAGAGGCTAAATACATATTTGTGGCATGAGGGGAAGGCAGAGGAGAGCAAATGTTATGTGCAAGGCGAGGAAAAAAAGGAGGGATCAAGAGGAGGGTCAGGAGAGGGGCTGAAATGGGGTGAGATCACTGAGAAAGACAGAAAGTTTGAGGAATAGAAGAAAACTCCTTTTATATTTCTTTCCTTTGGCTTTAAAGAGACTATGCAGAATGAACTCCCATACAGACATCTGCATTCTAGACAGTGAAAATTTTATTTGGCCTCCAAAATTTGAGGGAACCCTGGATCATCCTTTATTATTCTTATGGATTTGAAAAGGGAGTAAAGGATAAAGTCACAGGGTTGTTTAAACATTTCATCTGGAGTAATCTGGGTTCTTTGTCACCTATTTCCTGGTTACTTATTCATTTAGGGATTTATTAATGGTAGAGTTCTGCAAATTCTTCCTTGTAAAAGTGTCAAAGTTAACGAAGATTATAACACTCCACACTATCTACGATCTTGGCTAATCATATGTAATCAACTATACAAAAAAAAAAAGAATAAAATTATGTCTGAATTTATGCTAGGAGGAGCTAGGCTGATTCGTTAATCTGCTGCGAGCATGATGCAGATATATATTCTGTCTTGCAAAATGACACTCTTCATATAAATCGATTCTTTATTTGAAAAGATAAATATACAGGGTTTTTTTGGCCAATATGCATAAATCCATTAATAAAAAGACATCCAGTATATAAAGTCTTCAGACTGAAAGTGTTATCCCCCAAAAAGTTACCTGAGAATTTAGATTCCACAGAAAAATGATTTAAATTCACCAAACTATCAAACGAATAATTTTAACAGATTCTCAGCTCTTCTTAAACAGATGACTGTGTGTTTGCAACTGAATGTTTGATAAATGAAAAGAGACAAAATGTTCTACTTTTCAGCACATTTTTATCCGCAGCTGGTGCACAGACTGAGACCGAGTGTATGTTAGCTTTAGCTGTGATTTTTCAAGCTGAGGTTTACTATATTTAGTTCTACATATATTTAGAATTGATGGAAGTAAATTTTTTAACTTTCAAAAATGTTGTTGAATGGAGAGACACCGGTCCAACTGAAAAGTGTCCGTGGTGCTCCTCAGTGCTACCCGCTTCCTATCTGTGGAGAGACCTTGGTGCTGTGTAGAGATTTACTGGCTCCAGAGATCCCAGCTTGGCTCCGTGGTAGGTTCTCCTAGTTCCCAATGGGCATCATGAAGCAACCATGAGGTGTGTTCATTGGTTTCCCAAACACAACATCCTATGCCCAGCTGCATTGCATTTTAGGCACCAGACTTTAATAAGTTTGAAACAGAAGGTGCACAGTCGTTTATTAGGATTAGCTATGATACCTGTACATTTAGGATGAAAAGGTACCTGGGGATTTGCCCAGTCACTTCAATAGTAGTTAATATGTTAGAAAATATTTAACTTGGCAGATACTTTTCAAATATATTTCTCTAAATGGATGTTTGCCTAACTAGTGTAATAAAAAAGGCAATTTTATATTCACGTTCCTATTCAGTAGGTGTGACTCTGCTTCCACACCTGCCGAAACATTCATTGAGTCATCACAGTAATTAAGAACATACCTAATTTCACATACATGCTTTATATATTCCCTGTTAAACATATCCTTATATTTTACTGAAATAACTGTTATAGTCATTTTGCTAGCACCTTCCTGAGAGGCCGGGCAACAGTTTTTCAAAGTACTGCCGGTGTTCCCGACTGTAAAATGGGATAACGTTCCACTTCTGCCTATTCATTGTGTCCTAACGTTGGCATCAATGTTGCTAAGGTCGTCAGCATTTGGTAAACGCTTTGCAAGTTCTACTTGGTAAAGTACGTTATGATAAAGCTGTTGAAAAACAAGAAAAAAAGTTATTTGAATGACTGTCAAGTAAACAGCTCAAGGCTCTTACCATGCTAATCGAAAAACCAAAGTTAATATAGTTGTTATTTGGAAGAGTAATTAATTCAGTTAGGGAAAAGCGTAATTCGCAGCCGGTTGAGATAAATAACACACACTAAAAAAAGAGTAACTTGCTCTAATTTGATTATGTCAGCAAAAGCACAGAACTGCTGCACCGCATAGGGGAGACTGAAGTCTCTGATGCAGCGGTCGCTGCCCGGCTCCTAAAGGAAGGTGCTAACGTTGCCTTCCTTTGGGTCACCCTTCCCACTGCCGCGTTGCGCCATCGCTTATCATCGCAACTGCGCTTTCTGTGCTCCAAAAGCAGAGGGAAACTACTCCGCACGCTTGGCTTGACGTTTTGTTTTAGGCTGCAGCACACAGGAAGGACAATGTTCAGCCCTTTAGCGAGGGCGGTAGGGGATGTTAAGCCAATAAAACTCGCGTTTCCCCGAGGACACGGATGAAGGCAGCAATGGCCAGCAGTCCGTGCCGTTGGCGAGCCAGTGCATCTGAACGGCATTTGGCGATATAAACAACAGGCCTCTCAGTTTACTCTGTAATTAGATCTCCTTGATGGGTCCCATCTTTCACATGACGCAAATATTTATGACTTGTGAAGAATATGATACCCAATCACGAAACAGGCTTTTTGGGTTAGCGTGGAAAAGGCTGGACATCTGAGAATGACAAGCTCGGGAGATGGCATTTGCTTTGTGAAACAGAAACGCTTTAGCAGTGCCAAATGTCTTCCCAAACCCTCGATTTAAGAAGGGCAGCTTTTGTTCAGAGTTTCACTGGGAAAGGTGGTGATTCCTGCAGGCTCTGTGATGTGAAAGCAAAGAGGGAATGGGCATCTAGATGTGCAACTTTCTACGTCATGCAGGAGACAGGGCCAGAGCAATGGAAATTCTGTGTTTCTCAGCCAAATGCAAGTTTAATATTCCCTTGCTGATGGATATTTTTGGTGATTTTACTGCTCGTGGGCTACAGAAGAGATGGAAATAGCAGATTTTACAGCTCTAGTATCTCACAATTTGGAGATGTTAGTAATTTATCATTGCGAGGAAATACTGACCAGCAAACTGGCTTTCTGTGGGGATCCCAATGAAAGGCAATAGGTGACTGGCTCGTTGAAATGCAGAGTATGAGTCCCATTTAGAGTTTTAAATTTTGTTCTTGTAGAAAGGATAGTGCCTGTGTGATTAAAACATCCATCTGAGAGCTCCGACCCGGAAGGAGCAGTGACTAAATAGTTTGCTAACTGCTTGCCCAGCGTATTCCTGTCTCTCTGGAGGTATTTGAGCTGTTTGTGCCAGGGTTGAAGTTGCTTCTTGATAAGCTTAAATATAGAAAAGGAGGACCTCTGGTTCCTAAATTATTTCTCAAGCTGGAAATATAATCAATCTCTTCTCTCTACCCCCTACCCACTGCATTAGTTTGGATTTGATCTCACTAGTATCAATTATTTATTATGTAACTTGATGTATATAAACGCTCTCAAAAGGCACCTGGGTATGGCCCTGGGCAACCACATCCCGCTGACCTTCAGCAGGGGGCTTTGGCCAGATGATCCCCAGAGGTCCCTTCCAAATCCAGCTATTCTGTGATTCTGTGATAAGTATTTGTTTAGTGTAAATCACCTAGAAATATAAATATTCCCATTTTCCCGAATTCCCAAATTTCAGTTCTTTTATAACTGAAAATTTCATATAGAAATGCTGCAATATTATAAATGTGGAAACTGAAATGGCTACGCTCTAATGCCATAGGTGTGGGCTATGAATCAGTGCAGATAAAATCGACAGTTTAGAATGAAGATGAAGATTAAGTGACTAGGGCAAGTATACATGAGCTAAAGACATAAAACCTGTTGCTAAACAGCAGTTGTCAATGCTACTTTTAATGAAAGTAGCTTGTTTATGAAACTCAGGAGGAAATCTGAGGAAAAACTTGCTGATTATGATCTTATTGTATGATCTTGCTTATTAGGAACACTTATTAAGAGTTTTGAAACTATAAATTTAACAAAGAGCTGAGGTGAATCATGCCATACGATATTTCATGTTCTTGCAGCTCATGTGCTCATGTGAAATGAATAAAGCAGCTTTACCCACTGTCAGACTTGGGGGAGAGGTGCTGGTCAGGATATTCATCTTATTCCTGTGGAAAACATGGGGCTAACGTCTTGAATCAGTGTGAATCCTGCAGAAGGATCTCACTGGGAAAGTGCTGGTCGGTGTTTACTGCACACCTGAGGTGAAGCAAAAATGATTTCATTGCATCTTTTCTTCACCGTGTTCAATCTGGGGCTGGTTGAGGGCTTCCTCTAGGGAAAATTGCAAGTAGGCTCAGAGGTGCCTCTCAGCTTATTCTGAATGCAGAGTAGCAGTGCATTCCTGAGCTGAAAACGTGTGTTTTAGAGGCGCTGTTTTCTGCTGACCGAGTTCTATCTCAAGGTTGTGTTCCCAGTATTTTTTATGTCTGTTTTTGTTCCTCTAAAGTTCCCTGGAGGGCTGAAGTTTTAGCAGTAGCTTGGTGCTTCTCCTGGCCTATTCTTTTCCTTCTGCTTTCCCGGAGCCGAAGGAGGATATCAAATCTGCGTAAGGCCTTTGGCCAGCCTGTAGCAAGCGCTGGCTGCCGCTCTTCGTGCAGTTGTGCCACCGGCGGTCTGAGCAGACTGTGGGTTCAGTATAGGTGTCACCAGTGCAAGTATGTTTTCTGAAACCTGCTTCAATGGCTTTAGCAATAAACTTAAAATCATAATTCAGTGATTTCAGTTATCTTAAAATTTGCCGTTTACAATTTAAATTTTTTGTTTCGGAAATTCGTGCAATCTCAGAGGCTCATATAGAATGAAGTGTGGCCAGCTTCTGTGCTAGCTCCGGAGGGCAGATCTGGGTTACAGAAGCTAGGAAAGGCGTTTTCTTTGAAATGGTTTCAAGCTGATATGTATTGTCATCATGTTATGGAGTCCTGTGCAATCTACAATCAGAAATCTAAGTTTCAAAAACTAAAATATTTTGGGGATCAGGACTGTCAAGGGGGATTTTAGCAAAAATATCCAGCATCAGTCTAATAGAAGGAGACAAAAATGCTGTCAGTGTGAAGTGAAACACTTATTAGGGCTGCTGCATAAAATGGTACTGGCAGCATCTTCCTTTCTGCCATGTAATGTAGTTTCTTAATTACAACCACAGCCAAAATGACTAGTCTTTGGGAATTGGAAGGAGTTCACATAAGCACTTACATTATCAGGAAATATAAATAGTTCATTTATTTGCAGGACAGCTACCATGCTCCTATTATCATTTTTTGATGGACACTTGCACTGTATCAATCCACTCAAAACTCAAAATTGTTCTTTTGTGCAAGGACTCGATGGCAAAAGCACTATAATTTAATTTAGTATAATGTCTTTAAAACAATGATGTTTGTTTCTTAAATGAATATTTTATATGTTGTGTTTAATTAAAATAAAAGTCTGCCACTGATCTAGGAAACACAAAACAGACTTGAGTTCGTATTTATGAAGTGTAACAATATTGGCAAGAAACAACTTATCTTGTTTATGAGACATGCCTCCCATTACTGCTACAGATTGCAGACGCTTTATTGCTGAGCTTTACATGGTTTACAATTCAACAAATGTAGCGAGACTGTCATCATGAAAATAGGCCTATAAACGTAGGTTTGGAGGTTTTTGTTTTTAAGGATAGTATTTACAGATCAAAATGTGTTTCTGAAAACTCTGCACCCTGGAACATTTCTTGTTTTTAAATCTGTAGAAAGACAGAGCCACCCTAGGGAACGTTCTTCCAACTACAAAAGGGACATTGAGGTGAAATTTTGGCATCTATCTCAAAATTACCTCTAAATGACAAAACTTGGCTTGACTTCTTAGAAAGGGGGTGGGGTTCATTAGTTTGAGAAGACAGTGACTTCAGACCATCAGATTCAAGAATTGTCCATGAATACTGAAGTTATTAACTCGGCTCTTTGACTGGAGGACGTTGCCTCTGTCCATCCCTTGGCCGTCCACGGGTTTGAGGCTGCAAGCTGAACCCAGGGCAACCCTCCTGCTGCACCCTGCCCTGGCTTCACAGCTATTTCTAGCTGTTGTGACTCAAAACTTTTATATTTTTCACTGAAGAATCTGATAACAGTAGGTATCCCCAGTATCCAGATGTTTAGTGACAACTCGCTACTGGGAGTATCTGCACTTCTAACAGTAGTAACTAGGTGCTGCTCGCTCTGATGCCAAAGTTTTTAGACAAGTTTTTTTTTTTCTTTCCTCAAATCCACATTTCCTTCATGGAGACAAAATAACAAGGAGGAAAACAGAGTAGGCGCAAGCTAAAAAGGGTGCAAATCTCTGAACGCTGCAGTGCAGGACTCTTCGTTCGAGACCTCGTGCCCGTCATCACCTCAGCTCCTCCTAGTTTCATCCCGACCAAATTCCCCACTTCTGGCTTTCCTTGCAAGGTTTATCAGACTACTCCAAACTCAGAGATTCATTATCCTTTGACATATTCATTTTTCACATAACAATATTTTGACCAATTTAATCATCTACACAGAGAGTGTGGAAGTCTTGGCAGCTACTTGGCATAGATTCCCCAAAAGACCAGATACACTTCTGAAATGTTGGAGGAGAAGTGCTGATATATAATTTGCTTATTAATCATAGAGGAGAACAAAGCAGAATAAAGTATCTGCTTCTCACTTCTCTGTCTTTCCCCAAATTCTTTCCTGTCTGAATATCTGAGGCACTTGGGGTAGAAACTTGTAAATTCTTGTTTTATATTTATTTGGTTTCATGCCTTCTTTAAAAAGCAAAAAAAAAAAAGAGTTTCTTAAATTTTGTGTTTATTTAGTTTATGTATTTGTATTTTTTAATGTACTTTCAGTACATATTCAGGACTTTTTCTGACTTCATAATTTTATGCCTGATCTGCCTAGGTCTTAGCTGTGTAACGACTGAACAGTTTTTTCAGTTATTGTACGCTACTTCCATGCTTTTTTTCTTTTTCCTTGGAAAAAATACTTAGCTGTGCACTAAAGCAAATTATGTGATTTTTGTCTTCATTAGTCATTATAGCATTGGTGCCGTTTTAACACCTGGTACTTTAAATTTAGAATATTTTTGCCGAAGCAAATAGGATTATTTGAGATAGATTCCTCTTGGTAGGAAATCTATGAGAATTTAAGTTTTTATTAGGTAGAGTCAAATGCCTTTTCCATGTGAAATGGGAGGCGGTGTGAAATGGTACAGCATGGAGAAAAGGAGATATTATGTGTTCTCTGATGTCTATACAGACAACTATGTATCAGTGCAGAAAGAGATTATTCTAACATATTTCCTACCCATATGTTTATTCCTCCTTTCTTACAAGATGGCAGCTTGCATGCAATGAAAAAAAGTGCAATAGACTTAGATCAGTCGGTGCGGAAATGCAGGGAGGATTTTAAACAGAGGTGATCTTAATACTGGCCTGTAGGAGAGCTGAATGCACTTCTGCGCTCTGCCTCTAAAAATCTTCAGTACTAGGGCTATCAGGTTTAGAAGATGTGGCCAAAACAGCATTCTGCACTAAAGATAGGCAAGTGGGTCGTTGCATCTGTCAAGAAAATATGAAGGAAAAAAAGGAGGTGAGACTATTGCAAAGACTGGCAAAGACTCTGTAATTTTTTTTTTTTTAATCTTTCTAACTAGTTGCAGCTTGTGGCGTGAGATGGGAAAGTACCAAAAATTGGAGTGCTGTGCTGAGATTTCTAACCCGTCTTCCTTTGGCTCTTGCTAGTGTCAGGGAATGCAAAAGCAGTGGAGGTAATAAACATTTTTCAGATATGTATGGGACAAAGTTATTTCGCTTCTGCAGCTGAAGAGGCCGTTTTGTGAATATATGAATTCATATAGATATTAGTTATCATTTATGTCAAAATGTGAAGAATATATTTGTAAATAGAATATATTTGTGAACATTGTTCATTCACTACAGAAATTACCTTTTTAAATTTACAGTAAGTTATAATAAAGAAGAATGAAATCCTTAATACCCAACTAAATGTTGCTGCCCAGTGCTTACGCTCAAACCTAGGAGTAATTTAAAACATAGGTGTATAGTTTTGTGTTGAAGACGCACTGGAAATTGAAGAATATTTAGTTCATAGCTTATATATCCCACATAACTGAAGCAACTAGGCTTTATTCTTTATTGTCTTGACTAGCAGATAGACATTGGAAAGGCGTTATTGTAGGCAGAACGGCAGAAAGTTTAAGAACCAACTAAGAGTCAACTCTGCAGCCACAAAGACCATTTCCACTCTCTGTCCTTCAAGTGCATCTCCTGCCTTGTGACAGTAGAAATCCTGTGGCCGCCTATTGAAATTTCCATGTGAAACTGCCTTCCCTTTGCGTTGACTGCTGGAACTGAGAGAGGCACAAAGCTTTCATGCAGGAAAAATTTAGGAAAAAAGGGTCCCTGTGCAGTTTTCCTGGCACATAGAGTCATTCCTACTACTTGGTTCAGACCTTTGACAGCTTGGTAAGCTGCATCACTTGGTTGCTCGGTGCTGCTGAGTTGACTTCACTACACTATAGTTATTTACTAAGGGTATTCTTCGCCTGGCTTTCTAAATCCTTATGCCTGGTTATAACTCATTTTGCAATTATGAGGCTCTGTGGGTATTTTAATGCACCTGGACAGTAGATTAAGTGCTGCAGGTGGTTTTTAACATTTTACTAACATAAATAGTTACCTATCGAAATTTTTGAACATAAAACTGCATTTGGGTTTTGCAAGTGCAAAGTACTTATTGGGGAAATTGCCTTGAAATGTCATTTCAAATGTTGGCAAAAAAATTTACATTTTGCTTTGATAAGCTGCCAAGAACAGTGCATACTCTGGATAATATTTACATCTCAAATGCAGAACTTAATAAAAAGCAAGCCCTCCCAATTTATCCTGTCAGCAACACTTACAAGTGTGCTGAAGCTACTGTAACACACTATCATGCTTTCTAATGACTACAATTCATCATGTGAAGCTATCAGCTTGAAAATAAAATATTGCTATGCAGTATGGAGATTGATAGCCATGACTTGTTTATTTATTCCATTGGAAAAGTGAAAAAAAAGAATAGAAAAGATTAATTTTTTTAAGCTGGTAACACCATGATAACTGATTTGAAATTGGCCATTTTCTTTTCTACACTTCTGTATAATGTGGCTGCAGCATAGTCAGACAAAGAAAATTCAGTGTTATGTTACCATGCAAAAACTAGTTTTGCGTTATTTTTCTTTTCACATATTTTTCAGTGAATTAGATTTCTAAAACAGTGTCATCACTCTTTGAAAATTAATATACCTGTCAACTCATCCCCATTAGCCTTTCTCAAACTTTGAAAAGCCTGGAATTCTGTAATGAAAGCACTCCTTTGAAATCAGAGGAAAGCTGGTTGAACGAAGCATGGAAAAGGGAATCTACCTTTTAGAATAAATAAATCAGGTCAAGTCAGATTTTCTCTTTACTTGGAACCGAGCGAACCAGGTTCCCAACTCTTTCACTTGGAAAGTTTCTGTTGTCTAAATATATTAATCCAGTTTGAGGCTCTGAACCTTCTTGAGTCTTGCCATTAGAAATGCAATTTAAAAAGATAAAAATGATTTAAAAAAATTTAGACTTAAACTGTAGGTGAGACCTCAAAAGCACCTGAGAAACGGCCACGGGGGACAACGTTTGGACAGGGCACCCTGGCTGCCCCCGTCCGTCTGCCCCCAGGTTTTTGGCTCAGGCCACAGGAGCCATTTTTTACACATCCTCCCCAGTTCCAATTGCAGCAATCTTATTTGCTTCCAAATGTGGTCGCTATGGATACAACCACTCAAAAGTAATCTCCATGTTGGAGGGAAAAAAAAATAAAAAGACCTTAATGTCCTCCCGTGAAAGCAATGAAGCGCAGAGACATTTCTGAGTGTCTGTATTTGTTGAATTCCAAATTGTCTTTCTAAAAATACTGGTATAAACTTCTTGGGAATTAGAAGAAATGTGTTTCAGAGAGCACATTTTAGAGCAATTTTATGTTGAAAGGAGCCCTAAAACTCTGGCCTTTTGTTCTTTGTCATAGAAGCGAAAGGAAAGAGAAGCCACTGATCATCCTTACGTTAAGTGATTGGAATAAAGAACATTTTCTGATCTTTCTTCTACTTGAGCTTTCACTAACTCTAATGTAACTTGACATGTTTTCTTTACAGATGAAAATTCAAAGGCCAAATTCTGTTTGTTCAATGCCACTGTAATCTGTGGAGCTGGTTAACAGATAATTTGTTTCAGAATGTTTTAGCTCTAGTGGCAAATGCAGAAAAGGTTAGTAGGCTTTTAATCTCTTAATTCTTGCTTGCCTCCAAATTTGGAAATGACTAAATGGTCTAAGAATAAGGAACAGAATCAAAGTCAGTGAAATAATAGCTATACTTAAGAAAAAAAAAAAGACAGCTTAATATGTTTCAGATATTTTTCTGTTAAAGCTACGACTGAGATTCGGCAGGGTGAGTTTGTAGTGTTAGGACTTGTGTCATGTCTAATGTTCCACCTTGGTCCAGTTTTCACACCAGTCAAGTGATGTCATAAAAATTTCATGCTCTTTTCCAAATCTTGGGCAACTGGATCCAAAGCCACATGCTGCAAAAATGAAAATATTGAAAAAGTGCTCTTAGATGGAATCATAATTTTTTTATATCATTAAGAAAATACCATATTTACCTATCATAATTACAAAAAAGAACAAAGTCTTCTGCTTCAAAAACATGACAAGATGTCACTAAGGAACGCGGTGGCTTCTGCCGTTTCTAGCTATCGCCAAGGAGATTTTCTGTGCTTCCTTAGGGATTCTTGTCTTTTGCGTTCTGGACGTTTCCTCTTTGGAGCTGAAATATTCCATGCCTTGTTTCCCTGCTGAGCTTCGCATCTGTAGAAGCTCTTGGTGACATTTCCATGGATGTCCCACAGGAGTTCTTGCTTCATGATTTCTTCTTTGTCTTTTCATAGTTCTTATTCCCATCAGGAGCCACCCCTTTTGCTCAGGCAGTTTCTAGGAGAAGAGGGTTATTCAGGGCAGATAGAGGATCCGTGGAACCGCATTTACTTGCAATTAAATCTGCCCCAAGTTTTGTCTCCTTGAACTCAGAGAGACCAAATGACAGCAGACAGTTTTCCGTCTTTGTAAAAGTCTTCCTGACTTTAAAAAGTGCTTTTGATTGACTTCATGTTAAAGTTTCATCTGATGTTACCCATTAGCACCTTTAAATAGATGGAGGTAATTCCTGTAAGTCCATCTCTGGAAGAGATGGGAGAACTTGGGTCTGTTTCCCAGATCTGTATTATGTGCTCTTGCACAAGTCACTCCATCATGGTGATCCTCATGTTACCTAATGCTTTCCTTGACTGTGCTATGTATTGCTTGAGTGCCTAATATATTCATTCTAATTAGGAAATTTAATATTCTGAGGAGGTAACGACAGTTGGGACAGAAGTTTACAATACGGAAAGTTATTTTTGCATTCTGCACTACTTATTGTAGCAACCAGTCATAACTGTCAGGAACTGTAATCCAACTAATTACTGTAAATATTTATAAGACAGTCATAACCGCTGTGTCTGAAATCCCCACATGTAAAAATAATGTCAGTGACATTTAAGAAAAATATCTGAATAAATCAGAATTCAAAGACATGAATGTTCATCTATCTGTTAACTTCATGGTCGCATGCAAAGACATTGCCACATCTCAATTTTTATGTATTTTATGTATTTCTGACA
The DNA here is from genome assembly GCA_013398735.1 of Nothocercus julius. NCBI lineage: Eukaryota > Metazoa > Chordata > Aves > Tinamiformes > Tinamidae > Nothocercus > Nothocercus julius. Next base: position 831,065 of record VZSV01000167.1, on the reverse strand, counting down.
GCATATGAATATGTCCTAGAATAGCAAATAGATTTACTTTTTTTCAGCTATATTTCAGGACAATCAGTGTCTGTAGATGGTTTTGGTTTTACATTGTAAGCTAACATTGTCAGAGAAATGTATTCCATTAATAATTTGAGAAAAATATATAAGCCATTAAATCAGCAGGCAGCATGCTATGTTGCCACGATCTCTAACAAGTTCAGTGGCTGTTATTAATTGCAGAGAACATTACTACATAGTCAAATATTTCTAATACTAGTAGCTAAGGTCTTGAAAGAAACCATCATATGGAGGGAAAACAAGTTTCCAGAAAACAGGTTGATTGGATCATTGCAAATTTTTTTTTTTTTCGTATATATATACATATATATATATATAAAATTTATGTGTGTGTATATTATGATGGCAAGTTCCAAAATTATGTCAGTTAAAAATAAATGATTCCAACATGTCCAGTCAAAGATTTGTTTCAAGCAGAAACTATCGCTCGCAGGACTTGGTTACATTTTAATTTTGCTTTCCTGCTACAAAGAGGAGCCTTTGTTTGCACTCAGGAAGAGCACCTGTGGAATCCTTAAACATTTTGGGGCATGTTTTAAAAGCTCATCCTTGTGGTAAAGATTTAATCTATCAAAGTGGTATAAATAATATAGACATAGCCTTAGGTGTCACTTCTTCCCCTTGCAGGCCAGAAAATATCAGAAGGTTTGCTCTGCTGCAGTTTAAAATATTGCCTAGGTGTAGCCGTGACGGGGTTCTCTGCCATCCTTGAATTATGGGCAGCTAACTATTTATTACTGATTATTTATAAGGTCCAAAAAGAAGCATGGACACTGCCAGGCTCCTGACCAGCTTAAAAACATATACAGCAAAATAGTTTCTTATTAAAAAAGAAATGCCCAAAATATACCTTTTCAAGTAATTGAAAAAAAATTACTCAGCAGTAGTTAGATGATTTATTTCATGTATGACGTGCCGTTTGATGGACGTTTCTTGAAAAATAAGTCTCCCTCTAAGACAAAGACACATCAGTTTTCAATGTATTTACATAAAAATACTTGATTTTTCCTGTCGGTTGAATACGACCGCATATAAATAGTCTTCCTAGTCTACACAGCTCTCTGCTCCTGCCTTCTGCTTTGCTGGGTAGCTGCTCTGTGCTAAGACCATTTGAGAGGTTACCCTGCTTCACAACTTAGTTGTTTGTCTTAAGGGCAAGTGCCACCACCTCTTCCATTTGGAAGGAAATGGAAGGTTTAAACAGAGAAAATGTGTTGCCTTCTTAGTGGTGGGAAGAAAGTTGGAAAGGGTACAAATAGAAGAAGGAAAATAAAAATAATTATTAAGAAGCAATCAAGATGCCTTGGTGGGGGATCTTTCTTTAGGTTTTTAAGTGGATTTTTAAGGAAGATTTGAGATTTCTTCTACTAACAGCTGCTTCCTTTGGCACTGAGCATGGCTGATGTCAGGAGAAGTGAGGAACGAAGCGGCTTTTCATGAGAGTCAGCTCAAGGCAGAGCAGCAAGGAGGTGAACCAAGCCTTGCGACCATCGCCCCTGCTGGGGATGAGCAGAGGACGTGAAGAGGGATCAACTGGAAATGAGCGTCCCTCCTTCTTCTGCCATCCACCAGTATGGAAAGCTCCATCTCTCCGGCTCCATCTTCTCAACCTCTTTTACTCTTTTCCCTTTATTCCTCTTTGTTTTTCTGTCTTTCCTTGTGCTTTTCTCTTTTCTTCTAAAAGTTTGTTTCTGTCTGGACAGCTTTCATCTTTTCCTTTACATAACAGAATGCAAGATAAAACATACTTTTGTTCAGCTGGGGAGAATTCACCAAATATTGATGTTTTGGCTGAAAGACTGTTTCCAAAATATAATCCAGAAGAACATCCAAAGTTTATGTGATGTGTCTGTGTCAGAGTGAGTTCTGGATGTAGCTCACAATTCATGTGAGGCACTTGCAGAGTTTGTTGGGTCATTAATTAGAAGAAAAGTAACAACCCAAAGTTTTCCCATTTTCATTAAAAATCTGTGCTTTGATTGTTTTGAAAGATGTCCTTTGATCAGGACATTGATGTATTGTGAATGCAGATTAATTTAATAAATGCCAATTTATTTTTTCTGTGCAGCGCTGTACTTAGATTTGGAAAGGCTTTTTTTTTTTTTTACCATAACCTAAGGATAGAGAACAACAATAATTTATGAGTGAATCTTTCATAGGAAACTACTCATGAAGGACTTGGTTGTTTATGCCGCGTGTATAGTTACAACCAATGAGATACTTCATGTGTAACTTCCTATATAGGATGCCCTTACAAATTATGGCATTTCTGGCGCCCATATGCACACATCTGAAAAGATCGTTTTTAAATTTGAGGACCAGAGCTGAGGAAGCCGTGTTTATCAGTTGCTACTTCAAACATCTTGAGTTGCATAAATGTCAATCTTTGTTGCCACGTGCGTATTCAAATGCATTAAAAGGAGCTCCTCAGTTGGGAAAGGTGGCTGCAAGGGTGGGTCAAGGTGTCTGGGTTTGCTGGGGGTCAGAATGGCTTTCTTGGAAGGCCCAGGAGGTGTTGGGTTCTGCGTGACAGAGAAAGCCAAGTCTTCAAAGGCTACTGAGATGAACTGGGGAAAGGTGTTTCGAGGGTGGTGGGTGTTCGGGCATGTAATTCCATTGTTAATTTGGCAGTATAGTCTTTTCCACAACAATACCCTCAAAACCTGCAGGATGAAGGCCAGGAAATCAGAGAGGAGCTGAGCAAGCCAATATGCAGCACTGATGTCACAGGTTGGACAAGTGGTTCTTCGTGTCTTTGGAAGTTTCCAATCAATTCTTTGAAAACTTTCAGCTAGATCTTCAGTGGTAGAGAAGAACCCTTAAGGGAAAGGGGAAAGGGAGAAACAAAAACAAAACAAAATAAATAAACAAAGAAGTGATATTTTTGCTTCCAGAACTGTGTCTGGACCTCTTATGTCTTCTGGACCTGGCCTAGAAGCTTTTGTATCCCCAATGGCTTATAATTATTCCTGGTCTTGTCGCAATTGCTGGAGTAGATCTTGACTCTGCTGTCAGCACATATAATGTGGTAAGATAGGGTCTGTTAGCCAGGCACAAATCCAACATATTCAACATTTGCTAAGATGTAAAATTGTTAGAATTATTTGTAAGCATTACAGTAAAACATGGGGCAATTTGGGAGTGGCAAAAAAAGTGGCGGTATTGTAAATAGAAAGTTGCTGATTAAAGAATAAAACAGGAGAAATGTCCTGGCCTGAGCTGATCCTGTACAAGCAGACGAATGCTGGTCTGGAGGTGTAACATCAGCTACAGTCCTGGTGCTGGAAACCACATTCATCTCCAGCGGTATTCCTGGGATAAAACATACCCCATTAAGGTGTAAATACCTAAAAGTTGCTTCTTCTGTTTCTTTTAGCGCTGATGGATTTATCTAATGGTAGATTCAGAGTATCTCATCTCTTCCGATGCGGGTTACTTTTAGGGTTTTTAGTGGTGGAAGTAGAAGTTCAGCAGTTGCTGTAAAGGAGGCCCATGCTCGCCATAGGCTTTGCGTCTATTTTAGCTACTTGCCTTGCAGAGATTAAAAGCTTTTATATCCTGGCAGGGTAATCCCTGTTAAACCTCCTAATTCCTGAGAACTTTTCTAATTCCTGAAAACTTTTCTAACTCTCCCTTGGTTTCATGTGCCACGGATTGTATTTTTGAGAGGGAGATATTAAAATCTGGAAAAAAAAAAAAAAAAAAAAAGTCAGTTATATTCAGTTTCAGGTATAAAAATTAATTAGCCAAAAAAATTCAATTTTACTATTTGCAAGTCATTATAAATTAGCTTTCCTGCGAGAAAAGTTCAATTAAAACAAAAAGACCTATGTGGAACAGATTCTGCAAACTATTTAAAGTTCAGTTTTCAGATAAGAGACAAATGAACAGTGATATTCAGCTTTGCATTTTGTGGATCTTCAAGTATGCCAGCGTGCAAAACATAAACAGAGGCTGCAGACAGTTCTGCGTGGTTTCTGATATAAAAACTAATAGGATGGAAAATTGCTCTGATGTAGAAAAAGTGATGTTAAATTAGATATTAGATAGATATTAGATTATATTAGATTAGATATTAGATTAGATATTAGATATTAAATAATTAACACAACGTGAAGTTGGGTAACAGTTGACTGACGAGTAAAGTATTTGGCATCTACAGCACTGGATTAATGTCCATTTATTGACAGAGGTGATTTAGAAACAGCAAAGGCCGTAGAAAGAACTGGCTCCAATTCCATTGCCTTGTTCTCAGGCTTCTTTACTTTTCTTCCCCACTTCTCCTTTGTTTTTTGTGCTTTTGATTTTCCCTCAGATTGTTTGCAGTGTGGTAGTACCCAGGTGCCCCAATACCATTCAGAGCCCATTTGAACCAAGTACAGCCTCCTCAGGGTCATCTCATTGAGCTTGGAGCATTGATAAAAGGTACAAGTTCATAATGGCTTGTCCCCTGACTACTTCTGTGAAGGAAAATGAGTAATTCTTCAAGTCTACATTATTTTTACTATCTGAAAACTACCTTTTTTAACACAAGCATCTCATTTAAGTGCCTGACCCCAGGTGAGCAAAATCAGGCCTTGATTCAAATAGCCTATGAGCTTGTTTGGTGAAGAGGGGTTTTCTGTAAGCAGCTGGGGGCGTCTCCGGGCAGGATCTGTGCCTGTGAGCTACTGGCTTGGTCCAGCCTCCCTCTGACATTTGTGGGCCTTTGTCCCCAGCCTGGTCGCAGAGCAGGTTTAAACCTCTTGGTGCAGAAAATGTGACTGGGCATGGCTAGGCCTGGGAGCCCAGGGACGTGGTGGGTGCTGCTGCTCAGTCTGGTGCAGATGCTGAAATGTTGAGCTGTGTGCTAAGGCTGTGCTGGTTTTTTTATAGGAAGAACATGAGAAACGCCCTGCTGGAACAGGTCAGTGTCCATCCTGCTCTAGTATTCTGTCTCTGGCAGCGCAATAGGAGATGTTATTCAGGGAGAGCACAAACTGGGCCACTCCAAGGCTCATCTACATTGTTGTAGCTTAACCAGGTTCTGTACTCGACCTCCTGTTTGGCTGAGCACCTGCGCGGGCACTTGTTGTGGTTCGTGTGGTACGTGGTGCTTCCCTAGGCTGCAGAAAGTTCCTTACCCGCGATGAGTCCCAGAAAAATGGTGCTGGGATGGGTGGATCTCGCTTTGAGCATAGCGATGGCGCACTAGCTCTCGGATGTGGTAGGTGATGCTGCACCAGCAGATGGATAAAAGGAAAGTAATTGTGATAAAAGAGAAGATTTCGGACGGGGTGTTGGCTTGGAAGGCTGTAGCCGTATGTGGCTGGGCAGGAAGCTAGGGGTGGCCTGAGCAGGCAGCCTGTGGTGGGATGAAGGCTGGAAGGGCACGGGAATGAGGACGAAGCAGCGCAGAGGACGTTGTCAGAGACATCCCCTTGCTCTGTCGGTATGTGTGCATCTCCCTCTCTCGAGTGGCTGTCACAGACCTGGTGGTCAAGCTAGTGAGAGAAATGGGTAATTCTGAGCCTCTTAAAGAGGCAGGCCAGCCAGGGCAGGCCTTCGGGAGCGCCGCCTTCAGCCGGGGCGTGCTCGGAGCCCTCCCGTGCTGGAGCACGGCCTCGTCCGAATTAACATTCCCCGGCTGCTGCTTCGCAGACACGATATATCTGCAACACGATATTCATCCTTACAGCTGGCAGCTGTGGTGTCAAGTGCTGCGGATAGATGAGACCATTACCATGATACAAATATTTTCTTTTCCCACATTCGCTTTTTGAAGCAGTCGCACACCGTTGTGTTTGCAGCAAAAATCTACAGGACGAGGGTCAAAACTCACGTTTCTTTCCTTTTCTTGTCTGTGAGAATACGTACTCTCCCTTCCCTTATAATCCAGGGGGCACTGAGGTTGAGTAGCAGCTTCCCGTTTCACTGGCCAAGTGAACAAAGCAGCTTCCACTTGTAAGCAAGCAGAGAAATGTGGTTAAAATAAGCATTATCTAGCACTCTGTTTTGCATAATGCAGCAATTAATATACATTTGCTCTTAATAATATACCCTGGCAAGAATGAATTACTCATGAATGAAAACCTCCTCCTAAAAGTCTTTTATTTACCAAACTCCTGCATTAAGTGGTACTTAAATGTATAAAGACCACAGTGGGAACAAAAGAGCAAAATCTACTGACTGTAAGAAAGCAAGGCGTTCCAGCGTGCCTGCGGAGTGTTGTGGGTTTGCTGTCTTGAGCACTTTCACCTGCTGCGGAGTTTTTCTGGATCAGATGGACGTGGTCAGCCTTGCAAGCATCATACGCAGCTGATTGCTGGGTGTCTTTCTTGCATCAGGACAGCAAATCAGTATGAAACTAACCTATTTTCTTGCATTTTGGTTATGCATTTAGCTATTCAGAAGCCATTTGGAGTGTTTGGGAGTACAAGTTTGACGCAAGGAAGGGGGAGAGCATCAGGGACAACATTTTGATGCGTGCTCTAGACAGGCCATCTAGGAGAGATGCTCTGCCAGATCTGCTGTTCAAAAATAAGACGAATGTGCAGATCCATGGCGACCTTGGCTGCTGTCACCATGGGATAATAGCGTTTATGATCCAGCGGGAAGCAACGAAGCCTCGAGTGACTTGATCCGGCTTTGAAGCTGCTTCTGCTTCGGGCAGGTGGCTGGGCTAGAGGCTGCCAGTGGTCTTGCAGCTGAGATTATTCGCCAAGTCTCAGATTTCTCTGCTGTGTATGAAAATGGGAAATGACCAGAGTTTCATTTTTATGAGGTCAGAACCTTTTTCCCATGATTTTGCTTCAGTTTTGAATGATTTGTAATGATTTGTAGAGCTGTCTTTTCATGAAGTGGTGGGTTTTTTTGCTTGTTTGTTTTTTGTACTGTTATCTGACTATGACCTTCTTGAAAATCAGACTCATTTTTGGTTTTGGCATTTACTATCACCATTTATCACCAAAAATTATTTTACTGGATTATGTTTGGCAAACTCTGCTCCAACTGCATTGCATTCGATGTTTTGCCATGCAATTGTACCACTTTCCTTGCAAGTTTTATTGTTACTTTTGAAGTTAAAGATGTGGTTAGGAAGGCAGATAGCTATTTCCAGACAGGTTATTCTTTGGGCTTTTAGATAGTTTTCTAAGAGCTAGAACTCTTACAAGACATTAAATACATTTAAATCTAGGCTGGGAGATTATACCATCTCTACTAACTTTGAAAATCTGAGATGTTTGGAAATATATGGATTCAAGCAAAACCCCTACAATGCACATTCAAATTTTGATCACACTCCATTTTCATCCAAAAGGATTATTCATCTTCTGTACTCCCTCTAGTGTTTAATCAACTATATGACTGAAAAGAGAAAACAAGTAGAGACTTGTGTTTGCCCAAAGCCAGTGAAAGAATTAATGTCATCTTTTCTTCTTTCATGTTTCATTTCTGCTAGGTTTTCCTCCCATGGGATTAGCCAGTCAGTTGGAGCTGATAGCAGACGTTCATTCTGTGCTCAAATGCATTGGGAGAATTAGGCCAAATTTGGGCTTTGAATATAATTGTTTCAAAAATTTCCAAATACAGCAGAGTCGCTAGATGAAGCATTTGCTATCACTTGGTACCTTGTAATTAGGCGGACTTATTGGTATTTAAATTAATACTATACTTAAGCCTGTATTTGTTGCGGTTCCTTGCAGTCATGTTTAAACGGGTACTGGAAAGGAAGACCTGGTAGAAAGCAACTCAGATTTTTTCAGTTACATAAAACTCTGAAAGGCTTTTACAAATTGCCTCTGTGTGGGAGGCAGCTTGCTGCAAAGCTGTCACTTGAAACTTTATCAATCAGAAGACAGTGCAGTTTTTAATTATGCAGATTTTTCAAAGTAAAATAACTTTCTTACATGAAAATTTATAACAGTTACAGTCAGGTGAGATGGGGAACAATCTGAGATTTTTTTTTTTTTTGAAGAGTTTGCTAGGCTTAATTGAAAGAGCTTCAAAAATCTTGCTCTTGCGAAGAAATACAGTATACTTGAAGTATTTGAGCTTTCTTCTTTATAAAAAGAAAAACCTTTTCTTCCCAGATATATTGTACAAGGTGTCACTAACTTCTAATTATCTCTTTATCCAGCAAAAGTTTCCATCTCAGCGCCTTCCTGCACGTCTCTAGCTGTTAAGATCTCCACTTGCTGTATTTTTGTGGCTTAAATTAAGACTCATGAGTCCTAAGACAATGTGATGGTGCAGAATTTTCTGTCTGTCAACACACAGCAGGGGCAGCAAACGCTCTGCTCTTTGCAAAGTGTCTAATAAATCCTTTTCTTGCGGAGGCGATTTGAAGTTCCCACCAAATAGGTAGAACTGAATCTGCAGACATCCTGATGTTTGCGAGGAAACCTCAAAACCGCTCCGCTGTGCTTTCTGGGCTTGACTGTTACATGAGATGCCATGATGTCATGTCTCCTCCGTCTTCAGAGAGAAGAAACAATGCGCTGAATTTTATGCTGCTTTAGCAAGACAGACGATGGGAAAGGAATGTGAATTAATCATGAACAGTCCATTTTGCTAATGTATCGCATGATGGGAAAGAGAGTGTTTCCTTTTGCTCTCTTACTTTTTTTGGGTTGTTTGACTTCATTAAAAGTTGAGTTATACTGTTTGTTCTCACTCTAGGAAACACGGCGTGCTAACATGTCATGTAGTTATGACTGATGTGTTCTCTAAACTCTTGTCTCCAGTGTTTATTGTGCAACAAAGTTGGCGCCAGAAGCTGTTGAAATTTGATCAAATCATGACTTCTACCAGAGAGAGGCACTCCTGAAATTACTGCAGCAAAATCAATAAGTAGCTTTGCTTCTAATTTCTACTGGCATTTCCCCCCATTTTTTTTTTTTTTTTTTTTTTTTTTTTTTTTTTCATCTTGGCATCGTCTTTGATGTTTTTTGCTCTGGCAAGGCCATCCTTTTGCTAAGCGATGTTTTCACTCCCCTTGCAATCAGACAGGGAAGCAGGGCAGGAGCAGAGCTCAGTTTACGCCATTGCTCTCTTTATTTGATCACTTCTTGAAAATAGTTGCCTGTGTGCACGTTCATGCAGGCAATACATGAAGGCTGTCTGAGAGATCCCACCAGCCTCCCCTAGCACGAGGGTGGCTCTAAGCCTCTTCCCTCCCCTTGCGTGTGGTCTAGCCGGTAATGAAAGTGATGGATTGCAGATCTCCTTTCGAATGCTTAGGTGGCCCAGCGCTGGTGCTCAGCTGCATGAGAGGAGTGTCGCAGGTCCTCACCCTCTGACTTTTTCCAGATCATCTTTTACTGTCTTTGCAAACTTGCATTGGCTGCTTTTTGCTCTCTTTTTTGCAGCCTGGAATTAGCCTTTTGGTGGCTTCCCTTCCCCCAGCTGCTTTGTCTTTTCTATCACCGTTCTAAACCATCTTGTATTTCTGGATTCAACACCTACAAGGCTATGACCTCTTGCTCAACGTGAAGAATTGCTTGGCCTGTGGTTTTTAGTCTCTCAGGGCTGCAGCTGCTACTGTCTGGGAGTAGGGCACCTGAAAGTCATCCATCCTAATTTTGATATTCAAAGAAAAAACACCACAAAATAATAAAAACAACCCCCCGCACAATAGGACTGTTGTGCCTGTTGCTGGTGTAGAAGCTGCTCTCCAAAGAGATGCTGGAGGCACTAGAGATCAGTCTCTCTGTCTCCCTTGTGCTCCAAGACTTTTTGGTGCAGAGACATTTTGAGAGAAGCTCATCTGAACACTGGCGTTTTGTTCTCAGGCTGACAGCAGAAGTCCTTGACACGGCCTATCTGATCAAAGGGAAAGAGAAGGTCTTCAGTACAGTTCTGTATCACCCCTAGGCAAAGAAAAATCCTCAGGCCAAAGAGCTCTGATACTCTTGTGTAGCACCCTGTAAAGAGCTAGCACATGGAGCTCGTGACCCGCTTGATGATCCACTTTATGAATTAGCGTTCATCCTGTGATGTCTTTGGAGCAATCTCACTGTTGCAGGAACCAGAGCCAGATCACTTTCTGGATGCAACTTAGTCATCACTGATCTTCCTCCTCCCTCTCCAATATGCCACTTAACCTTCAAAAATAGAGTGGAGGGAGGGACTGGTCCTTGAGTCCTTCCTCGGCCTCTGAGCTCAGGCAAACATGTGGATGATTCTCAGGGCTTAAAAACTCCTACCATCAGGCAAATCCCTTATTTACTTGTTGATAAATTATGCCTGGAAATTGCCTCAATTTATTTGTAACTGGTTGAGCATCTTGTGGTTCTTATTTTTCTTCCCAGTAGTACCGCAGTAGATGGTTATTTACATCTAGCAAAGCCTCCAAATCTTATTTTCAAAACTACCGACTGTGAAGTGGGATTGACAGTTGTTGAAATTTATGGCATTTGTGGATGTAAAAGAAAATGTACTATTTGAAGTAGCACCCCTACTGCATTTGGATTATAGGTTATACACACAGAGCATTTATGACATTTCTGTACTATCCCTAATGAAGACAGAAGGGGAGAATTCAACATTTAAAGATTTGTAATTAAAAGAAGAGCTCTAGAAGTTGGCAAATCTGCTCTTAAAACTCTCTTCCCTCATTTAGGAAAATGGGGTGATTTAAAATGCCATTTCAAGATTGACATGAAAATTTGAAGACTGTATCACTGACTGTTATGTAAATGCTTCTTGAAAAAATGTCTCTGGATCATTTACTCAGAGGCGTATTTGAAGCAGGAACTGACTTATTCATGCATTGTTTCATGAACTCATACTGCGATTTTCTTGTTTGTTTGTTTTTCCAAGCTACTCGAAAGGAAGCTCAAAGAATTATGAGCACAGAGAGACCCATGGCATGAATGAGGACAGCAAAGTGAGTGTGGAGGTACCATGAAAACAAAAACAAAACCTGGGAATAAACACTGAGCAAATACGACAAGGCAAGCTGAAGGAACCTGCTGAGCAAAGTCCATCTGGACCTTTTGACTGTGAATGTCAGAAATTCTTACAGGAGTTTCACTTGGAAAGCGAACTAACACTTCAGACTGAAATATTCTAACAATTCCCTGCCTATAGAAGCCCAGAACGATTTGATCAAGACATTGCTGCTCGTAGATAGTTGAAAATGGTTCTCAGGTTTTTAAGTAGTCTAGTTGTGTGAGAAGGTCATCGCTACTGTATGTAATCAGTAATCAGTGAATAATATGAGTGTGGGGAAGCATGGAGGACTTTTCTTTCTTCTTTTTTAAGAGCAATTTGTCTTATTTTATGAGATTTATTTATACTTTCATCTGCCAGATTGTTTGCCTAAATAGGATGCAGGAGATCTGTGTAATTCCTGAATGCCCTAATCTCCTGGGATCCTGTGTAGCTTTGGACTGGTGAGTTAACTCTCATTTGGTGGTTTTTCATCTGTCAGAAGCAAGCACCCTTCTCCCCCTTGCAAAAGGGCGTTGGGAAGGACCAACCTACTCACGTCTGTGAGCTGCTCGGGCTCTTCAGGGACACGAAAGATGGATACCACATACCTTTCTCCATAAAACTATTGCTGGCCCCAAAATGCGTGTGAGATTTGATTAAGACTTTCTAGAAACCTTTTTAAAATGCCTGCGTTGTTTCAGATTTAATTAATTTCCACCTAGTTCTGCAGTTCCCCAAGATCATTCATATGTTGACCATTAGCTCATATGCCCCCAACATTGCTGGTGCACAGAAGGGCTTCGTATGCTCTGTACCTTGGATAAGCACGGTCTCTTCTCCTCTTTATCCTTTAATTAACGTGTTTAAAAGATCCATGGGGAGCATCAAATCATCTTGAAAAGTGTGCCGCTACAAAAGGAATGACAAAAGAAATCCTGTTTAATGAATGCCTCCCAACAATACTGTGTGCATCAAGTACGTGCTGGAAGTTGTGTCCACGCCTTTCTGTCATGGTCAGCAAAGTCCTATGGCATGCCTGCAACTGGACTCTTATTCCAGCAATATTGCACCGAAGCCCAGAAGTTAACAATTTTTTTTTTTAAGCTCAGTTTCATTTCTAAGATTACAGAAACAGGTCTCTAATTTTATGTGTGGACTTAGTTTTGTGTAGATCTGTGAAGATTAGCTCACCGTAGTGTTGATAATGCTGATCCTCAAGGACAGACAAACTTTGCAGCTTCCTACACTTAAAAAATACATACTTCTTCAGACAGCTACTTAGCAAGTAAATGCTTACATGCTCTTCTGATATTCTCAGGTTTATGTCAGGCAATGAAACTTTCCGAAGATGTCAGACTGTCCCCAGAACAGTGGTATATAATAAAAATCTGAATTAAACTGCTGCTGAGTATTGCTGTCCTAGTTTAGAGAAAAATAGCATTTATAAATTTAATGTAGAACTGTACTCTTGCATTTCTATTTGGACTTCTAGAACTTACCTACATTTTGGAAGGTGAGCTAGGGAAACCTTGACCTTTGGTTTACCACTGTTAATGACTTTTAACTGATGAACTGGGGTCAGGTGTACTTGCTGTGGCCTTGCAAGAAGAAATACCAGTTCGAGCTCCTTGGCATCGTGCCTCGCTCACCTGTTGTCTCTGGGCTTGGAGGCCCAGAGGTAAGGATCAAGGGTTGAGGACAAGAGAACGAAGCGCTGCAATGTCTGAGATTAGGTTTCTCTTATTTATCCTTGCCAAGCGTACAGGAAAAACCACCTTTAGCCTGAAAACTCCTCCATGCTATGTAATGAGTGATGGTACCACATTGGGATGAGAACTTATTCTCCATAAAATATAACTCAAAGGCTGAATTCCATTACTGTAGAAGTTGCTGTTTGCTTAGTTCTTCTTCATGGGGCCCTTTGCCCAAGTGTCCTTGAAGTAATTCTGAACTCTTTGTCAGCTCTCAGAGCTGTCTTCAGTGTTTTCTGCACAAAAAAAGGCATGCTGAGCCTCCGTGGTTAGTTTTAAACAAAGATTTAGTCAATGCAGATACTATGATTGGATTTTATGATATTTTGTACGTGAGCCAAAAGGAGTAATCTTGTGTTCAAAAACTCAGTTTGTGGCAGTAGGAAGAACTTAGTCATATAACCTCTGAGTTCCAGGAGACAGAAAGGCAGTGAAAAAAATGGTTCGTCGTGCGGGGCGGGGGGGGAAGCTTAAATCAAGGCATTGTGGTTAAATTTTAAGTCCTGTTTTTATAACAGAAAAAAAATGTCTAACTCAAACACCGAGGAGAGTACATTTACAAATCTGAATGATAAATCAAGAGAAAAGCATGTGTTTGGGCAAGGAAGTTTCTTTGTCTCTTGAACTATATTTCTTATTCTTTCAAGTTATGAAATAAGAACGTCAGGACACTAAAGCCAAAATTCTTGCCTTGACAATGCGGGGCAATTAATCACACAGTTCATCCCCATGTGATGCACACATGTTGAAGACAGAAAAATCAAGCGTTGGATAAGAGTGATTAGTTTGGCCACATGAAAGGACTCAGGGTTGCCGTCATGTGGGTGCTGGGGTGACCAGCCCAGAAGGAGAACTTGCATGGAGCCGTGCCGTGGAAGCAAAGAGAAAATATTATTGCATCTTGCTTTATCTGATTTATTTATTTATTTATTTATTTTGCATGTTAACTGTGCATTTGTCTTTGTTCATGGCATGGAGGAAGCTGTTAAGTGGAAAAGCAGAATTAAACCTGTTCTCCGTAGTTATCTTGCTCCTCTGCACTTGACCCCTTAAAACAGTGATCCTATAAAATTGTTATATATAATATGTAATGTATTTATATAAAATATGGAATATAACACTTTTTTTTTTTTGATAAGTGTGGATAAAAGTTTATATTTATGGATGTTTTCCTCTGTCCTTCCAACCACTGGATCATCTTTGATGCTTTCTTCTGATGTTGCCTGTGTGCAAATATTTAGCTAGGGCTGAGATTTGTGCCAGTGAAAGCTGCTGGCCTGGCCTCCGTGTTGGCGTCCATGCTGTGAAAGACAAAACTGAGCTTACAGACTCTACAGAATTAATTTTCACATTGAAGCAAGGGCTTTATCTCTCTATTTTATTGGTCTCTATCAATGTGCGGTTGTTTGTTCTTATTGTTCAGAAATTGAAGATATGCAATTGCATGGATATATAAACATGGTTGATATTGGTACACTGTTTAATGAATAACTGATGCTGTGTTTTCTGGTGCTGTCATTTGGTGCAGTGCTGTTTCCACAGGCAGCGTGAGCCAGATCCCTTATCTTCAGATTTTTGCATTCTGCAGCTCCAATCTTGCAGATCTTCTGGGATAAGAGCCCACAGCACTGGTGCTCGGAAGTCTTGTCTGGATTTAAATATTCAAAGTGACTTATGTAGAGTAACTTCAAAGATTAGGGCCTATTTTGAGATCTCCTTTCCAAAACACTTTACATACGTCCTACAGACTTTTGCTCCCCAATGAAGCTGAGTTTGTTTAATCAATGGTCCAAGAGCTGTATGAACTTCTAGGCATTAAAAAAAAAGGATATTATTTGACCCCTTGGAGTGCCCTATGGAGCTTTTTGCCTTCATACTGACTTATTTTTCCTCCCTATATCCTGTCTGTGTGTCTGACAGCCATTGGCTTCTGAGCTTGCTGCTATGCAAGGATGATCACCCACCAGGATCGCGGGATGCATTTGCAGGGAAAGCCGTGGTGGGGTCTGTGCTTTGGGAAGGGTGCAGCAGCACTGCGACACTGGATGGCAGCAGGGCCGGCCGTTCTTCTGGCTGATGCTGGGAGACTCCCACAACATGTCTGGATAGACCCACCCTGGGCCCAAAACACTTATTTGCAGGGGCTGACATTCGGGTGGAAAAATTCTTTCTCTCCTAAGACTCTCTTTTGCTTTCCCTTGCCACGCTCGATGCTCCATCCGTGTCACACTGGCTTCAGTTTACCTATTTTTTTTTTTCTTTGTAGGCAAAAAATTGCCTAGAACGGTGTTTTACCATTTCTCTGGAGTTTGTGAACTGCCAGCCCCAGCCTGTGGGTTTTGCACATTTAATTTTAATATACTGGTGCGGCGGTGTTGGCAGGAGGCACCATCGGTGTTCGCGGAGCAGTGTAAACGTGTTTGCTGCTGAGCTGATGACACGGAATCTAAACCACTTCTCATTTATGCTTCCCCTTGAGGTTTGTTTAATGAACAAAAGTTTTTCATCTTAGAGGTGCAGTTCTCACCACCGAACTTAATACCTATTTCTGGCTGCTGCATCACTTGTAAAACAGCCTGTGTAGGACCATTTCTTCATGAAACAGGGGATTTAGGCAACTCCTCCCTTCTTATCTCTTTCTTATCATTTCCCCTTGTATCCTCAACTCTCTTCTCCTGTGAACATATGAATGAAAAATTGGCTGGTTATGAGCCAAGCTGCATTTGGAAGACTTTGTGAAGGTGTGTCTGCTGGGAAGACTTTTGGAGGTTTTGATGCAGATGCATGGTAGGGACTTAGGTGTGAGTTACACTGGCATTTTTGGTCTTAAGGTTGCTTTTCTGTTGCCTGTCAACAAATATCAGTGATTCCCCAATGCAAATAATTCATTGAATTTGCATATAATATTTTTGCCTTGCAGTGAGACAATATTAATTACATGCTCATTACTAATAATGATCTGATACTTCACATGAGGCATTCCCTTGGGCTGTTAACATGAGCCTGTAGTGAAAAATGCATCTTTCCCATAATTTTTTTATCCGCTGGTCTCTAGAGGCTGTAAACTGCCTTGTCTGAGGCCAGTCCAATCATCCTGGCTGTGCCAGGTCGTGCAGAGGGGACCAGGGATGGGAAGAGGGGTGTAAAAGAGCTTGAGGAGGCAAGTTTGGTCTTGCTGTTCTCCATGGCGCAGGTTCTGGCATGGAGTTGGTGCTTCATCGAGGCCTTGATCGTCTGCCTGTCAGAAGATGCTGTACGAAAGTGCAGACCTGCACAGCTAAAACCATTACAGACCCGTGTGACAACAGAAGGTTACTGCTTCATCCCAATAACGGGTGCCGCATATCAAGAAGATGCCATATGCCTTGCTGAATATCTGATAGACTTAGGAGACTTTGAACAGAGAGCGTTTGCGAGCCAATGACATATCAAAGACTGTCAGAATAATCATTTTTTTCCCTGATTTCAGTCACTTGCTGTCTGACAAATGAAAAGCGTGCCTATTCAGCTCGCACTCACCCACGCCGGTGCCTGAGCTTCGGTGCTATAACTATTCCCTCTCCATAGCCTTGGAAGCAAAAGGAAGAAGCGCACATATGAAACACCAAATGGAGGTTGCTAAACACAAACCATATGTGTTCCTTAGCTTTGGAGTGTAGCGAGGTTATGAAGCCTTTCTGGGAGAAGGCAAATGCACTTCCTCTGCATCCAAATCGCTGACAACAAAGAGAAAAGTTTGCTGAAAGAGGCGGCGCGCCGGGAAGGACAGTGCCCGGAGCCGCCTCCGTGCCCTGCTAACGAAGCCCAGGCAAGCGTCTGGTATCTTGATTAACCGCAGGGCACCAGAACAGTTGCTAAGGACCTTAACTTGCTTTGAACAGGCTTTGTAGTCTCAGGGGCAAGAATTGGGAGCAGGCTGCGTGCTGGGAAAAGCTGGAAATCTTGGATCCAAACGCATCCTAGTAAGAGCTTGCTGGGCAGCCCTGGCGGGATATAAAGTATCTCTGGATACTGTGCAAAATCTGCTCTCATCCCTACCTATGTTTTTAATTGAAACTCAATGATCTATTGCTGTTCGTAATTCCATTAGGTTTTGGCTGGGCTACTGTCTCCTTTATTTTTTTATATTAATTTTTAGCTATATTTTCAAAATTTTACTTCTGTTTCTGGTGGATTACAGGTCAATCTCTGTAAGCCCTGCCAGTGTGTGGCAGCGGGAGCAGTGTGGGATCACCTCGGGAAACTCAGCTGCTTCCCCCACGGAGCTCTGTTTGCCCAAGCAATACGCTCCAATAGGGAATGATCCGCACATAGAAATTCAGGATTGCTCGGCAGAGCTAGGCGAGTGGAAGCATCAATTTTCTGAGTTTCTGGCGCTCTAGAAATACCTGGACGAGGGGAGGCTGCGTTGCTCCTTCACTGCCTTCTGGAGGGTGTCCTGCTCCCGCCACTGCTTTGGGGCGATTTCGGGCCGTTTGTGACATTTCTAAGGAGAGAGCTCCCTCCCGTGGTGGCAAAACCCAACCCTTCGCTCCGGCTTCCCGTGCAAAGGAGTCGAAAACCCAACTGTTTCTTTTGTTATTTCCTGCCTCTAAGGCTAGGGAAGAACAAGAGGAGCCTTTGGGGCAGGAAAGGCTATTTGTTTCTTTGTTCGTCGAAGTGCTGGTAGGAATTTTGTAGGAAAGAGCACGTTACTGCTGGGACGTTGTGGGAAAATTGGTCCTGCTAATGAAAATTGGTCACCCAAGAATAGAGCAAAATCCTACAGACAGCTGCTGCTGCTGCATAATAAATGCTAGTTAAATGAAATCCATGTATTTATGTATATAAAATCAGTATATAGCTTTGGTCTGCTTATTATATCATCTAATAAGTGGTCAGCAAGAGAGGCAGCGGTGTGTGTTCATGTGCGCCTTTATGGTGTGGAAGATGGAGTTATTTGATGTATGGACTTGCCCTTGCATTGCTGCCAGGAAACGTCCAATTTCTATCCTGGAAAAGAGTCAAAACATTTTTTCCTTAAAGCTCAGTTCCTGAGCTTACCTGCTGTAGCTCGCAATGCACAGCTTGCCCTTGAAAACCCCAGCTTGTTTGGAGTTTGGGAGGATTCGCCTTTCAAAGAAGAGCAAGGAATTTTGCTCGGTGGGCAGGCGGGTTAAAGCCTTTGGGCTGCCTTCACGGCACATGCGTACGTCTTTCTTGGAAAAAAAGGAAAAAAGGCACAAAAACTACTGCAGTTTAGACAGCTGGTCTGGCAGTTGGTAATGTGAAGGCCTATTAAAATATTTGTTATTTGTTATTTAACTTTGGTTTGTTTTTTGAGGAATTTGGAAATAGGCTGATTAAATAAAATAGTGTGAGGTCACGCTGATGGGTAGTGATATGTATTGGCAGAAATCTGGGGAAACGTGTGTATGCAGGGCTGCAACGGCCTGTCTTTCACTTCCATAAAATCCAGTCACTCTGTTTTCCTTCTGTGAAAGAACAAGTGCTGATAAATATGCTGAAAATATTTTCACACTTCTGCTGGGTGGAATTTCAATTTAGTGGCTGGTACACGAAGGCCGTGATCCATGAAAGCTCTCGAGTCAGTGAAAAAACTCCTCGTGCCTTCCACGGAAGCAGAATTGCACCACTGGAAGTCAATGCTGAAAATTGCACCTCTGGCTTTTGTAGGTACCTCGGTTGTAGGAGAAAGAGCTTTGGTGGCCACCTGGAGATAAAGAAATACCAATAGTGTCTCCTGCGAAGGAGTTATAACGAGTCCTGTTAGGCACCTTGCTGCCTTGGGCCGCAGGGGAATTGGGGTGGGAAGGGACCTCCACGGTTCCTGCCCCAAGCAGGGTCACATCAGGCTGCTCAGGACTTTGTCCTGCAGGCCCTTGAAAGCCTCCAAGGGGAAAGATGGACCCATCCGCATGGGAACTGGTTCCCCTGCAGCTTTGAAGATCTTGACAGTGGTCATTGGAAAGCCCATGATGTTTGGTCTGCTCTCTAGGAATTAGTGAGGAATCCACCTATAAGGCTACTTTGGAAACTTCTCAACCGTTTAGTTAACTATGATGCCCCAAATGTAGTTTGCACAAGTTTTATTCTTTTCCTGTATTAGAACAGTTGTCTTGGAAGTGTGGAATGGCTATTTTAACTGGGTGCTCCCAGTCAAAAAGTGAAATCAGTGTAGTTAAGTTTACTATCGTCTGGGATCGATGATACCAAAAGTAACACCAGGATATTAATATTTACAAAGGATGATTTTTTCAAAGCAAGAGAAAATGACTCTTTCAATTCTTATGAAACTCAATTCAAAATTTGCACGTTTGTTTCATGTTAAATGAAAGCACTTTTTTTTCCTGTTTTCATATTCTACTTGAAAATTTTTACATTTTTTTAAAAAAGTATATCCAGCTAATGAATTTTCAAGTCAGCTAGATATTATGCTGACTGTTAGATGACTGCAGATATTGGCCCCTTTATGTTCAACTCTTTTGACTTCTGATATCTGTGACTGTCGCAAATACTTCAGAAGAGAGAACCAAGAGGTCAAATATTATATGTGTTCGTAGATGGTGATACAGCATGAATAAATGGTGCTAGACATATGGAGATCAAATTAGTAAAGCCTAGTTTCAAGCTAACCATAGATAATATGGTATGAAATTATTTAATTACTAAAAATCCGCAGATATTCTGGGAAAAAAAACAAAAAGCAGTAGAATGGAAGAAAAGCAATGTTGAGAGGATGGTCAAGGAGATCAGCAGCTGAGCCTCCATGTCTTCATACTTGTTAGCGAGTGAGAAAAGGGGCAAATTCCCCCCTCTGGTGGGAACATGAGTCCTGTTAACTCTGTACTGCGTGTTAAGAAATTGGTCCATGCATGCGAGAGGGCGTCTGCACGGGCTGGTAACGGTGATGCCGTGGCTGGATCTGCAGCACTGCTGGCTGCCCTTCTGGGCCTCCCTTTCTCCAGCATCTCTCCCATATTCCCAGGTGTCCGCTGCAGGTGGGCTGCCGAACATTATTTCTGCCTTGTTTGTGTGTCATCTATCATTTTGTCATCTTGATGAGCTCCTCATTCTGGAGAGCTGCTCGTAGCCATGGAGCCTTTTGGCATTCCTGGGCACTTCTGCCCGTAGTGGGATTGTAAGTGCTTGTCTAGATCTCCACTTGCTTTCTTAAGTTCAGTTTCTAAGTTGTCTTCAGAGCAGAATGAATATTTTCCGATGTCTCCTCTCAAAACATATGAAGATACCTTTTTTGGAAGATCTGTGGGTCACTCTGTGTTGCTCTACTGTGCATTTGTTAGAATATGTTGGGCATTAAAAATCAAATAGCTGCTTCCAGCAGCAGGAAAAGCTCTTCCCATGACTCTCTTCTTCCCCTGTTGTTTTGTAACTTTAATTATAAGAGTCTGCACTGTTATTTCAGTGTTTTCAGGGACAGGACTGTGAAGAAGTAAATGGAGAACATGCGATTAGATGACTTTAGTCATTTATTTTAATTCTGTTTGGTTGATTTCCCAGGTAACCAATTTCATACCTCCTGTTCTTGCAGTTGCAAAAGCAAGTGAAAGGTAAGAAAACGTTAAATATGTGGAGATTCTGTTTTTGTACTTTTGCACTCTTTTTTTTTCTTGATTTTGCTCTCTTTAACATAATTACATTAATTGACTTGAAGATATATGGCTTATTTTCTGTATGTATATTAAGCAGTGGTTAATACATTTAGTTCTTTCGTCTGATATGATATAGGGTTTGCCCACGATGTAGAAGCATTTTACCAAATAGATACACTTTGCAACCAAAACATTGGCATCATTCTTAGCTTTCATTGCTTCTTCTGTAACTGCAGTTGCCAGAGGACAGCTAAAGTATAACTTAAGCTTGTGGTTATTGTTAAAAATGATTCTTTGAAACAATCCTCTTGTTCAGCTTCTTTAATCTTCAGCACATTTCTCAGCATCACCAGCAAATTTGGGCAGACGACCTTGCAACTGTTTAAAATCAAAGATCCAAAAATAAAATAGAAAGAAAGTACTCAGGTAGTGGAGTTAACATCCTCTGCATCTTCTGCACTTTAACTCTTGCTATGAATGCGAACTTCAGAAAAGCAATTTTTAGCTTGAATTCTGAGATAATTTTCTTTTTAGAATAATTCTTTTCAATACATACATTAATTCCCAAATACTTAGTGTCGCTAGTATACCATACTGTGTGGTTAAGTTACAACACACTGTAACTTAATAGAGGCGTGAGTAGCTGAAAATCCAATACCTACCTGGTAATTTTTTTGTCTTAATAGGCAATTGATCCATTTCTTGATTATGTTTCAACCTAACAGATACCTGTCTTTTGACATATTTTGTTTTGAAATCTTGAGAGGATGATTTATATATTTATTTATTTTGTTTTTATATACAGAAGATGAGAGGTAGGAGGGCTAATGGCTGCCAGCTGGGTGGGGAAAGAGGGAGAAATGCAGATTATCCCATGGCTTCAAAGCAAACGCTTGGGAGAGGCTGGTGCTTCTTTACCTCCTCCGTGTATCCTGTTTGCTTTCCGTTTGGGCCCTACGCACCCTTGCTGGCAGGACCCATAAACTGACCATTTTGCCAGTGACTGAGGAGGAGGATGGTTTGCAGAAGTGTGTTGTTCTAATCGGTTAAAAAGGTGAGCTGAAAATAAGACCAAGTGTTGCCTTGACAGTGCCTGTCTGCACAAAGCAGCATCACAAGTTTCCATCCTCTTCAAATCTACCCATTTAAAAGCTTTAAAATTTACTTCTAATACAATGCGCTGCACAATTCAGGTTAGAATTAAATATAAAGGGTTTTTGAAATCAAGGAGTTGTTGCAATGCTTCTGTCCTGTTAAAGCTGTGAGAGCCTTTATGTGCACACATCTACAGTAAAATCATTAGAGCCCATCAGCGTGCAGAGGTGACACGACATGACATAGTCCACATGAGCAGGACCGTAGGAAAATTCATATTAATTCAGTGATGAGAGGTGAAACTGTGCTTAGCTAATCAATTTTCGGTTGGGTAACGCCACAGGTAGAGAGAGGCAAAAATGAGCCACAAGTTATTTAGCTGTTTAAGGGAGACAACAAGCTGTTTATAGTCCTGCTTTCCAGCTTAATTTTTAGGGCCAGCATAAATAGAATTCAATCCAGCAACTGATTCAGTGAGGATAATCCATCAATATTTAATTTGGTAAGCAAGGAAAGGCTTTAAAATAATATAATGTAGTTCATGAATCAGATGCACTGTTGGATTCCGTTATTAAATGTAGATATATAATATCGGTGGCATTGTGTTTGTTATTTTAATAATTCTAATTAACTTTTGGTAATTGTAGCAGATCTGCTGCCAAGTATCCTGGCTATGATTATTATTCAGGGTTATTATTTTCAGGAGACAGCCAGCCAATGAATAAAAGAAGTTTTATGGCAAACTAGACTTAAATGGCACAACAAGGTTTTCTTATTGAAGAAAAATGCCTCTTGGTGAACTTCATCATTATCTGTCCATGTTTAAGAGCTACAGAGTGTTTCGGGCAAGCTTTATGATAATGCACTAATTTACAAAAACCCCTATAAACATTTAGTATTTCACACTTTCTGGCTGATTATTGATGATTAGTGAGATTTGTGTGAGGAAGCACAGGATTCTCTCCCTTACAATTACCCTGCTCCTCGTTGTGCTTTTATGGTACCATGCTCCATTTTTTTATGCCACAGTTGTGGTCGCAATCGTGGTAAGTCGAGACGCTTCAAACTGAGATGTTGCTCGCATCCCATGTATATAACACTCATCTGTTTATGTGTGCAAGGTTGAATTCATTGGTGGCCTTCGTGCTCCCATGGTGGTAGCACCCATCCTGTGCTCTACAGGAGCGTCTGTTCCTGCCGTCTTGCACGCGTGGCAGTGTAGGGGTGCAAAATCAGGCTGTGAGTTGACGGTGTCGTCAACACCAAGGGACAGTCCCACTTAAACTAGCTGCTAATTTCTCATGCGGTGGAGCTAGCTGAGCTGCCCGCTTGTTCTTCAAAGCTCATTGTGTTGCCGAGGGAGTTATTGAACTTATTGAGTTATTGAGTCCCCAGACAATGCTCGTCTTCAATTTGCCCATCAGAAACATCCCTACAATTATTTGGGGCATCTTCAAAGTCTTTCATTGCTTTAGAGTAGGTTATTGAGATAATTTTGATGGGGCACGCCTCCTCAATGGCAATGTCAGAAAATGAAACCTCCACCTCCCTGAGATCTTTCCCAAGCTCTCAGATCATATATATCCTATAGATTTTTTTTCTGAGTGAAATTAATCGTAAGAAGATTTGTCTCATTTTCTGTTTATTGCCTACTGTGATTTGCTATCCTAATTTGCAAATGATGAATTTGATGCCCTGCTATCAATGGGTGTCTGCCTTTCAGGAGACCCTGAGCATGAGTGGCATGAAGAAAAGTGTTTTGTGGATTGCAGTTTTATATGTTTATATTAAGGACCTGCTTCTCTCTAAGAATGAAGATTAGATGGCAGATCCTCCTATTTCTTCAATGCATGTTGTTGATAGTCTTAATCATCAAAGTGAAGAAAAATAATGCTTCTGAAGTAGTAGTAATGGTGTAACCTTGTACACAAAAATAGGGAAAAAATGTGCAAAATCAAATATAAGCTCAGTCTCAGGATTTTTTTTTTCTATTGACCGTGTAAGACATGGAGCTTTAAAGTGTTGTTACTAAAAAAAGATTAGTGATCTATTTCTTGTTGTTGGAAATAGATGTAGGTGGATCTTAGGGTTATTTTTCCTCTTGAAATCTATCTTTTTTCTCTATTTAGAATATGTTCCTATCAGGAATGTTGCTCCCCGTGAGCAGCACAAGTAGCGCGTTTGCCTCCGAGATCGCAGCTCGGCTCCTGCTCCCGGTTAACTTCCACTGAGACGGTGGTTTGCTGCCAGATGGGAGGTGTTTAGCGATTGCGACTTCAACCTCTGCTGTTCCCAAATTTACAGCAGTTTGCACTTGACAGTTTATTTTTTATTTTTTATCTTCATCTCAATTACATAGTAAGATGTTCTTTTTAAAAACTTGTTTGTTATTAAGATATAAATCTCCTTATTTTAGTCATGTAGTGCATGCCAGCGTAATGCAATACAAGAAGATTACAAGCTGATGGTTAGATGTTAATAACAGTAACACAAAACATTAAGGCAAGTGACATTTACATAAGTATCTTGATCTTAATACATGTAATTTACATATGAAAATTTAATCACCATAGAGATAAACAGCTGCAATGTTTAATTAAACTCTCCACACAAAATCAGCCTGCAAGAAGTAGTTTGTCACTGCTAATTTATCACAATTCTCCTAAGTATTCTTTAAAATAAAAATGCAAAATAAATGACTCTTATTGATAATTTAACTTCTGGTTACTTTATCGTATTCTCAACAGGCTTTGATGATACAATTACAATATGAAGATTCCGGGCTCATTTTCTCACAATTTAGAAGACAAAACATAAATATATAGAGAACAAATGTATTTGTTTACAGACTTACGGGTCAGCCGTGTGGCAGCACTAGAGTACAATTTAGGCAAATTTAATGCCATGATAAGTTATGTGTAATGAAGGGATGCGTGAGCCTCTCTCTGTGGGGCTGTTTAAGGAGGAAACAATTATAAGTGAAAATTAACGCTGGCATTATCGCAGAGTCGGAGCAGACTGAGCTCACAGCATCAACGTGCGCACGGGAAGCACGCGGTGTGGCATCGCAGAGGCTGTTGAGGCTTAGACTTAGCTCCTAGTGATGTATTTTAAAGAAAAACAAAGTGCAGAGTGTCCCGAAAGAAACATTTTCCCTACATTTCTGAGGGTCCTACAAAAAAAACAGAATTTGAAGGTGGACTGGATCTTCTTCACAATTCTAAGAGCAATAACATCAAAAAGGGAATCTTTCTATAACCAGTGGAGACTAAATATGTAACGATTGGTACCTTGAAATGCATGATTTTTAGGTGTGAAATTATCTTTTATGCCACGCAGAACAAACTGTGTCACAAGACTGGCCCACTGTGAGCTACTCCATCGTATAGGCCTTCTACATAGGCTAAAAACACCCCATCTACATATACATTTCCTTTGCCATGCTCACCCCAAGAGACCGAAAAACTTGTTTTTTCAGGCAAGGCAAATTCTATAAATTGCATGGACCCATTAAAGTGAGGGCTCCCACAAAATACTCTCTTTGCCTGGATTTTGAATTTGTTGTCTACGTTGCCTGTACTTCCTTTTTCATAGAATCATTATGGTTGGAAAAGAGCTTCAAGATTTTGCATAAGTTTTGTTTAAAGCAGCTAGATGTGATCATCTCACAGAGGGCAAATGGGATATTTTGGTCTTGGGTTCAAAAATTATTATTGCTAAGATGTTATTATATGTCAAAAATTATTATTGTATGCCAGTTTAATTGAAATAAAAGCTGAATGAAATTCAGCTTCAAAAAGGGACTTTGTAGGAAAACTATCATTTGTAGAAGATTTTTCAGTTTTGAAATAATGAAACATTCTCTGTTTCATTCTGAAGTCTGATTTTACAAAGCAGATAAAATTAAAAATGAGACAATCTAAAGTACCATAAGTTTCTACAACTCTTAGTCTTCTAAGTCACCACTGGAAAAAAGGAAGTAAGCTTATCTATATAAAAAAAAAAAAAAAAAAAAAGTGATCCCATATGTGTAACTGACCGATTTTTTTTCCCCTCCCCGCCAAGGTTGACTCTAGATATTTTTTTCAGTAATTATTTCTTAAGTAAAAACTGTCCCTGAATATTTATTGCATTTTGGGCTCGATTCGGTTGCCCTTGGGTGCTCTGCCCCGTCTCCAGCTGTCACGCTAGTGGCAAGGGACTCCCCTATGTCCCACGTGGGCATCTTGCCCCAGAGCACCCGAAGTGGCACGGGATGGCCACGCTCAGGCAATCAGCTCTTTACTCCAGAAATCAAGCAAAAGATTTTAAGCGGAAGCATCAGCATTTGTAATAACCATACCCGTGCAAAAGGCAAAAACTCTCCAAGAGGTGATAGTGTACTTCATGAGAATTGTGACGGGAGTAAAGGTTCTCATAACTCTGATAAATAGATAAATAATTAAATACAAAATATTTTCACTATGAGGCAAAGAATATTTTATCTTTGATTTTGGTTATAATGTGTTGGCAGGCAGCTGATCCTAAGTGGCAATTTCCTGGATACGCTGCGATTAACTGCTTTCTGGTACAATACATATGGTCATGATTTGAGGTAAAATGTAGCATGTTAGGCACAGTTCCCTTCGATTAAAATATTTTTATTGAAAGAACAGAGAAGCAAAATGAGGATTACATTAAATAAGTAATTCTGTAACATTTTAAATTACAGATTAGGCCTGATTGCCAAGTTCCCTTTGAGATCTGTAAGTGCAGAACCTGTTAATCCTAAGAAAAGAAGTACTAAATCAGAAATAGAGTCCTAGGAATATCTATATTCACAGCAGGAAAAAAAAGAAACACAAAAAAGGCAAAAGCCAAATAAGCTGTTGAAATATTGGTGTTGTATGTCCTGTTACTGTCTTTTTGATCGCCTGAGCACTGTCCTAGGAGTTACCAATTTAGTGCTTTGGGATGGCAATACTTTATTTCAGATATTATTAAGGAAGAGTGATGTGAAATTTAATATGCTGGTTTCCTTTCTTGAGTCCATTTGTTACCATATAACCCTCCCAAACTCATAAAAATGAATAGAGATGTATCTGCTTACCTGAAGGCCAGCCATCTGTTACAGTACAAAAAATGTCCCGTTCTAAGTAAAACTTAGCTGTAATATTTCCGCCTGTCCCAGTAATTGTTCTGATCTACATTTCTGTTTAGCATGCCGCGATCTCCTCTCTGAGTTTGTATGTCCTCACAGTTCTCTTTTGGAGGGGGAAAATTTCTCTGTTCAGATAAAAATCTCTCCCCTCACATTCAGCACTGAGGACTTGGAGAGGCTGCAGTGTGCTGGGGTTCTTTGCATTTTAACTGTCCTCAAGTGCTTTTGTAATTACGTTTTATATAACCTTTCTGGATATGAGATAGCCTTAAACCTTCAAGTCAACTTGGTTATTCAGAAAGCCTTTATTTAAATTGATGATAAGGATGTGTTAGTTATATATACATGCTTTATATATATCTATATATACAGTGTGTTGTTGCGGGGGGCAGCACAATGGAGATGTATCACTGCCGAGGGGCAGGTCGATGTGTAGATTGATATAGATTTGGGCACGGAAGCGTGGTGCGTTTAAGTCATATATGGTCATTAGGAATTGAGGGCATTCGGCATCCCGCAAAATCAGATCTAGTGGCAGCAAATGCACCCGTCCGTAGGATAAAGGTGACCCAGGGAGAACGCTGCCCTGCTCTTACTTTTCATTGGGTGATGCGATGCAGAGCCGGTCTTAAGGACGTTGTCCAAGGGGCTGGCAAGAGCTTGGGTTATTGCAGGGAGTGATGTTGGCACAGTGGCCCTTGCTGTGCCAGTGCTGAATTACGCTTGCTTTCCAAATGGGTGGGTTTGGTAAATTTATACACTTGTGATGCACCTGACGAAGGCCCCAGGAGCCAGCTGCCTATTTTGCAAAAAGAAGCATGTTTTTTTGCAGAAAACAATGCTTGCAATAACCATTTGCAATAAAATGTCAAATCCTCCTGCTCAGGACCGGTGCCCTCTGCTTGGAGAGGCGTCTGCATCCCGCTGGGCAAGGGGCTTTGTGTCAGCCAAGGGTGAATTAACTGCTGCCGTGATTAGATCTGCAAAATCTGTGGGGATGAGAGTATTAAGTAACTACAAAATGATTAAAATGCAGCTCTGGCTGATGATTGTACCATGGCACTGCAAATGCGGCCCCCCTTGTGTTTGATTTCCTGGTAGAGAAGTCAGTGAGGTTAGGAAAGCTGCAGAGCAGAAGTCAGGAAAAGGATGATTAAACCTGCTTGTGTTTGCACAGCGACAAGTTCTGCAGAGGGTGGATGACCAAGGACTGCGTCCTTTCACTAGGATCTCCACCACACTGAAAATAAAGTAGTTTTCTCCAATGGTAAAAACCTGTATTTCAGCACTAATTAAAAATAGTGCCATAGCACTTCATTTATTTACAAAATACACATAAGCTCCTGGTGCAAGCGTTGACTTTCGCCTTGCAAGAAGTGATGGGTCCCCCAGGAGATCTTTTCCCCGTGTCCATTGGTGATGTCAGTGAGTCCTTGATTAGCTGCTGACACACGAAATTATGGGGGTCATCAAGGTTAATGAAAGGCTTCTTTATATAGCCATGCCCAGGCACTGTCCCCCTCTGTCCCCTTCGGCGCTGGATTGGGGGGTGACCTCAGCGAGAAAGTCAAGGGAGAAAATATCAGTGCATGCTAATCAGCGTCTCTGCTAATATCTAATTATTTAATGAAGGGGGAGTGTGTTATTTGCAGCGCAGCGTTTCCTATGAACCTGGGGCGGTCTCTGCGGCGGTGCTGCTCAGCCGTCCCCACGGCATTGCCGCCCGTTCGCTGGGCCACGACGAAGGGGTTTTTTGCAGGTGAGCATCAGAACTCGTGTCCTCACTCCGGCAAGGGAGCCAGGCGGCGTTTGCCCTTGCTAGGAGGTACCCACGGCTTCCCTGGAGCATCCCGAGGACAGAGGGACTTGCAAGGGACACGAGGATGTGCCCAGCGCCGGGTTGATGCTGCCTGCGAGGCAGCTAGGAGCAGGTTGCATAAGGCTGCATGGTCCTAACGCCTGTAACTCCACCGTGTCCTTCCGAAACGTGCTGCAAGGGAGCAATGCGTGAGAAGAAATAATTGGTTTTACATTTGCCCACCTACATGCTTGTGTCAGTAGAGAGGATTTTCTAGGAACATCCTTTCTTTTTTGTCATCTCGTAAGAGAGGGTGCTGCAGGGTCAGGTTTTGCTTTGAAAAATCCTCTCCCTTCCCTGTTGATCTGGGTCTGTACTTGCCGTCACTGCTGTGCAGCCCGGGCATTGGTACCTATTAATTTAAGTCATCTTCCTTTAAAGATTCGGCTTAGAAAAGATTTCCCGAGTTAGAGTGACCTAAACATATGCCGTGCTTTCTTCAGATTAGATAGTTATTTCCATATTAATTACTGCTGCAAAGTTTGCCCTTCCTGGCCACCCCAATTGCTTTCTGCCCCTCCCTTTTGGGATTTGCTTTTTAGCAACCTCTTTTTTTTGCCCTTTTGAGCATATCTGTCTTACTGTGGGGAAAAAAAAATATATGGGAATTTATTTGCTTCACCTAAACTGTAGTTCTTTAAATGTTTTTGTTTTCAGATCTGCATGTGTGTATGTACATCGCACTCTTGCCATCCACGTTTAGGATGTGCTGTCCGGCCCTGAATTATGGAGAACATAATAAAATAAACACAATACTTTAAGTCTCAACTGAACAAGGTATGTGCTGAAATTTAGGCATCTATGTAGCTCATTAGACTTAACGTGGCTTGTAGGTGAAGGGACTGCCTGGCCGGACGGATGGGTGGTGGTGGCTCCTGGTGTGCATCCTGCACCCTTTCAAACGTTTTGGGGGTTTCACTGGAGCAGTGCAAGATGGCACTTCGATAATTCACTGGAGCAGTGCAAGATGGCACTTCGATAATGCTGTTTTTTTTTTTTTTTTTTTTTTTTTTTTTAATATCCTGAATTAAGCATGTGAAGTGATTTAGGCTAGAAGCTACTAGGAAGGAGATAATTGTTCTTTTATTATTATAATAGATCAAAATAAAATCAGTTGGTGCTTCTGAAGTGGAGAGTTTTTTAACTGGAAGAAGTGTACAGTGATTCTTTTACGGGGTTATCAAATGGCACAATAAAACAGCGAAAAGCATCTCATTTTCTAGGCTGTTTATTTTACATGTCTTCCTTGAACTGATAAGCGTTTATATTCAGATCTGGGATTCTACGGGGAGTATCAGCCACAAAAAAGACCAAAGAAGGATCCCTAGATTTTGAAAGAACTATTTTTGCACATGCAAAAGAATTCAAATTATTTCCTGCCTATATTTACACAAAAAGTTAACTTACAACTGTGGATGCAGAACAGATATTAATGCATGCAGTTAAGCATTGGAATTGCCATTTTTGCCATAGTGTTAAAAGAGTTAGGAGTATTTATTTAGTTCCTATTCTATCTGTCATACAGCTGAAGTACTTACATAAAGGCCTAAGTAATTTTGTGTATGTTTTAATAAAAACCCCTCATCTTTGGTCTACTATGTTATTTTAAGAAAAACTTGCTATTATCAAAAATATTTCAGATACTGCGTTGCAGCTGTTTTTTTTTTTTTTTTTTTTTTTCCCTAAAATTTAGCCTTCTTTAGAAACTCACTGAAGCTGGGGCTAAAAAGGCAGGCTGAGGCTGCTGCTAGCATGGGACGGCCCCGCCGCGCTCTGGGTGCGTCCCCAAGTCCTGAGACATTCCCTGCCGAAAGCTGAGTCCCTGCTTGGGGCTTTCCTGCCTCTGATTTGGGATGCGCTTGGAGAAATGCACAATTTTGAGTCCCATTGCATGGAACAATTCAGATAACAGCACAAAACTTCTGCCTCCACGTAGGCAGCATTTAATGCGCTTGCTGCTCCCGCTACGGCGGCTGCCGTAAATTGAACTTTTTTTTTTTTTTTTTTTTTTTTTTTTGCGCAGATTTTGTGCCCCAATTAGCAGTGCTAATTGGGGCACACGAGTACATGGCACTCTCCCCTGTGGAGCTTGTCAGCCAGTCAACCAGATCACTGAGTCACCAGGAGCGTGGCTCCAACCCTGAGTTCCTATTTAATCAGGTGCAAAATCAGAGGTGCCTGCAGGAAGGACATGGTCCTGCTGCTGGGTGTCAGTGACAGCAGCCACTTGGGGCTCTTGCTTTTTCTTTTTTTTTCTTTTCTTTTTTTTTCCCCTCATTTTTCTCCTTTTTTTTAAAGGCCAGAGTTTAAAATAAGCGCGTGGTGTGCGGGAAAGGGCCCTTTGCTGGTGCCGAGGCAGGTGCTCGGCGTGGCCAGGGCTCCCCGTGCGCGCCGGTCGCTCCTACGCGTAGAAGCTGCTGTGTGATTTCCTGCCTTTTGGGACCTTGCTTGTGCCGAGACCCTGCAGAGCAAGGTGACGTGCACTCCCTGCAGGGGGGCCAGGCAGCTTTATAGCGAGCAGTCCTCTGGTTCCGTTTGTAATGTGCTTGGCATTCAACCTTTTCCTCCTTATTCGTATTTCCACCGTCCTTCCACGGCGCGTGTGGCCCTGGTGGACACCTTATGCTCCATGGCTTTGGGTGATGGACGTGTTCTCACCAGAGTGAGTGCTGAGGCCAGGGTCTAAAAATTCTCAAAATTGTGTTAGTATCCAAAAGCTAAATCCAGACCATGATCCCAATTGCCCATGCAGTGCACTCCTCTTTTTCCCACCTCCAAGTAATGGACGGCAATGTCCATTTATGAACCGGTTCTGTCACTTCAGAACTTTCTGCAGTGTGATATGTGAAATGAAGTGATGTGGTTGCAATACTGGCTCCAATGCAAAAAATAAACCCGCTGTGTCTGCTAGTGCTATATCCTTCCTAGGACAGAGAAACCTCATGTATACGACAGATGAAATACTTTTTGCCTCTGTTCTTTGATATAGTTGTGTCTTGCTGTAAGGAATTGGATCCACTAGATGGTGATAAAGACCATCAACTATATCCTCCTGTAGCAAGGGAAAAACGGGAAAAAGTTAAGATTGCAATGCCCTATTAAAAAAGAAAAAGAAAAAGAAAAAAGCCTAAATAAATAAACATACCTATCTCCCTCTTTTGTATATTAAAACACATTGAAAGAAAGCAAAAGAGTGGTGCTGCTTTTCAGCAGCGTTATTACCCTGTGAGCAGCACTCAGGATTAAATTGTTTTGTCAGGATAAATATTGAGTAAAATGATTATGAATCATTGTGGCAAGTTTTAATACAGATCAGAAACTAAATTAATCCAGCTCTGTCTAACTCATCGTGGTTCTCTTTTTCTTCAGATACAAATGAATAGTAAACAACATTTTGGCAATTTTTAGGTTAATCATGTAGAACTGATTACTCAAGAAGAATGCTATTAACATTTAGTCAATTTATACCCTACTATGTGACAAATGAAAATTAATGTTGCTGTTTTTAAGATATCAAATGGGTCATGATTTTAAGGAAAATGATTACCCCTAAAGATAACTGATAATGATGGCTAAAGGTCTGGAGCACCAAACAACTTAGTACATTCATAAGCAAATACTGTGCAAAAGCAAATATAGCTTGGACTGTTTCCTGGCTATATACACAGTACTTTAGGTATTATAGGTTGAGTCATATTTTACTGTCATTTTAAAAGCATTTTTTTGTATTAATTAGCTTTGAATCAATTCTTATTAAAAAGAATGTAGTGAATAATACACAAATATTTAATCACAAAAAGGAGATGTGGGATTTTGGGTGTGGAATGATTTTGGTGAAGAACTATAAAGTATTTTATCTCCCGAAATCAGTTGTTCTTGTTGGTAGTGATATCATTCTCTCTTATTCTGACACTTTAATATTGTTTATTTTAAAGAAATGCTTTTCTATGATCAGTGCAAATAATCCAAAGAAAACTGCTAAAAGCCTTTGCAACAAGTAGAGGACAAGAGCAATGCAGGCAAAACATGTAGGGGACAAAGGTCTTTTACATATTTTAGAAATATATGTTGTATATGGTGTGACTGTCTTGGAATTGGACTATATATATATAAATTTATCTCATGCCATGTTATGGGGGAAGCTGTTATTAATTAGCATGCCCCTATGCAATGCTGACATCCTTCAGTGACTTTTGTCTCGCTATGGGCATAGGTAAAGTTGTGCTGTACTTCCGCCAGTGAGTAATTTTAAAAAGGGTTGACCAAATTCAGAGAATTTTCAAGAACTGAGGAAAAAATTCTGCTAATCCAGTGCCTTCTCCCTAGCTTAGGCTTCATAAGGAATATCCAAAGGGAGTTTTAGGACCTGTATTCATAATCTTTCTAATAGAAGCAGTACGTTGATGGGATTTCCGTTTTTGTTTTAAATCACTTTTTAAAATACATTGCATATTATAGTTTCCTCATTTGACTTATGATTGGAGCAAAACTTTTCAATTTTACTCATTATTTTTTAAACCGCAAACATTTAAAGGATTTTTTAGAGGAAATTCACTAACCTTATTGCACATTTAGGATGGAAGACAAATGCTGGATTCTTGAATTTCCTGTGTAACAAGATAGCCCATTCTTGTGCTTTTTTAGACGGATTGCTTTACTTATATGGTGTTCCAGGCAGAGCACCCCCAAACTAATCTCTATGAGATATAGGCTCCATTTCAGCCTGACGAGCGCGCAGCCATCGTGAAGTGGAATATATCAGGAGCCAGAGATGACCTTTGAAACCCAACAAGTCAGTGATTTGTGTGGAGACTCGTTAACTTCGGTAATCTACATTTCTCATTGCTTACAGCAGAGTTTTCACTTTAATTCTTCTTCTGGAGGAGACTGGGTTTGAGTTCTGGTGTGCTCGGGTCTCCAAGTTGGACAGTTATAAAAATTATTGTTTTTAAAGGGCTGGGAAAGAAGAGTGGAGTGTGGCAGTGGAGAAGCCAGTTTCTTTGGAGAAATGATCCTTGGAAAGTCTCCCCTGTGCATGAACAAGTAAGAGGCTCATGCATTTGGTGTGGCCAGCAGGATACCCCTATTCACTCCTGCTCCTTCCCAATTTATTTTAACGTCTGTCTTGCCTTAGTTCGTGGCAGAAAGTGGTGCCTGATTCACTGAATGAATGGTCACGTGAGAAAAATGCCACTATCAACCCTCTGGGAACTACTTTGCCTGTTGAGAAGTTTTGAGATGACGTCTAAGATATGGGACTTATAAATAAATAAAAATAAAAAATAAATTATATTGTCTTTACTGTCTTGAAGCTTGATTACTTAAGAAATTACTTCTTCTCTTATGCTACTCTGCCCTTGCTGTAATCAGCAAGCAGTAAAGCAGGAGACCTCTTTGTAAGTAGGAGATTTTTCCTTTTCAAATGTGGCAGAATAGGAAAGTTTAGGCAAAGCAAGTCGGTGGCTGGATCCATGGTGCCTATCAAAAATAACATCAAAAATGGTGCAGATTCTTCGCCAACCCATAGTTCCTACAGCTCCAGCATCACCTCCTCTCCATCATTAAAAACTCCTTCCTGCATTGGCTCCCTGGCTCTTATCTGATCTGGTATTACCAAATCATCTTTCACAGGTGACAGGAAGGTATTTGCCCTATAAAGGAAATCTTCCAATGTGTAGGACAAGGTCCTTTCTCTGTCCTGTGCGGCAAAGAAGACCCCACTGCTGCTGAGCTTCGCTTGGGTTGAGGTGCCCCTATTGCCTGTGCTTGATGCTCAAGGATGAAGTCACCTTCTGCAGTCTGAGGTGCAAACTGTACTGATTGTGTAAAGCAAATTAAATTGTAGGGCCTCTTTTTAGGGTATAAAATTAAATTTTAGGTTTTTTAAGGGTATTTTATGCTGCTACTCAATAAATGGTGGAGTATTCTTTTTGAATGTTTTGGCCATTTAGGCCTATATGTAGTTTCCATTTCATTTACTGGAGTTAGGTTAATGACAGTGAGAAGGAATTTGGTAAATGGCTAAAACAGCCAAAATCATTATTGGGAAAATTCTGGTAGGTGTTTTGCACGTTGCCAGAGCACAAGCCGTAATCATGAAGGGACTCCAAAATGAAAGTAAGGTCAAGTTTCCTTGTCAAATTCTTGACCTGGAGAATTAAATCATACTGTGCTTAAAAAGCTATCTCGATTCCTCATCATTTGAAGACTTCAGGTGAGGGTGGAATGCCTTACTGGTTTAAGAAAATAAGTGTTGTGTGTAAAAATCACTTGGAGAAATTGTTACCAGCATTAAACTATCACAAAACTCCAATAAAACCTCTAATTCAGTTATGGCAAGCATGCAGTGAAAGACTTTTTTAATATCCTCATATTGGACTTCTCTCTGCAACATTGTCCAAAAATGATTTTTTCTTTTCTTTTTCCCAGAAGCTGATACAATCAGAGCGATGGGAAGACAGAGATGAAAGAAAGGCAAACGAGTTTATTATTTACAAACAAGTGATAAATAGGATGAAAGGATAGCAATTAAGAACTCTCAAAGGTAAAATAAAAGCAGCAGATCTGTTGCTACAAGGTAAAGAAAGGGCTTTTCATTACAAATCAGTGGAGGACTGCAGGATGAATGGTTGCCCAAGAGGACATCTACCTGCATGAGTCAGCGGGGTAAATCACAGCGGAAGCTGGGCAAGAGGAGAACAGAGTCAGATCATGGTGAAAACCATATGGTAGGTCTTTTTCTGCTCAGAAGAAAATGTATGTCATTGCAAAAGTATTGAAAAATGGGCAGAACACAAATAAAGGCGAGATGATAAAGGTGGGAGAAAGCTGGTTTGCTCAGAAGGTCAAGTGGTGCTTCTGGGTGACCGGAGGACACAAGATTTATATATGTCCACCTCCAACTATTTTAACCGTGACACTGAATATCCTGTACCTCTGTGGCTGTCTAACCTTGGGGGTGGTGCAGAAAGACCATAGTTTAGCTGGATAACACAGAAATGCTTCTGTTAAAGACCTCTCGTAGGTCCGATATATACCGTGACTGGGACCAACGCTTTATGTTCTCTAGGTCATTTTTTTAGCCTAGGTGTTTTAAAATAAAATAGAAAAAAAATATGTACTAAGATCTAAATCACATTTAGTGGGCCAAATCCTATAATTTGTTCTTATATAAATATGTTTGGATCCGAATCAACATGTTAAACAATTTGGTTTATTAGTGTGTTTTTCAGTCATGCTACAGTGCCATGTTTTGACAGGCATGTGATCCAGAAACAGCTTCTGCCTAGAAGCATTTCAAGGTAATAAAATTGTCTCTCGTTCTTATATTGGATAGACATTTCAGAGGTGTGGTAATTGCTAAGAAGCAGAGTCTGGTCCTCATATGCTTACAGTGCCTTGAGAAATGAATGAGTATGTCCTTTCTTCCAAGAAATGTTTACAGGTTCCAGTTCACCTACCACACTTAAGCAGAGCACTGATTCTAGGACATCTTTTTTGTTTTACTCCTGACTTGCTGTAGCAAGCAAAAAATGGGCTCCGAAGTCCACAGCAGGTTTTCAGGAGTTTTTTGAGAACATTACTTTAGACTAGTTATGTATACACTGTGTCTTTAAAGACCTATTTTGCTGCCTTAAATATGATGATGGTAGTATAGCTTTACCAGCAAGTACTGATTTTTAGTTAGCAGTGAACCAGTTAAAGGAGAAACAAAGTATTTTTTTTAACCAACTCTAGCTCCACTCAGGCCTAAATTATTATTTTTTCTTCAGAAACAGGCATTTTAATGTGTCACTTTTCAGTTCCAGCTCAATAAACAACCATTTATTTACAATTTTAAAGCAATCTTCAGCCTAGTCAGGTAAGAATTATTTCAAAAGAATAAAAACATTTTCATTTCCCATCACTGCCAAAAATGAAAAGAACATGAGTTATGAGTCTTGCTATGTTGTCTTAAGTTGATTACTATGGAATGATTAAAAAACTAGCTGTGCTGTCATAGCAGAAGAGTACATTATAAGTGTAATAACAGCTTAGGGATACAATCCATCAATGCCGTACTTGGAAGAAGAAAAAAGTTGATCTATTTCTTTGGTCATCATTTTCAGCATATTAGATGACAAATAATTGTACATTCATCAATAACAATAGATTAAAGTTGAAATGATTTATTGCTATTACGCTGCTGGTATGATGGAGCACTGGGTCACTCAAGCATTGATGGGGTCTGTATTTAATTTTCACGGGTCCCTTGGCAGAAATAATAGCGAGGAAACCACCTGAAACAAGGTGGATCAAAGTTGGTGACAAGTGATTTGTAGGTCGGTTCTCCATGACTGGTGGACTGGAGGTAGCAGCTCTCCTGCTTGGCTTTGTGACCTGCTCCGTTGGCTCCTCACATTCCTGCTTGGCCAGGCAGCCATGAAAAGCA
The DNA here is from genome assembly GCA_013398735.1 of Nothocercus julius. Classification (NCBI taxonomy): domain Eukaryota; kingdom Metazoa; phylum Chordata; class Aves; order Tinamiformes; family Tinamidae; genus Nothocercus; species Nothocercus julius. The sequence continues at coordinate 794,197 of VZSV01000167.1, read as the reverse complement.
GCCCCGAGCACCGATCCTGGCGGTCAGGGCAGTTAACGAGCAGAAAATCATCACGAAACTTTTCTTTCTGTGTGAAATTTTTTCATAAAGCATTTTTGCTCCTTCTGAAATTAGCACGCAAGGAAGAAAATTCACCAGTATCCAAAGATATGAGTTGGACTGCTATTACAAAATGCAGAGCAAATAACTTGGTGTGGGCTGAGAGCGGCTTTAAAACTCAGATTTTGTTTTCCTGAAAAATCTCTCTAAAGAAAAGTTGTGCACAAATCTGGCAATAACTGCGTCATCTTACCCAAGGAATAGAATATCTACCAGGTTAGACCTGGTTAAAAGGTTTCTGCTCAAAAGTTTTTTGAACTGGAGTTGATCATTTTGTCAAGTTCTGTGCAGAAATGGGGGGACTGTGATGGCTCTGCGGCAGTGCCCGGATCTGCTGCCAGGCTGCCTGTGTTGCGGGCTGCTCGGCGCTCCGCTTCATTGGAGTTCTTGACTCAAAAGTGGGCGAACTATTTGATTGCTCCAAGAAAATCTTCAGAGCGTATTTCATTCCTGGAAGCCCCTCAACTGCATTTTTTTTTAATGAAATAATGAGATTTGAGTTAAGCAAAACTTTTAAGTTCTTGGATTTTGCCCCAATTTTAATGAACCTGAAACTCTACTGATAAGAGGATGGTTTTAAAGTCAGATTAAGTCCAAAATTATTTCCACTATTATGTTGCTTTTATGAAGAGCCGACTTTTATGGTTAAGGTTAGCATTCAAGACTCTGCATTTATGGTATGGAAGCCAACGGTGAACATAACAGTGAGAGAAGGGACTACTAAGAACCAAGATCTCACTTTCTCATTGACCAATAAGGAGAAAATGAAAAGCAATGACCTTTTAGATAGTATCTAGAAAATTCTGGAATTCCAAAATACTTATAAATAATCACTAATGTACTGTGATAATGTCCCGGTAAACTGAGAGACGACAGAGACCAGAAAGATCTCTCCACTACTGAAGGGTAATCAGGAGTGCTCTGGGTGTGTATGCTGTATGGCCTGAAAAATTAAACTAAACTGCGCTATAACTTCCTAAGGTAGAATGTCTCTGAAGTGATCTAGGACATTATTTTTAGTTGGCTTTGATGACCTTTTATGTTTTATCTTCATGCTGTTGATTTTTTTTTATGCAGAACAGAGCTAAGTTCAGCACTGGATGGCTCAAAAATCATTCTAATATTGCAATACTAATAATTAAATGAACCAAGTCAGTTTCCCTAACTTTGGGAACTTAACTATCTCAGTAATCTGTCTGGTGGTGTTTGTAATTAGTAAAGTAGTTTTAATACCAATGATCTGGGGTAACATAGAAGACCATTTTATTTTAAACCAGCAGTTGAATCCACATTATTTTCTCACCTAAAATCTATGAAGATGAATGTCCCACCTGTCCCTCTAGGAACTCCAGGCAGAACCTACATGCAGTAATACCAATAAAAGTTAGAATAAGTTGTATTTGGTCTTTAAACCGTTGAATTATCAAGATTCATACTCCTTTGAAAATCCTTATCTGTCAATAAATTGCCCAAAGTAAGTGATGTGAATAGCAATAGAGTTTTAATTTTCTGTCCAGTCAAATCTTCGTGTATCTCACACCATTTTCCTTCCTCAGTAATCTAAATAATTTCCCACCTTGCTCATGATGAATGTCTTGCCAGTTCCTACTCAGGCCCTCCACTTTACACAACCTAATTAAAGAAAACATTCCATGATTGCCTATTTTTCCTCATGCATGACAACCTATTATTTTTTCTACCACCTGATTAGGGCTTTATTATCCTTGGATTTAGATTGATTTGCTGGGCACTTTAATAAAGCACTACTTAGTTTGATTTAAAGGGTTACAGGTTTCAGTCATTCATAGAATTACTCTTATAGCTATCTCACATTGTTAAGTACTGTATAGTCTCCGTGAAAAGGGATTTGAAGGTGGCATGATGCAGGCTCAAAGAAATGAGACTCGCAGGTAGCGTGCCCGTCATGTACATTGTTAATATTTCTATTGTGAGCAGTCAGGAGAGGACGTTTTGCAATATAATTTGTCAAGGGTGATAAATCTGTTTCATCATTTCTGTCAAGAATGGATCCCGTGTATTAAAACTACTATAAATATTTTCTCAAGATAAACCCAAACTTTCATATGATTAAATAATAATACGTTTATGATGACAAATTGCATTTACCATGTGTTATCTGAAATGCGAGACAAAATTAGGTAGTTAAAGTTCAAATGGATGGAGATCAGTTTTGATTTAAAATCAAGGGAATTTTATTAAGCAAATGAGATTTTCATCGTTATTTTGTTATATCGAACATTCTCTCCGCTCAGAAATATTACTTATAAGCTTCTGCGGTGATTTAAAAAAACAAGAGAGCTTAGGTTTCAACGAAAAGTCGTTCAGAGGAACAAAGTTGGTAACTAGCTGAGTGTCACGGTTGTGTGGTTCATGGCGATGGCTCCCGGCGCTGCTCCGGTCGGCCTTGCCGAAACGCGTGGGAGATGCACAGCGTAAGGGACTCTTGTTTCCAGGCCCCATCCACTTGATGATGCAGTTCAGCCGAGCCGTGATTTAATATCTTGCTGCCTTGGCACGTCAATGCTTGACATGCAAGGTTTACTGACGTTACAAAAGACTTTTGACTATGGACTACTGACGTTACAAAAGACACCTTTGTTGAGCCCTGGCTGCAGTCTAGGTGTAGCTGTGTTTCCACAGCACAGACGGGTTGCAAAGCTCATTTGCACCGAGCATGGATGTGTTTTTGTAGTAGTACTGACTTGCCTATAGATGGGTTACAATAACTATTTGACTTACGCAAAGTCTTGGGTCTGCTGCAGCCTTTAACTGCCCTATCAATGGGCGTAATGTGAAGTAACCCATTTCCTGGCTTCCTGCTATAAAATTGTTTTATTGTTTTGTAGGAACCTCTAGTTGTAACTGGGAAATGAGGCAAAAGAGTAGAATTTTCTTTTTTCCTCAATACAGAAAATGTATCTTCTGCTTTTTTTCAATCTTGCTTCCTGAAAAACAAACAAACAAACAAAAAAAGTGTTTTCTGTGCTGGAAGAGCCTAGTGCTTGTGGATGCACTTTGTGCTCCTCCTCATACCGGTAAATCTGTTAATGTAGCTACTCGCATGCCTAAATTTAATGACTTTTGGATGGAGACCATGGTGTTGACTCTTTCAGGATTAGGCCGTGCCTGGGCTGCCTGGCCTGGTTCCACCCGGATGGATGGGCCGTCACCATACAGCACTGTGCAGAGCGGTCTTGCTGCCTTTGACTTAGAGCATGACAGTGGATGAGCTAGGATGCAAGGGAAAAAAAAAACACTGAAATAGCACTCGAAAATATGGAAAAATCATGGGTTTTGTTTCTGGAAAATAGAATGAGCTTTACTGAAGGGGAAATAATTTTATTTGGGGTTTGGTTTAATCATTTCCCTAATTCAGGGCACTTTCAGAAGTGAAGAAGAAAAAGGGGGTTGCATTTGCATGAGGACATGCTGCAAAACAATTACAGTGAAAATAAACAAGAGGATCATATAAAAGCAAAGTTGAAGTGCTAAAGAGACTTAATAGCTATAAACTGGTAGCTATTAGCTTCTAATTACTCTCAAATAATTACTGAATAGAACAGTAAATGTTATTAGCTTACTTTAATATTCAACATAAAACATTGATTTCAACAATAATTTACTATTTGGTCTGCTCTGAGATATACACATGTAAAATTGGACAGCTTTGTAAATGTCCCTAACAAATCCAATTCTTGTCTGTTATTTTGCTGAGTTGTGTGCAGGAGACATAGGTGCTGTGTGCTGCTATGCTGTGTGCTACTTTAAGCAAGAGTTAAATTTAAAATTAAAAAAAAAAAGAAAGTTAAATTTAAATATTGGAAAAAAAATAAGATTCAAGTGGAGAAAATGAGTTAGACCTGGAAGTTTGGTTGTGGTTTCCAGAAACTCGGAGCATCTCTCAGGTTTGGGTGTCTACTGTAAAGTCACTTGCTAGCCAGCATCTCCGTTGGTGTGTTTGACCTTATGGCAGGTATATGTTATTTCAAGGGAACAGATTAGTTTGCCCTGAATTAGTGACCTATTTTATATTGCATCGTCTTCTTTGGAGATATTACGTAAAATTCTGCACCTACAGCTGACTTGCTACCTCACTTTTCCTGAAAGAAAAGGGGTTGGGATTCGCTGCATGAATAATGAAAGCTTCATATTGCTTTAGGGCACCAGGTGACATCCATAAAAATGCAGAAATTGTCATAGTCCCCAAATGGAGGTAAGGAGGAACCTGTATTTTTTTCCTGTATTTTTTTTCCTTCACCTTGCTGGATGGAGGGAAAATGTACCAGGAATTTCTGTTTTTCAATGAGTGGGAGAGAAAGGAGTCTGACAGCTCCATGCCTTTCTGTACGTAGCATACAGAAGAGAGGGAGAACAAGGAGCTTTCTGCTTTTCTGTTTACAATAACGAAGCTATCCTGATGTGGACAATTAAGAAGTTTTTGTTCCTCAGAAATTATTTAGGTGCGTCAAGATGCCGCCTGCCCAGCTGCAGAGCTGGGCCTAGCTGATGACATGAATCAGTGGGGCCTCTCCTTAGCGGGGCTTTATTTAATTGCACATATCATCCTTTTTTTCCTTTTTTTCCTTTTTTTCTTTTTTTTCTTTCTGTAATTTCAGCGATGTCAAGCAAAAGTCAGATAGGCAGAGTGAGAGGGTAATCGCAACTCGAGGTGATGAGATGGGGGAGCTTTGGTTCAGCCTCAGCCCCAGCTGCTATTGTTCCATTTAACAAGCTGAAATTTATCACAGCATTCAGTATTTTCAAGTATTGTTTGTCACTGAAAGTACACCAAATAACATTTTTTTGAGAGGTTCGGGTGGCAGAGTTCGGTCTCCGAAGCTGTTTTAAAGGTGGGCAGAGACAGACCCAAATCTACATTTCATTGTATATTCATAACCCAATCTTTCCTTCCTAGAGCATGGGAAAATATGCTATTTCAATACTCTGTCATTTTTAAACTTCATAGTTGGAGATAATCACCCAAATACATTATGACAACATCATACAAGCACAAGGAAGTATGTTAGAAATTTCTTTTTTCTTATTGTAACACAAGATAGTGTTTCCCAAATCCCAAACTGAATTGCTTTTCCGTAGATAAGCATCAAAAAATACATTTCCTGCTTTCGATGAAGGTGCAATAAGGTGCTATATCAGTGTAATAGTTCAGAATGATATGCTCTAGTAGTATTTTGATGAATTACATGATTATAGCTAAAATGAACACTTTTATCATGCCTGAATTAATAATGGTGGTATGATTTGGCAAGTACTCCTGCAGTGTTCTTTAACTCATCACTTTAGAAGACAGAGTTTTCGAGCCTGTCCTTTGTCTCTGGGAAACACAGGAATCCTTTATGGTTTAAAAACACAAGGAGCAGGAGAAAATGTGACAGCTTTAGAGGAGAAAAAGAAACTAATGCATGCGTACCTTCTCAAGCTCATCAGGCCTTAATTGGTTTATTTTTCACTGCCTTATTCCAATGTCTTGGGTGCTGAGCACTGTGTCAAAAAGAAAGGGATTGGTATTTTTATGAGAGTAGGTTTGCTGTATTTTACTGCAAATACGGTGTATTTCCAAATGAGTCTACAGACCTTTTAAGGCTTTCAGCTCTAGATGGAATCGGTGTGTTTGCTTCTGTGTCTTCCAAGTTAGTTAATATACAAAGAAACCCACACAGTACGTTTAGTCCATCTGCATATAGCTGTGTATTGATGTGCCCATTTCAGGACTTCTCTAGGTGATCCAAAAGCAAGCATTAAAATTCCTCAGACTTAACTTTGAGTTAAGTTCTTCCATAATATTATGAGTATGTGTGTTGGTAGAGCAATGAGATAAACCTGCCTTACAAAATATGTCTCATTTTGTCAGTAATAAATGAAGGCCTCTGAATCTTTAGGACTATCATCTACTACCTTTAATGAGAACTAATTTTACTTGAAATAATAATAATAATAATTGTCAATCTGCTGTAGATAAGAAATGTAAACTTTTGCTGGCTATTGTGAAAAATGATTATGTACAATACATCAAAAACATCTGGAACAGATGTTCCTGTAATTATGATGCACTTTAGGATTATGCTGCATTCAGTGGCCTTCACTGGTACCTGCTGAAGCTGAGAGATGTTACATGCTTGTGCTGCTTAATTTTTATCCTTTAGGTTTGTATCAAATGCTAATTTTTTATGCTCTGAAATACCCCAAACCTGCAGGTGTGGAAATTCAGGCAAACATACGACACTGTTCTGAACTTAAGCAATAGGAAAATAATATCTGGCACGTACGACATTATAACCATGTATCTCTTATAGTTTAGTTTAGGTGGCAGTTATTCAGAGTGGCTACACAGTCATTCTCTTTTTTTGGGAAAAATCTTAAGCTCCCACATGCAGTTCTTAGTGCTTCTTAAACAAACTTGGACAATCCTCTTAGAGCTGGGACTTTTGCATCTTAATGCAAACTCTAGCATCAGAAGCAACCCCTTAGGCGTGACTCAGAGGAGCTGCTTTAACTGCATTACATGTTCACTTTCTGTTTTGGGGGGGGTTTTGATCTCTACCCAAATATGTTAGAGAGCAAAATGCCATTTGGCTGTCTTTGGGGCTTGCTTGCTCGTGCTTTCCACTTGGCAGCTGCCTTCATCCCCTGTTTTAGGTTTTGGTGCAGGATATATTAATTTCTGGTGCTCTTATAGTGTAAGACTTGTTAATAGCTTGTGTACAGAACCACCACCCCGGCTTAGCTCCTGCTATAATGAAAGAAACTTTAATTCTGAATTGATTTCTCCAATGGAAATACCAGCAATATAAATTACAATGTCACTAGAATAAAAGAGGGGGGTCGGGGGGAAAAAAGCCCTTTTTACAAGCCTCAGGATGATAATTTATAAATAAACTATAACCAAGAAGCCTTAACAAAAAATCCCTATGGAATCTGGCATTAATAGCCTTTATTTTTAATCTGATACAATAAATCTTGTAGCTATGCATCCACAACAGAAATAACAAAAACCAGGCCATGCTGGAATAGGTATGGGGGAGTTGGAGGGAAGCATGTCCTTTTCTAATTAAAAGTATATGATGATTTTCTGGTATTCCAAAGTCAACAAATCATTTCTGCCAACTTGTAGCCAGCCAGCTCGTTCCAAAGAAGTTTCTTCGGTTGGATTCTTTGCCTAAAAGCAACGCGGTATTGTCAGAGTTTCAAAATCATGTGTTCCCTTGCAGACCTCAAGAGGGATTTTGCGTGTTTGGCATCAGGTCCCAGTGTGCTGTCGTTCCATGAGTGCAGTCTGTAATGAGCTTCTAGTTGTCTTGTGAGTGGCAATGCTTTAAAAGCAAGTCTAAAAGTCTCATATTAATCATTTCTGTAATGTTTTGAATGTTTATTATGGGTTTTGAATGGGGGGAAGGATGCTGAAAACAGTTTGTCCTTGTTGAGGGTGTAATAAGTTTCTGCACGGTACATGGGGACAGAGAGGGGCAGGAGTGCTAAGGTGTCCTGTGGCCACATACTGGTCAGAGGGCAGTGCTGGATGGAGACAAGATCCTTTACATCTTGTGTTCCTGCTAGGAGGTTGAAGAAACTGCATCTACTGCATATGGTGAACACCAAGAATGTGAACTAGAGATTTTTCTAGGCTCAGACAGTCAAAGGTCTTTAGCTAGATATGAAAAACACACGCAGCAATCATAAAAATGTAATAAAATAAAAATACATTGGCTTCTCTATTTGACTACCTTAAGAAAAGCAGTAATATTCATAACAGTCCCAACATAGTCATGAGATTTTTTCAATAGCAATCAGGGTGTGGGGATCTTTTCTGAGATGCTAAATTTTGGGATTTTTTTCCTTAAGTCTTGATAGTGTAAGTAAGACTTAACTGCATGTTTTACTCACTGTGATGGTGACTGATAAAATTTTGTATTTCTGTATTGGTCTGTGCCAACCTGGGAAGACTTGGATGGAAAGTTTTACCTATGTCCCACACCAACTGTGTCAGAGAAGACCTTTTTCTGGCTACAAGGTTGGTAAGTTCAAAGTGATGATTTTTTTCATTCAAGAACTTCCCTTGTTAACCTGGAGGCCCCAATTTGAGCCAAACTCTGTGCTTGACTGTGAATGGTGATTTAGATTAAGCAAATTGTCCAGCCCTTTAAACACTATTGTGATATAAATAAAGAACAAATATCCTGAATCTGCCAAGGTTTCCTACACTTAGATTAAATAAAATTCCAACATTTGGGTTGAATAAAATATAATTTTAAAATTTATATCTTCATTTTTTTCCTTGGCCAATGCCAAAAGGATGTAAAAATATGTGGGACCAATGAACATAATTATTGCTCAAAAGAAAAAGGAGAGTCCATAACTTAGCTTTGATAAATATTTTTATATATTGAAATTTGAACTTACTGGGCAAACTCTGTGACTGGGTAGATAAGTACATGCACATGACTCAGTCCTCTGATAGTCACTTAAGGATGATAGTACCTTTGAACAAATCAGTAAAGTAAAAGTATTCCCACAATGAACCTCAGAAGGAGCTGAACAAAGATATTTAAGAGTACGATTTGTCCTGTTGCTTGTAGATCTGGAAGAAATTTAATGTGCCACAGCACTACATGTATTTTTTCTGTGTTTAGTGCATTATTTTCTCCTGGAGCACCTAGGGGCACATGGACGGTTTCTCTTGCCTATGATGAAAGCACATGCAGAAATATTCCTCAAAAAAAGAAAACTTCATAAAACAGAAATCTTACTTTCTCTTTGGGTATTTCTGTGTCATGGACGATATGTAACGTGTATGGAGTATGTGCAGCTTTCCAGCACTGGATGTAGTGCTGCTCAGTTTTAATGCTGCTTACCAAGGAGGTTATGCCAAGGCTTTTTGTTTATGATTTTTAATAGCAGTAATGTAAAAGTCTCATTGTCTTAAGTGTATTCCTACACAGAGCAAACTGAGAGACCGGCGGTAAAGCCAGAGGTTGGTTGACTTGTGCTTTCTGAAATGTGAAAATATCTGACCAAGATTGTAATAACTGAAGAGTAAGGTAGAAAAACCGAAATTTCACCCGCTTGCAGGGCACAATTGCAGGAGGAAGCATTGTAACTGCCCCTGTGACGAGGAGCGTGGCGATTAACATCACCCTTCCGTCAGCGTGGGCTGCGCGTGCCAGACCGCAGCGCCCTGTGTCAAGCCACTTGGCCATGAGCCATCGGGGTGCCCTGATTTCTAGGTCACACACATGCAAATCATCCCGAATATTTCACTGGGCGAATTGCTAATCGCTACCTTCCTCAGAAATCTGTTGGACATTCCCTGTGTGTGGCAGCCAGCTGCGATTTTTTTAAGGTGATATAGGCAATAATATGGAGGCTCAAGGAGGAGACCTTCATAAAACGGTGTATAAAACAACCAAGTAGAGTAAATTAAACATGATACTCATTACATAAATACAATTATATTTATCAGCCTTTTATAACCACACAAAGCATTTACCAGTAAGAGTTATTTTGGAGTAGATAATTCCCAATTAACTTTTACTACTTTATTTTTGCTAATTTAGTTAGATTTAATTTTTCAAATAAAAAAAAAACTGTATCAAATGGCATCTCTAACTATTACACTGGAGATGAGATATAATTAAAATGTTATGTATATGGAATTGCCGCTGATGGGAACCTCAGCTTAACTCCTATTTTTGTCTTTATTTGATTGTTGCCTGCACTGCCTAGATAACATGATTGAATTGCAAGATGGCTGCGTGCCCACAGCGGTTGGAGAAGAGAGCGAAAGAAAAGCTTGAGACAAAAATTACCTGCAAAATAGGACAGATCAAGGCTTGGCCTTAAATGTACTAAGGAATGCTATGGGGAGGCCTTCTCTGACCATATAGTTCTCCTTGGTAACACCAAACTTCATCCTCTTGCAGGGCTTAGTTTTGCTTGCTCTGCACCTAGGGAACGTCCCCATGTCCCTCCCTCTTAATGGGTCCAACTGCGCAGTGTAAAGATGATTCCGTCTAAAATTGCCACCAAAATTACAGCTCCAAGCCAAGGCAGCTCCCTTGGGGGAGGTCACCTTCCAAGCAATTTGAGGGTTTTGAGCCTCCCTTCAGCTCCTCATTTTCTTCAGGATGGTGGTAGGTACTACTGAGGAAGAGGCTCTGTTTGGATGGGGCACTTGGAATCCATTGAGAATGTATCTTCATGGTTTTGTTGTGTTTTTATTTTTTTTAAATCCTTCAGAAGGAAAAGAACCAACCATTCTGAAAGGTCTTCCAACCTAGTTTTGACTATTTTGTTTCTTCTTTTCTGTTTCTAAAACTTTCTAGTTTTAAAAACATGGGGGTGGAAGATTTGGGTATTGGATTCAATCATCCGCATTCCACTTTAGACCTGTCATGTGTCAGATTGTCCACCCTTGGCCCAGAGGTGACTCTTCTCCCAAGGGAAGGGAAGGGATAACACTTGGGATGGACTCTGAGGCCACAGGGTTCAGTATGAGATGACACCGATGTTAATCTGCCCCTTTGGGGGTTAAATATGCTGAAGGTAGATGCCACAGTGCTGGAGGTACCAACCTTTGGCTCTACACATGGCTCAGGGTCGGCTAGACACGCTCAGTGACTTTTGGCAGGGGGGTGCTGTGGAGGCCTATAATATTATTAAACCAAACTGCTCTTAATTTCATCCGTCACTAATAATTAAAATGTAAATGCAGTGTTACTAATTGTGTTCCAGACAATATGATTTTAAAATAAAATAAATGTGAACTTCAGATGTTCAACATGGCTTTAAGACAAGAATTAATGTGTTTTACCCAAGGAGGAGGGCTTATGCTCATGGTAAATATCACGGCTATCTTTCTAAAGGCTTACACTTACAGTTACAGATGCCCTGTTCATTACTTTGGATGTGTCACATTTGCTAGTATGACAAGATGTATTATGGGTGAGGAATTTTACAGATGGAGAGAAATACCCATGCAAGTTGTTTATTTGATTTTTTTCAATATTTCTCCTTTTCCTTTTACTACCCTGGCCAACCTTGGGATAATGGAATTATTTTATGCCTTCTGCACTATCATCAGGCTTTGGATGGCTGCACAAAGGCCACTGGCAACAGAATAAGATGGCTGTAAAAAAATGCAAAAAATTGGGGTAGGGAAAAAAAAAAAAAAGGTACAACCAATAACTTACCCTTAAATTTAAAAGGAACTAAATGAGGAACTTCTGGACAATTTATCTTGCTGTTTACAGATAACAAGTCACTTTGTTTTTATGTGCTCAGTCTAGTATTCCATAATTTATTTGAAAGAAGATGAGAAATAATGTAGATAAATGATGAAGTGTCAGGGTCTGACGCTCTTAAATGAAGCTATTATGGTCAAAGAGAAAACGTAAAACCTGCGGCTCATTATGAGAGCGTTCTACTTGTCAGTTAAGTGAAAAGGCCTGGAATGATTTCCAGTTTATTTGTCATTGCAGTTATTAAAGCTGTCTTTTTGGTGCCATGAAAATGAATTGAAGACTTTATTCGAAGTAAATTTGTACTAAAGCTTTCAGATGTATCTTATGTGAGTTCAGTGAGGCAAGAAAACAGCTTAAAAGCTGAAATATTACAAGAAGGCAACTACTGAAGTCCTGGAACGCACAGGAATATAAAGTCTGAGGAAGTTACACAAATAAATGAAGTATTTCATCTCTAGGGAAATAAAGCTTAGTTTTCCTGTATTGTACACCGAGACAAAGAAATCAGCCCTTGTTAGTAGCAACAAAATACTGTCTTTCATGGCACTGTGCGTGGTGCACACTGTAGTATTAAGCTATTAATCTGGGGACAGCTTTACCAGAGAAGTGGGGCTTTGTGATGTTCTGCACCCTGTGGGTTTGGAAACCCCTTCTCTTGGTCAAAGGATAGATAGTGCAGTAATGGCAATGATGGGGGGTTATGGTCATTGAGGCTGATGCGGCTCAATGAGTGAGTGTGAAAGATGAAGGGCTCAGAGACCAGCTCAGCTGGACCCATTTCCTGAACTGAATGATGGCTAGATGACACCTTGTCTGGCTACACGGGATGAAGATGTTATTGGCATCTCTCTCATGAAACGATCTTAAAACACTGGAAGCCTTGCATAGTTTGGAGGTTGGAGTAAAGCTTTAGTTCACTGGCAACTGACCTCGAGCTAGCCCTACCACTGGGATGGTCATTGGCACTCGCTTTATTGCAAATTCTTCCTTAAGATTCCTTCTACTAAACTGTAGGTCTCAAATTTATGTAGAAACCTTTGGTAGGTTTGTTTTATTCTACCTAGTGCTTTGGACTTCTTTTCCAGCAATCATGTTCCCCACAACCGCTTCATATTTTCCAAGACAAGTTAGTATTACACTAGTTTGGACTGTCCAAAAGGAAATTGAGAGTCTTTCTCTTTTCTTTTTTTTTTTTTTTACTTTAAATTGAAAGCTGCAGGAGCACTAAACCGAATGCTTAACTCCAAGCTCCAGCAGTCTTAAGCAGTATAGTTGACACTTTATTGCAGATATTACAAATGTTATGACATGTCTTCAGGGTCAAGTTAAAAACAAAAAGGGTTCCACATTCTCATCAGAAGTAATCTGTCAGTTTTGTCATCAAATATTATAGCAACCCTCCATAGCAGCATCACAGTCGAGGGTTTATCATGCTCCGTAGTATATGTGTACATACTCTGATTTCCAAGGGTTTATATCTGCAATAAAAATTCCCTCTGGGCTAAAACTTGGCATTCATAGCTCAAAGGGATTTTTTTTTAATTAAAAAAAAAAAAGTATAAGTGAAGGTTTTCATGAATGATAAGAGCACAAAAAATCTATTCTGCATTTTAAAAATATTTAAATCTTTTAAACCGGCAGACTTCAAATGTGCAAGTGGCCAAGTCTTTTTACATAAGAGACCGTTAAAAAGGAGAGCCCAGGAAGGGGCTAGGTGGTGGGGCAGACAAGCGCTATGTGCTCGTCGTGAGTGTACGTGTCGAGCATCTGATGACATGTATAATTAGCAACACATTCCTAAAGCTCGTGGTGTCTTTATCTATAGAAACAGCTACCAATCTGGTAATTTTTTGTTTCTTTTTCTGTTATGGTAGCAACCAAAATATACAAGACATATGTAGATGTCAAGGCATACAAGACATAGATGGAATTGCAAAGACAAAAGGCATGCCCATACAAATGATGGACCTGGAGGGGATGCCAAACATGAATGGTCACTGTACTGATAGTCATCCTGCTGTTCAAGACTGTTAATCTCGAGTGCTCATTTATTGCTAAGTAATGCTGTAGCATTGGTCTTTGAATAAGTGGTGAGGAAAGTAGGAGCAACATAAAAGTTATAGAGATGTTTGTCTTAAATCGTGATGAAGGCTGGGCCGTCTATTATCTCTTCAAACACTCCATCCTTAATTCTTTACTCTTCACTCCATTCTTAATTCCAAAACAGACTCTATCTAAGCTATATAGCTTACACTTTGGATACCAGGGCACATTAATGAGTCACCAGTGTGACATAAGATGCTGGCAAACCAGTAGAAAATGAGCACTGCTTTGTAACAGGGAGGGACCACCCCATGGGATATATTTTCAGATTATCAGTTCAACTGACTTCCTAAGTTGGGGGAAATAAAGGAAGCGAGTAAAGAAAATCAGCCCTGGGTGGGTTTTGTGCTCCATGAAAGGGAATCATCCTCAGATAACTCTGCGGGTGCTCCTTTCAAGGCCGACCTGTTAAAGCAAGGTGAAAACATAGCTAAGGCCTTCCTTTCAGGGAGTATGTGTGGGCTTTTGGAAGATGCTTGGTATTTTCCTGTGAGTTCATCAGCAACTGGAGAGCCCTCGGATGTGGCAGGGGAGAAGGCCCTGCGAGGCGCCTGCTCAGAAGGCATCGCTCTTGAGCTCTCTGCAGGGCAGCACCTTGCCTTTGCCAGAAGCCGCTCCTGAGAACTGTGAAGAGAGTGCTGGGAAATGAGACTGAGGTCAGAATTTTGTCCTTTTTTATTTTATCCTTTTTTTTTTTTTTTTTTTTTTAATGTGAGTGACAAGCCTGTTGCCTTGCTGTTAAGAGTCTGACTCTTCCCTTGACTGGAACACAACTTATTTTCTTGTTGCAGTTCACTCTAGTGGTAAGGGGAGATCCAAAGGGTTATGAGCAGCCCGAGACACGCGTTTTCCAAGGGCAACGCAGTGATGCCACGGGATGTTGCAGGCTATCCCAGGAGAGGCCGTCCTGGGAGACAAGTGATAGGTGGGTGTTTCTTGGCAGGCTGCAAGACTTGAGAGCTGCTATTGCCAAGATCCAAAATACAGGAGTTTTCCAGGAGTTACTCGGTTGCTATCAGTTCTGGAAAGACAAGAGCCAGCACCAGATAAAGGCCTGACTCTGATCTTTCAATGCAATCTATTACTCTTCCAATTAACCAGTTTACAATAACATTTAGCAAATATGGATAGACCCACACTGTCCGCAATGTGCTTATTTTTTTGATGTGCTTTTGCATTTTTTCAAAGCAGTTCCTATGCTTAGTGCCTTTGGAGGTTACTGAGAAGAGGAGACCCATTAGTCATCAAACGCTTCTGCAAAAATCAGTGCACCCACCCGTACAGCGTTTGCGTGCGCTCGCTCTGAGTGAGCATATTTAGGTACATTATTTTCACTGACCACTGTAGCCTATTTCATACCTGCCCTGTGGCACCAATTCCCCTAGTTTCAGATGACAGCTTCATACTGTCTGCTACTAGATCTTTAGAAATGCTTCCTATTTCCAGCATCTGGGTAGTTCCTGATGCAGTAGAGGAAGCTTTTGGAACAAGGGGGCTGTTAGAATTGAAAAGTCTTGTATATAAACACAACAATGCTGCTTTTCTTTTCACTCTAACAAATGCACAGGCAAATGCTGTTCTGTGATGCTGTAATGAACTTCCAGTTTCTGCATCAAGCAGACTGCAAATGATGGTGACAAGTCGGACGCGCTACAACAGGGTATAATCCTGATGGGATGGAAGAGGAAAGGACTGTCCCAAGGGAAGGAAAATGGTTCCAGCAAAGGCCCATAAATACAAACCTAAGTACTCTTTTTACTAGTGCTGGTCTATTATTACAGCCTAAAGGAAGTTCACTTAATTAATAATTAAGCTCCCCATCTTCAAGTTGTTCTCCGTATGAACCTTAGCACTAGAATTGTCCAGGATTTTTTTTTTTCTTTTTTTTTTTAATGAAGCTGTTGCCTTTCAGAAAAGACAGCACCAAATGCAAAATGTTCTTGGTTTGGAATAACAGTATTCTGTATCCTCACCCATGTTTACCCGGTTTGCATGATTAAGCACTGGTTCTGCTTTGTGGTGTTTTATCCATGTTCCTATTTCCTTCCATGCTATCTGTTGTGTTGCAGTTCATACTTTACTTGGTTTTCTCTTTAATCACTAGTACGACTTGATTCGAGACCTCTTCGAGCAGCTGTTTTGAGCAGTTTTGCCTCTCCGTTCCCATGGCAGGGCAAGCGCTTTCTTCTTCAGGCAGCAGAGAGAGGGAGAAAATACTCATTTTGGGGGCTTGATAGTTGCTACCTTCCTACCAGTGAATACTCTGGACTGTAAATCTTACCCCATGTGCAAGGAAAAAGTGTTCACATACCCTGTTAATTAATACTATAAAGATCATGTATTAAATTTATTTATTAAATAATTAATATTAATTAATTAATAGGTTGGACATTTCTTAACAGGTTAGCATGGATCTCTCTGAATTGTTGCTCTCAGGTAAACTTTAACAGAGGGGATGTAGGGGTGTTCAGGCGCCTGTGCTGGCTGGGAGGCAGAAAAGGAGCAGCCAGTCCCTGCACTTGGCTGCCAGGCTCCCTCCCTGGTCCCGTGCCCAGGGATGGGACTTGGCCTCTGCGGGGCCTGACAGCACAATATGAACAGCCCCGAGGCTGAGGGTCAGGGTCGGCATTAATTACTTTTTATTTTGCTCGGCGATGTCATCAGAGAGGGGACTTCATTATTATTTTCTTTTAGCTCATGTGGTCGAGCAAAAATGAATACATGCAGGCTGCTCTTGTTGTAGAAGGGGAGGATGATCCAAGAGCTTGGAGCAAGGCAATAGTAATGAGGGTGGTCTGTGAAAATGATATGTTGAAAAAATGAGGGATAAAATTTAAGTTGCTGATCACCTGCCTTTGTTGACTTTGCAAAGCTTACTGGAGACTTTACTAGGAAAAAAAAAAAAATTGTCATTCCCTATACTGCAAAATTAGGTGAGAGCACTGAATTCAGTGCTGATTTCACACCAATTACTTTACATCCGTATATAGGTATCATTAATGATACAAGTAAAAATACTCTGTAAGGATTTCTTACTTCTGAGGGCTTGGGAGTTCCCTTTTCTATGATTTTTCTTTTTTTAACATTGAAACACTAATTATAAAATAGGTTGCATAGCCTCACTGCATCTGTGCTCATGAAGAGCATTAGAATAATGCAAAAATAGAAGGATTTTTCTAAAGTCTGGAAAGCTCCAAAATGAAATTTAAAGTTAATATGGCAGGCCACATTTAAAGATGGAAGGCATCTAAAATTTCATTTTACTGTAAAGGCATTTCCTTGTACAAGTGGGTTTGCCCCTGCTTGATAATGTGCCCATAACCCTGCAAAGTCAGGAGACGGCCTCATTAGCGATTTCACGTGAAACTTCAGTGTTATTCCACCTTACTGAGTAGTGCTGCGGCGCTGCCCTAAAATATGCAAAATTAATAGGGAGAACGTCAGTAAAAAATTGTTCCCGAGACACCCAACCTGCAAAGATAGAAATGAATTAGAGATTAAAATCTATGACATTTGACTGTTCTTTTTCCCCTTGCTTGATTTATCTCTAATTCAGACTGCTTAAGTTAAGTTAAATACAGATACCACAGTCGGGGTATTTGTTAAGGCCCTAAGCTGACAAGTACAGAGCGCCGGCCATTATTTCTGTAGGAAAGTCAGAGGTTTGAGCTATTCATTTTGCGGGCCGACACTCAGCACCACAATTCCTTGAATTCCCCAAGCTTTTCGTGTGGCTTCCTCAAGGACAGCTATCATGTCTTCGCTGCAGCGGAGACAGATGGGACTCAATGTGTCATGTGATGGATAACACCGGAGCCACAGTACTTAATCCGTCTAATACTAATAGCGGCATTATCATAGAGATTTATGAGAATGTCACTTCCAAGTTCCCAGTTCCATTCATGGGTTTTTAAAACTTCAGCTGCAAAAAACATGCATCCATCCCATTAATTCTAATTATCATGGTTCATCTTCTCAGCAGTTTTGTACTCCGGAACCTTTCAGTGCAAATTAACGTACCAAAAAAGTGTATTAATTAATATTTGTAGCTTTTAATTTCTGCAAGAGTGTTGTCTGGAAGCAGCTGGCAGTACAGGGCCGCTGCTATTGAATCTTTGCCAAACAAGTGCAGATGTAATTTTGTTATCTCTTGCTTAGTCATTTACGCAAATTAATTTGAACAATTAGCCTTTTACTGGTCCTTCATGAATCATGCAAAAGGGATCTGCCAAAAAATTGCTAGTTGACAGAAAAGAATTGGTTAACATTGTAAATCTTACAAAAAGGTATTGCTATGTTTGGTGTAAAGAATGACTTCAGTAAAAATCTTAGTGATTTTTTTTCCTTGACCTGCTTATTCTACTTCAGAATGTTGATTACATTTTTTGGAAAAAAAAAAAAAAAAAAAAAAAAA
>VZSV01000167.1:694936-776157 GCA_013398735.1 Nothocercus julius | reverse complement strand
AAAAAAAAAAAAGATTTCCTTGGTTTCTTTGGACACTGTCCTAGAGGGAGCGTCTTTTCTTACCCTCTTCTGGGTAAAACATATGCTCGAACGATAGCAAACTCAAGTGTTTCAAGGAAGTAGCATCGTTGCTGTTTTCTTAAATATCAGATGTATTTTAGTCAGATAAACCGAATGATCAAGATGAGCAGCGAGCAGTGCCATTCAGAGACTTGCTGCGAGTGGAGATCTCCTTGTCGCTACTTACATAAAAGATGCAGTCACAATTTCTCCTAACTGGTTTATGTTATTTAAATTGCATCATACAGTCATGAGCCTTGTGCTGGATATTCCTAAATGTAACCTCCCAGGTCCGTTTTACAATCTGGTGTTGACATCCCAGCTGAGTTCACGATTACCTGTGCCTTAGTTTCCACTGTTAAGACAGTTACTGCCATTTTAGAATGTGAAGTGCTCCGAGGCAAAAAAAAAGCCCTAACCTGTGTTCTGGGAATACAATTTGTGTCGCTTTCAGGACCAATTGCATGAGAATAAAGTTACTGAGATATTTACGTAAAGCTTAATATTGTCTAAGCACTTTTCTGCCTCCTCCGCCTGGACAAGAGGATGGCATAGGGTGACCTGTCACTGCTGCCACCCCCCTCATCCCTGTTGCAGAGCAGGTAGGCTTGAGGGATTGCCGTGGTCCCTTTCATCTTGATTAGCCTAAGGCTGAAGTGTTCACCGTAGCCAGCCTGATCATGTCAGAATTAAAACGGTTTGGTAGAAATCAAACCCAAACTCAAGCAAATGATGCCTTGGTTAGCCCGGCCTCACGGTCCTGGGTAAATTCCCTTGCTGCAACGAGGTGAACTATGGGTGCCTTCCTCTCTAATTGTTTTTTGCAAGCTGCGCTTTCCCAGCCTGTATTGTTATTTCCATTTGTCCATTTGATTGCAGAGAGAAGAGACCAGATGTTGTGTGACAAATCATAGCTATTTGCAATCTGTTGGAATTCTTATAAATCGTACTGGGGATCATTTTCTGATAACTGATCCTGCAATCACTTATGCACGTGCATCACTTAGAGCATAAGATGTCCTATTGAAGTGTGTGGATCTATTCACACGGTTAAATTAAGCACGCATCATGCACGTTTGTGTAAATGTTTATGTTGTAAAATATGCTGGTATTTAGGGCTTGCCTGTTAGAATCACCATTGCATTAATTTACATGAATCTCCTATTATTATTACACAGTGAAAAACACTATCAGTTAATGTTTTTATTGTAGCTTGATATATACGGGTCCAAATTTGCCCTAAGTATATGCTGCAACCAAAGGAGCTCATTCTGTTTACTGATTTGTAATTCGCATCAAATAGTTCTTTTGGTAAAGTGCATCAAGCCCAACTCCGTTATCCATCTGTTTTTAGGGCGAAAGGCTAATCAAAGAAGTGGTCTCTCACTGACACACTGGGAAGAATGAAGTTAGTGCCTCCGTAATTGAAAGTATCAGTAGTAAACTTGGCTGGAGCTTGATTAATGGTATATTAAAATCAGAGTCTTCATGGTGAGTGCTAGATAAGGAGTTTTGGGCAAATTACTTGGTTACTGGGAAGCCTTTAAATTTTAATCATGGAGACACTTCAGCATCATTAGGAACTGAAAAAGACAATGGGCACTGGGAGGAAGTTATGTGAATTGATGTGCTTTTCAATCTCTTCTTCTGCGCTGATATTGAGTGATGCATTGGCTGCAATTGAGAATGCTCTTGCTCCCCATGCCTTTGATTGCTGTTGTTATAATTTAATATTATACGGTTCTTTATGATCATGGAAATCAGATGAGTTAGTTGCAAAAGATGGAAGGTTTTAGTATTAGAAAAATTAGTTTAACATCACAGTTTTTCTCTGCTATCGGGCTGGGTAGCAAAATGAATGGACGCTTTTACTTGCAGTTAGAAGGAGTGGAAAGAGAAAAACATGCTCTTTTGCACACATATTTATTCTTTAATGCGATATTAACCTTATGAACCTAAAATAATTATTTATACTTTAATTTAAAGTGTATTTTTGTATAGTAAGTGTGGGCATATCAGGATAGTCTTGGGGTGCATATATGTAGTAGCTATGCAGTAGCTGTATTTATAGAGATGTGATTTATGTAATAGCTTTATGAGAATATGTGTGGAATGTGGATGTCTCTCCTGGGTGACAGGTTCAATTCATACAAGTGCCAATAAAACCAATACACTGGACCCCTTCACTCACATCTTTTTCTTCTGCCTGGGATTTTGAAATGACTCTAAGGATGTTAGGCGCTCGGCTCCAATATCATCCAACAGGCTAGAAATATTCAACATATTTGAAGTGACAGCAGGGGCTATCAAATTCAGTCCCCTGCTTTTCCAGGTAAGCGTACACTGGAACTGAGTTGGTAAAGTGACCAAACTAATTTAAAGTTTGGTCATTTGTTTGCCTCCATTACTACTGTAGGAGAACCTCCCCATATCTCCCACCTGGGGATGTCATTTAGGCATATTCTTCCAACAGTCACAAATTTATCTATAGTTAGTGTAGACATTTTCATATTTGCACCAATATTGTCTAGGGAATTAAGATAGCTTTAACCCCCAGTCTTTGATTATTTTTCTAGGCTAAATAAAGCACTTTGTTTAATTCCCATCACTTAAAAAATATCCACTGCTAGCCTGCCTATCTCTGCAGGCCTTCTTTGATCCTCTTCCATATTCTGCTTGATTTTCTTCCTGTGCACCAACAATTTGGAGCACGGAGCTATCCAGACGTGGTGTCAACACGGGCTTACAGAGCAGCACAAATATTTTCCTAATGCTAATGGGAAAACTTGGCTGTTTTCTACCCCGAAATGCTCCATTTGCTTTTGTGTTCATGGATGCACCACGCGGGTGCCTTGTAGTCAGCATTTTGTGAAATCTTTGCCTTCATCTGCTGTTTCCAAGCAGTAAGTTCCAGCTGTCTGCAGAAATGCTGATGATTAGTTTTAAAATGGTGAACTTGCTGTGTTGCTGAAGTTTGTACTACTAAACTTTATCCTACTTCTGTCACTGCAGTCCCCAGACCACATAATCTTACCTGTGTTCTGTTACTCCTTTGGGGTGGCAATGTCTTCCAAATTCATGTCATGGAAAAAAAAAAATGTAATTGGTATACGAGCATTCTGTGTCAAAGCAATTATCAGAACTGTTAAATAAAATCAGTTCTGACACCTAGGCCAAGAGGGATTAAAAGTGATTTGTCCAAAGTCACATTGGAGTGCTGTGAAGAAGATGGTCTAAATCCCAGTGTGTTCTCTAAATTACAGAAACATTCATTTTCCTTCTAAAGGAACATTTACTGGGCCATGAACTAGAAAACTGTAAGCTAAGAAAAAGATTTCCTTCTAAGAAAGAGAGAGCTTGTTGCAAACAAATCTACACTTGTTCAGATAATGGTGTTATGTAGAAAAAAAAAAAACTCTTTGCAGTAGGGAGAGCTTGTTGGTTTTAGACTGGAATTTATGGTCACACCATAATCTCTCACACAGTCCAGTTTGGCTGGAAATTTGGCGCCGGAGATGCTAATGTAGGGTGTAGGAACCAGAAGCCTAAGCTGTTGGCTTCACAAAAGCATCATGCTTACCGAAGGTCTTTTCCAACCATAATGATTCTGTGACTCTGTCTCCAGGTAGCTCTTCTGTGCTCTGTGTGACCACCCTGTTCACCGACTGATTCATCTGCCCTCTTCCTTATTCACCTTATTTTGCTTTTTCATTGCGTCTCTTTGCTTGTTTTCACACACACGCACAACTCCCAGCAGCAACAAAGGCTCCTGGTTAATGCATGCTATAAATGTTTTAAAAACTATGATCCCACTCCATGGAGTGGGAGCTCATTTTCCACCCCTCATCTCCACAGGCGAGGGGTTGAGTTCTGGCAACACTGGAGAAAACATCAGACCTGAAAGGGAGAGGAAGAAACATGTCCTGGCAGGGTGAGTTGGGCTTTCTTTTCTTTTTTTCTTTCATTTAATAAATGATGTGTACTTAGGGATTTAGAATATTAGAACAAGTCCTAGGGGGATATGGATTTAATGGAAGGGGATGAAGTTGTTGTGGAAACATATCTTTATTAAATTTTCTCATTCGGATGTTTATTATATGATTTATAGAGACTTAAGCTTATTAGGTGCCCCTTTTTAATTTGTCGCATAGTGACTCTGTATATGGATATAGCCAGGTTGGAGGTGTATTCATATGTCCAGACTAAACCAAATGCTACAGGAAACCATTCTGATCAATGGATCTACCTTCTTTTACAGGGAAAACCTCATACTTTCAACCAATATTGTCTCATGCAAATATGAATATATTCTGTGCATGCAACATATATTTCAGGATTGTTCTTGAACTATATGATTTAAAAAAAAAGTACTTTATAGTATTATGGAGGTTTTTTTGTATCTATGTGCATATAAGCTAATATAAATAGGACCATATCCCCAGTGGTATATATTCTGCCATGAATTCACAAATCCGTTGTTTTATGTTTACAGTGCCTAATTGTGGGCTTAAAGCTGTAGAAAAATTGGAGGTGTTGCATATGAATATGTCACGCTTATGTAATGTGGTTTAGATCTGCCTAATCAGCCTTGTTGAAGAGTACCCTACGTGTGACAGGCTTGGATTATTTATTAGCTTCAGACTCTCAATGCAGAGAGAAGTACGAAAAGTTGGATTGAGCATTTCTAAAGTGCAGGAAAGAGCTCAGAAGCTTAACAAAAATAATAAATAAGTTAATAAAATTGTCATTTGCTTCAATATTTTTCTTTCTTTCTTTCTTTCTTTCTTTCTTTCTTTCTTTCTTTCTTTCTTTCTTTCTTTCTTTTCTTTTCTTTTCTTTTCTTTTCTTTTCTTTTCTTTTCTTTTAAAAGGAAATCCCAAGTGACTTATAAAATACATCATATCTGCTTACAGTGAACTGATAGACTTCTGATGGTTACAGACTGTCTACTATCATTAAGTATATTTGTGTTAAATTTTGAATTCTCTGAANTTCTTTTCTTTTCTTTTCTTTTCTTTTCTTTTCTTTTCTTTTCTTTTCTTTTCTTTTCTTTTCTTTTCTTTTCTTTTCTTTTCTTTTCTTTTCTTTCTTACATCACCACATCACTGGGAGGGGAGCAAAAAATCAAGAAAAGCATCTGATTAAAGATCCATCATAAATTAATGAATAAAAGTGTAATCCTGGCACTTCATGCTAGAGTGGAACATTTTAAAAAATCATGAAGTGAAACATAAGAACACTACAAAAGTTTGGATTGGGGTATAAGAATTATTTGGAAGACTGTGTGCTAATCAACAGCAAATGTAGGAATCAGCTAGGTTGATAGGGCAGTGAATGACTTGTATTTTTTATATGGGAGTTTTTCAATCAGCACTTTCTGAACATGGTTTCTTATTATGATAATGATAATGGGATTAATTATCACCATGAGAACAAGTGATAATGGTACTTTGAACTGTATTTGTCACCATATGACACAGACTATTACTTGCTTTTACATTCTCCGGGCTGCATGTGCCCTGGAAGGAGTTGACTTGTGCACTAAACCACAGACTGGCCTGCGAGGAGATGTCCAAAGAGGACTAAAACTGGCCTGGGCACGACTCCTGTCCTTTTCCAAGTTCATTACCTGGTTGCATTAATGGAACACCAGGAAAAAAGCTGAAATTAGTCCCTGGGATTAGTATTCAGCTGCAGAGAATAGTTTAAATGTGACGACTTTGTTTCTTGTCTCCATATTATTAGGGAGAGGAGGCTTCTCCATACAAATCCTGCTCCTAAAGATGTCATGAAATTTATTCTGCAAAATCGGTGGACTCCATGGTGATTAGATTGTTTTATTTTTATTTTATGTGTTATATATATTATATATATATTGTGGGAAAAGAATACTGGATGTGAAAGTGTTGTCTTTTACACTCCATAAATGAGCACCTCAGCACTGTAAACTGCAGCATGATTTATCTTATGGCTTTTATTTTGGGGGTGGAATCACAGGTGAAAATGTCTGGTTATGCTGAAAATGTGGCTTTTTGATCCTTGAACGGTGAATGTCTGGTGAATATTTCAGAGAAGCCCTTGAAAAGTTAAAATATATATAATTAGAAGAGACTGCTTTAAAACTAAGTTGACTTTCAGTCACAGTCCTAATGTATGCCTAATTCTGAAAAGAGCTAATTTCCGTATTTCCTGTTCATACCTGATGAATTTGCTGACAAAAAATATTTGCTTGAAATTGGTTCCACGTGCAGTGAATTGCAAGGAACATTTTTTGTCTGCAGACATGACCAGGACAATGTGTTCTTCATAGGAATGTTTACCCGGAGCAGAGAATATGTTCCTGAACTTCATTCCTGGTAATTAAATTTATTCAAGGAATGTGTAAGAGGCTGCTGGTGCTATTTAGGGTCTCCGGCTATACTAACTAATTAATGTATAACTGACGTACACGTACTCAGCTTTAATAATGTTATCCGATTAATAGGCAATAACTACCTCAGTAAATCAAAATTAAATGCCCACTTATGGCACGGAGTTCCAAACCCTCCTGCCTAGAGATTTTACATTGATTGATTCATTAAACATTACATTGTCTTAGGAAGATTAGTGCAAAAATCTTGAGCTGCATTTGCTTTTTGTTTTATAGGGAATGTTTTAGTGAGCAGAGCAAAGCGTATGTGGAAAAAAGAGGACCAAAGAAGGAAAATGTGTGCTGTGCTTCTTGGTAAAATGCAGATGCATTTTAGAATAGGAAAAAGAAGCAAGCATCAACCTGAGGTTAGAAGGGAGGAGTGGCAGTGGTCATTCGTGAACGGAGATATTTCTGGAGAAGAAATTTAGGCACTTCTCAAAAGTGCCTTGCTTTTCCCATGGACCTCCCAGCAGGGAATGCCATCAACCTCAATTTTAGATCACAGATGAAAGTTTAGCAGCAGAAATAGAAATTCAAACTATCCCTCTTTGTGCAACGCTTTCCATTTTATAGTGCAAAGCTTTCCATTTCAGTCTATACTAGTTTATTTTGGCTAAGCACCTATTAGTTATGTTTCATAAATAGGTAGTTTTCTTTCGCGATAAAGCTACTCTCTGTAGAGAGATACATTTTCAGTATTACATTATTTCCTAGAACTACATTTATCCCAAATTTTCAGACATATGGCCAGCTTCACCACTTATACATTAAATTTGTTAGCTATCCCAGTATTTGTCGTATGTTCCAATTCGCGTTTGTGTTGTTCTGTACTCATTAAACGCTAGCAGACGTTACCCAGAGTGCTGATCACACGCCAATGCCTTGAACACCAAAGGCCAAATTTACCAAGTGATTAGTTCATGGAGTTTTAGACTGGTAGGTGAAGGAATGTGAGATATTGGGAAGGCAGGTGGTTCATATAATACCTTTCTTGTATAGTATAAGTCAATTTATGCAGAGCATGAGAAAGATTTGTGGTAATAGAATTATATTTATGGTCTATATTTTGCTATCAAATATAATGAGATATGCAATCTTTAAGTATTTTTTATTGCTAATGGTTGCTGGTATTGGCTTGACATGGCATTTATTTATGGTCAACCTTCTATCTTTAATATTTTTGCCTGGTTCTGAAAAATATTCATTGTGAAAAGGAATAAAATCAGCAAAACACAGTACGTAAGCATGTAACACGATGAGATGCCTTGGTGTAGTACTTACTTTTACATGCCGAAATCTTGGGCTTTAACAAAGCTATTCTAAGGGCAAGTATTTACTGCAATGATATACTTTTCTGTGAAACTCTGTGCTTTTGCCACTGTGCTAACCTGCAGAAGATGAAGATACATCTTTACTTCCCTTTAAACTTTTCCAATCGTTCCTTTCCTAACTCTCTGTTCCAACGGTCCGTTTTAAGCAACAGCTCTGACAGCAAAACCTATGAGGGTTTTCAAATTCAATAACCACGAGTGGAAGGAAGACATCCCTCATCTCCACTGCAGCTGAGTAACTGCAGATCCATAACACCACCCTCTACCCTGGAGGTCTTCAAAGTCATCAATCTGACGGAAACGCGATGACAGCTCGGAGGGGCCCTGCGGGACCGGCGGCGTGCGACGTTGCTCTCCGAGGTTTGTGCTTGTAGACCGCATGGCATGCGGTGACTTGCAAGGTGAGAGGTTGAAGCTTTTGGCTTCTGCAGCACCTTGTGCGTGTGGCCATCGTGCAGCCGATCTGGCCCAAACGTGCCGGGGACAGGAAACCTGCCTTTGCCCGGAAAACAGGCAGCGCTGGTGAAGGAATCGATGGTCAGGACGTGCTAAAAGAGAAATTCAAAGAGCAAAAATATTGTTGACCTTAATATGTTTTTTTAAGAATGTATAGAATATAAGCCTCATTCAAAATCTGTCCTTCTGTCAGTCTGCCCTTTCCCTGCTCTCGAAACAGCGTTTTGCCATGGCTCGCAACAACTGCTGCTGGGCAGATTTCCTGAGCCCTGCCTTGGCGAGAACTGAAATGTTCGTGTTCGCAGTTACCATTTCACTGTGAGATCTTTCTCTGTTCCATCCTCCTGAGCTTGTTTTTCCTAAATATGGAGCGCATTTTTGGAGTGACCAGAATTTCTTTGGAATAAGAAGTTTCCACATTTCCCAATTCAAACAGCCTCTCTCTCTCTTTTTCCCCTCAAACTAGTTTTCCACAAAGCTTTGAATTACAATATCTTCCTTACACAATACCACGATTTTTAGCGATGTCAGAGGTGCTCTTGTATGGGTGCTCGTAATAGCAAAATGACTAGAATATTTTGTGATTGCTGATGTTCCTATGCTGTTGAACTAAAAAAAACTTAGAAAGGTGTTTTCTATAAAGTTTTAGGTACTTTTTTCCTTCTTTGTGCTTTTAACATATTCTTTTAGTCTCTTCAGAAAAAAGAAAAAAGTATTTTTTCCAGAACTTATCCCATTTCATATTACAAAGTATTTAATTTAATTTCTCATCCGTCAGCCAGCTATGAATGTGCATGTATGTGTATTTAGATAAAAACAGACAATATTACCTCTTCTCTATAGACAGCAGGGAAAAGATTGATAATTTTTTTGTGAAGTTTTCTCCTACTACGATCTAAACCTGCCAGCTAAACTGTGACACACGTGCAAACCCAGTGTCCCAAGTCTGCCAGACAAGGCAGCTTTGGTGGCAGCTCTTGGTGAAGAAGGAAGAGCTTCTGGCAGCAGAGTGGCCCAATGGGCTCCTCTGCTCCTAATTCAGCTTTTTCTGCCGTCATTGTAGTCTGGATGTGGGTGCATTTTTGCATGCTAATACTCCACAGGTTCCCCAGGGAATGTGTTGGTATTGCAGAAGACCTTGGGATGAATTTCTGGAGGAACCTGGCCTGTTTGGGCCAACTTCTTGCCCTGTCAGCATCACCTGCCTTAGGCGTAGTGATGAAGCCTCCTTGGCTTCGCCTTCCTAATACCTTTTTAGAGTATTCGTGTATTTGTTTTTAGGCCTCAAAATGTCACCAGCTAATTGTCAATCTTAAGAGAGTGTTAAGACTCTTCATAAAAAATGATGGCAAACAAATAGCGGAAAAGCTTTTCTTTCCTTTTCAGGTTAAAATTACAACATAGATGAGGATTTGGCATATAGATGCCTTAGGAAGGCAAGATGAGGCTTAAACATCCCAACCTGAGTTCACTCACTTCTACTTCTGACTTATGTTGCTGATCTCTGTTGTAATACATGATCACCTGCTCCTTTTCCATCAGTATAATGTGATGGCATTCAAACCTAAGTGAGTCCATTTTTAGCTCTGACTTTTTTTTTCTTTTTTTCTTTGTAATTTAAAAAAAAATCACAGAGAGAAAAAGAGACGTTATGCCTGATCACTCTCTCGGTTACCATTTAGTCCTGCAGTTGATTACCGTTTTCTCTGCAGATGTTGGAAGGGGACCCATCCTGATTGTTCTGGCATGAAAGAATAAAGCTTGGAGGCTAAACCTCACGAGTCAGTCAGATACCAAAAGAGCACCAAAATGTAGTGGGAATTGGCTGTTGGGAGCCCTTCTCTCTCCTTTTGAGGACACAGCTTGATGAATTCTGCCTAATACCCGTAATTTCTGATTAACAGGAATACATCTTAGCTCAAGACTTTGTCCACCTTCTCTTTCCTCCTGCTTTGCTTTTGATTTGTCTCCAGTTTGTCTTTGGTCATGAAATTGATTTTTCTTTCAAGCTGCCTTATACCTGTGCTCTGCCCCGACAAGTCTACTGATGCATTTTGAGCCAAATTCTGCTTGCCTTAGGTTTATAGTCAGTGGATTTCTGCAAGTCAGATATGATTGTGTGTCCTCTACATAATGTGGAGACGATGAGTGGTTCTGCTTTGCTAATGCCAGTCTCCAGATCACTGAATCGTCTGTACCACGAGCTGCAATGTGCAGAAAACACACGTGTGCTGCAGAAACACAGGTTTTCACCCCAGCTCTCCAGGGTATTTGTTGCTTTGCTGCAATACTTTCGGGTAAAGATGTTCAACCATATCGCAAACAACTTGCTTTAAGACTGGAGCACATACTGTTTACTGCATAATCCTCTCTAAATGCTCTATTTTTTTTTTTTTTTCTGGAGTGAAGATTAAAGGACGGAATTACATTGGAACTGGTGGAGGCATGATCCATGCCCCCTTGATTATACGGAAACATTAAAATATCATCAGCATGTTAATTTTATCATCTGAACTCTATGAGATTTATTCATATCTCTTATCTATTACATTAGTCTGGGAATACAATTTATTCTGATGGTGGGAATGTCAGGCAGAGAGACCAAAAACATCTGGACTTCTTAATATGAAACAAATTTTCTAGGATGTATATTGCCACTTTAAAATTAATTCTGCTAATAAGGAGGCAGAACTCTCATAGACTATTGATCTTTCAAAATAACTTTACTGGGATAAGACAGGTATATCCAAGGAAGATTCCCTGGGGATTTGTAGTTCACTTATCTTCTGTTACATTTCTGAATATCAAATACAATAGATTATTTTAGCATCCTAATATAAAACACGCAGCAGCAGATAAAACCCAGCCATTTCACACTAGAGGATTAATAAAAATCAATGAAAATTCCCCTGGAAAAACAACATATCTTAAACATTTTCCGAGTCTGAATTGGTGGATTTTCTTTCTAAACATGTAAAATCAATATTAATTAAAACCAACTATTAAGAAACCCAAGCCCACTGAAAGACAGTTTTCATTTAAAAAAAATGTATATATTGCATTACCCAGGCTATGTTATCACAGCCCCTTTTCAGACATGGAGCAGAGGATGTTTCTCCCCGCTCATCCTCCTTGCAGGTGCTTGAGCACGGAGGCTGGAGACGTACCTGGAGCTCAGTGCCAGCCCGACTCTCTCCCAGTCCGACTTGACTTCTTGGAGTGCAGGGAAAATAAAGCAGAGCCACAATCTGTAATTCAAAAGCTCTTCCAGGCTGCTCCAGGATGGTGGCATTTATACGCTAAAAGTTCGGGGCCAGCCCGTAGCAATAACTTGGTAATTGTTCTGGGAAGACTTTCAGCAGAGCTATCTTCTGCACAAGTAAACAGGCGTCCGTAAGATTAAGAATTATATGCCAGGGCTTTGACACAGCCATCAGTTATGCCAGATGCAAATAATTTATTCTTTGTCAGTTCAAATATACAATCTTGTTTGGATGGCTCTAAATTTATACTGGCACCAAAACGCAACGAGCGATATTATTTAAGTGTGGCGTTGAAGGCGCAGATATGCATCTCTGATGACCCAAAAAGTGGAAGAAAAATGTTAGTTCTTTTTTTTTCTGAGAATAACTCATCATTACTGTGTAATCAGGGATGATGTAATAAGCACTGATGTAATAACTTGTCATTGCTGTGCAATAATATAACACAAAATGTTAGGATGCCTTTTTCCCGGCATCTGTAGGTGACATGGCCATCATGGTGATTTGAGCTTGGAGCAGCCCAACAGTAGCAAGGGGATTTGACTTCTGTTTTGTTATTGATGCACTATATTCCCTTAACTTTCAGAATACACAGATCATACATAACTGCCCAAAAGGACAAGGTGCTTTACTTAAAAGTGCCTAGTGTAATACTGACTTTGGCTATTTTTTTATGGGACAATTGACCCTTTCCATGCTCAGAAAACCACTTAATTCTATTGTGTATTGGAGCAAAAACATTTCTTTCTTTATTTTGACTATACTTATTTCACTGGGGCGGGTTGGTTGCTGAAAATGTTGTCTTCCTTCCATTTTGGGTTTTGGATATTGAACTTGATCTTGAATTGAAGTGGCACATGGCTTTAAATTTTAAATCATAAAATATTCAATTTAGACTTTCCAAAGAAGAGAAAAGCACATATAGAAAAAGCGTGAGAGCAGTCAAGCAGTTGCTACTGCAGAAGTTCACTTTTGACGAGATGAACCTGGGGGAGACGCTCAGTTGGCACAGGATGCTGAGCAGCAGCTCGGGCTTTACCCTTGCAAAACAGCAGAAAATATAGATTCAGTTCAATGAGGATGAATGCAAACACTTAACGTTATGCACAGGGACTAGTCCAGTGTACAAAGTTAAATGAGAACCTAAGTATCTTCAAGATTAAGGCGTCTAGCTTTAAACAGCATCTTGAATGTTTAGTTCATGTTTGGCGAGACTGTCGAATTATTTGTTTCTGTACCAGAATCTGAAAATCCTGCTCATTTTATAGGATTGAGCTTACATGGATTTACTGGACAACAGAATAAGTGAAATTTAAGACACGCATCTTAAGCTGAGTTCATAACGGCCCACATTTCCAATAACAAAACTAGCGGTGACAGTGATATATGGCTTTTTTTATGAGACCTGATAACTGATGGATATGTGATCTTATAAATGCTTAGACAAACTAATGCACATAATTATATTTTCCATTTGAAGTCTATTGCTAGGCATTCTAATACAATATCATTAGTCGAAATGGCCACAATGATACAGCTTGGGCAGTTTGTCACAGTAATTACAGGGTGATTATTTTTGACTGGAATAAAGATTTCAGTTTTAGTATGGTAGAAAGCATAATCACAAATTAGAAACAGTCTCAGAATAAAAAAAAAATCAGGGATAGAGACTTTAAGTATGGATTAGAGTATAATTCTGAAACAATTTCTTTAAAAAGTGTGCTCATTCAGCAGAATGTGTGATTTCTCCCAGGTTCATACTAAGTTCCTGCCTAAAAGGATGACACTTTCCTAATTAACAGTCCTATTGTTTAAGGTTTTTATAAAAGAGAAAATTTGGACACAATAAGTAAGGTTTGGATTATAATTTACATAACTGCTAAAATAGGCTTTCTTTTTTCAATCGACAAAAAAATAGATCATTTGTCTTCACCGTTTTCAGGATGGTTGATTAAAGTAGACAGTGTCCTAACATCTGTATTGAAAACTATATTAATCAATTGATTAATCACGAGGCATTAATCAAAATCTTCCTTAAGTGTTTTAGTTTTGGAGCAGCTCTTAGTATTTTCTATCAGATTCCTTTTAAGGTGTCCATTATAAAGATTAAATTTGGGTGGTAAATATTGAGGGGTTGAGGCACATGTGGCTTTCCACTTGAAGGTCACAGCCATTGCTCATTAGTGTTACTTTTAATGGGATAAGAAGCAAAAGTTTTTAATATGTGACTGCATCAATTAATCAAACACACATTTGATTTCCTTTCCAGTAAGCAGTCCATATTTTCTGCATGTGTGGAGAAATTCCTGGTGCTCTGCAGCCGTGGATATTTCAGGGTACGTTGAAGAATATTGCATGTATTTAAGATGTTTAAATTGTGCATATGGACATAATGAACTGATACACTGCCTATAATAAAGAAAGTTGTTTTCTGCTATAACTAAATGTTCTGCTTTACAAAACTCCATTTAAAGGAGTGCTGGTCAGCTTTCATTAAAGTTATATTTAAACAATTTCCTTTACTCTCTCCAATGAATGTAAAACCTCAGATTACGGGGCATGAAGTGTTTTAGAATGAAAGAAGTTAGTTGGAGTATTTAGTTGATTCAAGTGAACCATAGAGGACCTATGCAATGATGCCGATCGTCTGAGAATTTCACTCTGTTTGTTTTTCCTCTGTTCCTATTTGTTTTTTTCCAGCCTGAAATATTAAATACCGGTACTCAAGAAAATGTATTTTGTGAAGCATCAATTACAGTACAAAAGAAAACCACTGATTGTACATCTCTTCATGTGCATAAAAATGTTTCTTCATCTTGCAATCCCTCTGTAAGTGATTCCTTAAGAAAGATTTACTGAATCCTCGCTGTGGCTGTTTGGCTGAGAGATTGGAAATACCTTCTCTCTAATGTATGCTTTTTGAGAAAAAAAGAAAATAAAAGGAAAACAAGAGAAACACCTCAAAACCAAATATATATTATTTATATTTGTTTGGATTTAACAGTACACCAAAAGAAAAAAAAAAATGCATCTAGCATTCCATTCACCTTTGGCAAAAGTTTAAAGAGGCACGAAATCAAAGCATAGCAAATGAAATCCTGCCGCTGCTTCCTCCGTGCCTGAAGAAGCTGCCTGGAAGGCCGCGTGCTAGGTACTGCTGTTCCTGTTTCTGGGCATACATTGCTTCCTCCCAATTTCACAGCGCTCGGGACAGCGCGGATCCTCAAGCTGAAAGGTTTTGTGGTTTTGTCCTCAAAACAACTGGCCCCGTTGGAAACCCTCGCAGCTGCCCTTCGGTCTGGCCAAGGCAACTGCTCCTGCTCTTCTCTGCCCACCAACCATCCAATTCCTTAAATTAGCTCTTTTGATGGGTCTTTGCCCATTGCTGCATGTCCCAACAGAATTCCCTGCTGAGCGCTGGGAAAATGCGTGAGAAATTTTTCACGCTCTTAAAGACGATACTGGGCCGCTTGTCCTATAATTACGTGAAAAAAGAAACATGTGTCTTAAAGTCTTGAAATAATCAACAATACATATCTGGAAATAAAATAAAATCTATCCCCGTGCTGCTCCTCCACAGCTGAGTTCTGTTTTCATTTTGCTATTGATGGTGAAGGTTGGTTGCCTTCAGCGGGAAAGGAAATGCAATCTGCATAATTCCCATTAGTTCTTCATCGCGCAAATATATGCTGATAATAATTCTGTATTGGGTTAGTTCATGGCTAATCATCTTTATACTTAGCAGCAGGTGCTGTGGCAGCGCTGGAAAAAAAGTATCATGCATTTTAGAAATTACTGCTGTACAATATATCTATAATGCACCTTTCTTTTTAATAAAATTATGTTCAACAGTTCATCAATTCAGCTCCTGGAGAACACCACTGTGATACTGGCATGTAGGCTTTATCACTGTTTTATTACCAAGTGCCACTGATGTGTGTGTTTCTTTCTCTTTTTCTTTTAATGGGAACATGGACCAGAGAAAAGAGCTATTGAAATATGTGAATAGAGTCAGTTAGCACCTAGGGGCTGTTCTGCATTTTAGATTATGAAGAAGATATAAATGAAACATTTTCCGATTATGTGCAAGTGCGGGGAATAAGTTGGTCATTTAAAGCCAATGTGATTTGGTGAGAAAAAGATGAGGAGGGGAATACAGTCTGATAGTAAATCCGATCAGTAAATGATATTGGGTGTGAGCATTTTGTAAGGGGAAGATTAGAGGAGCTACAAAAAGTGTCTTTAAAAAAATAGCAGAGTGTTTTAATAAGGTCACAGTTATTTTTGGACATATTCTTAGCAGCCTGGAGTAACTGCACTGAAAAAAACTATGTTCTTTCATGAAAAAAAAAAAAAGAAAAGAAATTTCTCTGTTTTGTGAATAATACGTTTTTTCCTAGTATGCATTCGGCTTTCATTTCATCCCAGCTTTCTTATCCAGGAAAAGAGTAAGAAACAAATCAAATTTGTATCTAACTTGAAGAGAAGCAGTTCTACCAACAGAAAGATGTGTCAAAGAAGGGAAAAGCATAGGAAGCAAATGGAAAAGTCTGGATAAAATATCTTAAAGACACTAGAAAAATGATCTATAAATCAGAATTGAAAAATTAGTCAAAGGAAAATATCTGGAGAATTTTCATAATGAAAATAAAAGCATTTTGGCTAGAAGTGAAGAAGGATGGTGGATACAGAAAAAGGAAAACTACCCAAAAGAAGGGAAAATGAAGAAAAATTTTCAAAAGAAGGAAGCAAAAGCAATAGGTACGTCATGTTATTTTAAGGACAGTTCTCTGCAAAATGTTTTCCTAACATTTAGTAACTTTCATTATACAATTGTTTAGTCATCTTGAGCCCTTATGTAAGAAAACATGCTGCTGAGTCTGCCTAAAGCACGCTGGATTCAAAACCAGGTTTCAGGAATTAGAATTAGTTATTTAGGTCACCCCAGAGTGAAAAAATCTCAGGAAAAAAAAATCATTGATTTAAATTTGGGTGAGTAGAAAATGTCTGTTTTCATATATTTTTACTTAGATTGAAAAAATGTAAGCCAAAAGCAGGTATTTTTTTAACTCAATAACCAATGAAGTAAAATCGTACAGGAAAGTGAAATGTACTGAGTAATCTTAATCTCATGTAAAATAATTTTCCATAACAAATGTAACTGAAAATTGTGACTAGTCATAATACGTATATTTACATATAATATGATTTATGAGGTGCTATTGGTTGATATTGCTAGCAAGTGGGTTACTTGCCATTTCTGGAAAAAAATGCAGTCAGTTTATTTTGATGCTAAAAATAGATATAAACACCTAAGGCTTGGCCCTGCAATTTTAATTTTTTCTTTTTTTTGCATAAACTGTAGTTTAAATTGAACCAAGTTTGCATGAAATGTTCCAAATTTTCTCTAAAGATAGAAAAAAATATAAAAAATTGAATTATATGATGGAAATGCATGTGGGTAGTGAAATCCAAAATCCTTCCATCATTTTCCTATGTAGGGGCTACAAACCCCTTCCAAAGGAAAAGTCAGGATTTGCTAAGAAGAGCTTTCCCAGGACTCTGTTAAAAAATATACAGATAAATAATTACTTACATCTTTTTTTTCCAGGAAAGAGGAATAATGTGACTTGTTCATGGCCTAGCTAGAAAACCCAGTGTCGGCTCTAATTAATTTCCTACAGCTAATTTAGGGTTCTCCCTTGGTTCAGCTGAGGATTATTGACATACCTCTGAGAAATATGTAAAATTTTACGGTGCATTTTTCCATCTATTTTTCCAGCTGCATATTTCCATATGTTGCAAGTAATAGAAGCAGAAAACATGTTGTTTGCTTCAACAACAAGGTGTCTTTATAGACCAGGCATGATCAGGCCTGAATTTTGATATTAGATTTGTTTTTTTGAACACAAATTTCTGAAAGTGCATCAAATTTGAGTAAAAGCAGATGCGTTCTGGGGCAGTTGCCGTCTTCCCCATAGACATGTAACAGGCATAGAAGGCAGTATGGATTAATGTGAGTAAGGAATAAGCAATAACAAAGGAGGTGGAGCTGCTGTTGAGGAATATTGATAGGCTTGTTGACATTTTGTGGGGTAAGGTGCATGGCTGGGATGTTAAAATCAGTTGTTATTACCTGTTTCATAAAAGGGAATGGGATGAGGGAAAAAAAAAGAGAAAGCAGGTGTGGATGAAATAGGAAAGTCTATTGTCTCTGAGACAGCATCTGTTTAAACGAAATGTTTTCATCTTTCCAAGTGACTTATATTCGAGTGCTTTAAAGGAACCAGGTGAGGAACTCTAGAGTGGCTCTTGTTTTTTAAGATATTTTGGGGATGCCGAGGTCTTCATCCACCGCTGCTCACTGGCTTGTCCAAGAGGAGATGTTAGGGAGTCTAATGGCATCGCGGGATCCAAGAGGACCGTCTACCGGACGCCCCTGTCGCTGCTAGCTTTAAGGGGGCTTCCAGGGTGTATGCTGCGGAAGCAATGGGGGGTTACTGGCAAGAGCTCATAGGATGACTACATTTGGAGTTTCAGGTCAGCCTCCACGTTATTGACGCTTTGGAGGTGACCTGGCTGCTTTATGATACTCTAGAACGGAAAAACGTTGGCCAGTCTTCGTGGGTTTGTTTGTTTCTTAGCTTTACAGATGAAAGTTTAATAAAATGTAATATTTGGAAGCTGAAGCTGTGCCACCTCAGCTTGGAGTGCCATTCTGCTTTCCAGCAGAAAGGGTAGCGGAGCTGTAGGCTGTGGCAGCTCTTCTGCGTTACGCATGGACTACTTTAGAGACATGTATTTACAGCACGGATACTATGTTAAAACTCCAAATAAAATGTAATTACCAGTGTTTTGCAGAGTGAATATTTATTTCTTCTTGAAGCATGTGGCATACAGGTGCCCAAGGAGAGAAATCTAGGAATGGAGCATGGAAAAAAGAAACCACAGTTACAGGACTCAGAACAAAAATCTAAATATTCTGAAAAATAACCCTAGAGATAAGAATGAGTTAATGCTGGCATTTGCTTATATATGGTGTGATTTACTGGATTAGTGCAGATAAGGGATTAGGAAGTTAAAGAAATGGTTCTCTGAGGGGCTGCTGCTTGAAGCCAGCTCTAGCAAGTGCAAGCACTACAGGGTATGGGGGGGGAAAAAAGAAAGCTACGTTCCTAAGTTTGTATCCTATTTCAGCCTGTAGCATAGTTTTAAAGGCAAATTTTCTAGCCTTACAAATGAAGACTGAAAATGAAGAAAAAAAAGAGTGCAACTTTAATAATGTCTCTGCAAATGTCAGAGGGATGATATTGGTGCCACACTTGTTGCCGCCGCTCTCCGACTGCTCTTCCTTATTGGCATGTGCCTCCCTTGTTCAGTCCAGGCAAGGTCTGAGCATCCGTGTCGTGTTTTTGCAAAAAGCCTATGTTTGACCTTTTTTTGTAATTGTGACACTAGTTGAATTCTGCTTTAGTTTGTGGCAATTTACTAAAACCCTTGAGAGTTCACTAGTTAATTATTGCCAAGTGAATTTTTAATTTGCTCCTATGATTGCATTGGTGAATACAGTCATTAGTGGGAAATTTATTTTAGAAATTGGCACTAGAGGGAGCTAAGTAATTGTATCATTTATGTATCTGGGAAGGAAAAAAAAGAACATTCATTAAAAAACTTGCTTTTTTCTGAACCTGCTGATTTTACAAATATGGCAGCTATGCCTCAGCAAATTATAAGCAATAATGAATTAGTTAATTTTCCTTACTGAAAACTGCTATGCTAAGATTATTAAATTACTGCATTTCTACTTAGTGAAACTAGCTACCAGTCAGTAAATTAGGATTTCTAAGACTCTTTGGGGAGGGGGATTTTTTTTTGTTGCTGTTACTGTTACCCTTGTTTATCCTTATTTGGGTCTTAACAGAATTAAAACATGTTGCACTTCCCAAATTGCAAGTTTGCTCCATGGGGAATTGGGGATGGAGAATCGCATGCTCTGGCTCCTTTCTTCATGACTTCTCACCTCCAGCCCTCTGCACTTCCCACAGATTTTCCTTGGCATCCGTGGAGCAGCACCACCATCCTGACACAGGATCCAAGCGTATCCCACCTCTCCGGGCAGAGATGCCCTCGTCCTCTTGCTTCGGAGAGTGCAGCTTTAGCCAGGGTGTTTTGGCTGCTCTGAGACTTGGGATTAGTGTTTTCCTGGGATTTCGTGTAATGCTGTGTCCTCCCTTAGATGCCCATAGAGGTAAGTATAATTGTGGTCATAAGTGAGAATGACATTGTCCTTAATGGTGGAAATTTAAGCACCTGCAGTACTTAATGGATATTCGCTATTTCTTTGGTCGCTTATGAAATCTGGGTTCTCCTTTATGCTGCGAACAATTTTTCCAGGTTATTTATTGATGGTTCTTGCAGTCTATCTCCCTGTGCACAACACCTCCTTGAACCCCCGTCGGAACGACGCCGAAGCTGCCGAGAGGAGACGTTACGGTGCTTCACAAGTCACTTTTCCAGTATGGATTCCCCTGAAAAGTACACAGCACGCTTCATGGCTTTGACACTTCAGATGTGCTGCTCAACAGTTTAAATTAGTATAAGTAATAATATCAGCCATAATAGGTAATCTTTTCTTCCCCTACCATATGTGCAGGCAGGCAATTGGGCAAATGATGCGAAGTCCTGTTGTTTTGGATATGTTTCCCCTATGACTTTACTCGTGCTTGGCTAGAACAAGACATCTTGCCTTGCACTTCTCAGATGTGAACTGTGGATTAGATTTAGCAATCTGATATTGTTGTACAGGAACTGGTGCCCAGAACTCATACTGGTTCTTTATATTCCTAATAAACGGGTCAATGTTAGTAAGCATCAAGCTATTTCTGGCAGATTTCTGGCTTTTAAAGCATCCACAAGTTGTGGATTTACAGCAGAGTAAAATCCTTTTCAGAACTGGTAATGCTCAAGTCATCTTTACCATCTACAAATGCATTTTTCTTTACTCCTTTGATTTAGCTTTACTTTTGTACTATAAGTCCATGTCACGGAGGTCAGAAATTGTGGACAAAAGGAGTAGGGGGAAGTATATTGCCCTTTCCCAGTTTCTCTGCAGTATCAACTGGTCTGGCAAAATTAACAAAATTTGTAGTTCTGCATGCACTTCATGCATTTCTCTGCCAGGTTTCATCTCAAAATGAACGAATCTGGTAGCTCCTCTCTCTCTCTCTCTCTCTCTCTTTTTATTCTAAAGTAAAGCAGAAAGATCTCCTGATACACATTAAATGTGGTATGTGAGTGTATGCACTGATAGGAAAATTCTTTATATTTCCTGGCATTGACCAGGAGTAGAGGCAAGGGTTGGAAAAGACCGGAGCAAAGGCAAAACATGAGCTTTATAGTCCATGCAGTCATTGCACCCTGCTCCAAGTAAGATAGGCCAAATTTCATACCATGCAGAGATGGGAAATCAGTAAATAAAGCCAGTCTGGATGGGTGGACTGCCAGGGGGAGAAAACAGGCGTCAAGAAGGGCTACGTACATAGTGAATCAGCTCCTTAAGGAGAATACTTGTGCAGGAAAGAGGGAGAAATCTGGAGATCAGATTGTACTTCTGGCACACTGATGGAATGCGGAGGGCAAGGTTAAATTCCTTCCTTGCATCAAGGAAGGTAAAGCCAGATTTCTTTCATAAGAGATGTGGGTTTTATATAATTTCTGCAGGGAAACAAAAGGGTGATATCATAGGAGACAGGCTAGAGGAGGTGCTGGTGGTGGGGGGCTCTGGAGAAGACACGGCAGGA
Source organism: Nothocercus julius (assembly GCA_013398735.1). Classification (NCBI taxonomy): domain Eukaryota; kingdom Metazoa; phylum Chordata; class Aves; order Tinamiformes; family Tinamidae; genus Nothocercus; species Nothocercus julius. The sequence goes on along the minus strand of VZSV01000167.1, from coordinate 754,835 downwards.
GAAACCAAAGCTGCAGAAGCAAGTCACTGTCTTCCCATTTCTAATGGACTTGCACTCCTACAGACTCATCATTTATGCCATGTTCAAGTGCTCTGTTGAGACTATTATTTCTGATTGATTCAGTCAATTTATGACAATACTGATGGATCAGGCTTGTTTACTGGCAGTCATCCACCTGTTGGAATCCTTCGCTTGCATTTAGAAATAGGGACTGCATTTTGTATTTGTATTTCTGTGGCACCCAGCACAATGGAAATCTGGGTCAAAGACGGTGCCCTATCGCTTTGCAGACGTGTTATAAACCATGAAGTATAAAATGTGTAGAAAAATAACTAAATCTTCCTCTGTATCTTAAATACCACAATATAAATATTACTTGAGATGGGGCATCAAAGAGGGATAGCTTTCCTTTGCACTTAGTGGAGCTCTGCTCTTTTAAGGCATTTGTTAGTGAATGAATTTTCATTTTAATATTTTATTGTCAATAAAAGTATTTTGACATAGCTTTGGGTGTCTTCATGTGGATTGACCCCACTCGAAACTGACTCAAGCTACTTGTAGAAACTGGCAGAAACTGTTGGTGATTTGGGGCTTTTTTGTTTGTTTGTTGTTTTTTTTCCTCATTTATTCATTTATTAAATATGTGAGGGTGAGATTTATTTGGTGATTTACTTATTTATTTGTCCTTTCTTGTCTTGTTTAAAATGCAGGCTTAGATTATGGGGCACAAGATGGCAACATAAGGAAAACTTGCCAATGTTAGAAACAGACGAGCTGTTTAAACTGCAAAACATGGGAGTCCTGATTATGTTTTTAAAATGACTTAGATTTAATAAGATTTAATAAAACTAGTTACTAAGATAATCTATCATTTTATCATCTTTAAAAATCTCCTCTGTCCTTCAAAGCTTCATAAAATCTTACAAGAATTCTCTTTTTTAGCTCAAACCTCTTTTTATTAATAAATATTTTTGTTTTCCATGTTTTTTCTCACTTTTATCTCGAGTAAAAGGAACAAAGAGACTTAGTCTTATATAATGCAGTTACCCAATAGTTTATTTTTTTTCATCATAAAATGTGTTCTTATTATACACCTCTTTATTGTCTGTATCAGGGCACAGTGTGCTGTGTCAGACAGAAAGCAAAGTTGTGCAAGGACTCCTCCGTATCCCTACCCTTAATCTGCAAATGTTAACTGTGACTTCATTGCACGAGCCACTGCACCCTTTGGTAGAGCCCTTGCCTTGACTGGACAAGGCAGCGCAGCTCTCTAGGACCCCCAGGAATAATGTTCACCCCGCTTTTATTCTGAATATAGCATTGACTGTGCTTCCTCAGCAGGTGTTAGAAAACCCTCCGTTCACCTTCGTTTTTGCAATATCCTGCGTTGCTGTTTAACTCAAGCGCTCAAAGTGGTCTTTGTGGGTGTGCTAATGCCACGGGGGTGGCAGCAGGGGTCATCACAGGCTGAATTCCAAGGTGCTCCGCTCTCCTGGGAACTGCTTTGCATCCCGTGCGCTTCCCAGAGCTAACCAACAAGCTCCTATGGATCCGAAGGGAGTTTGGGGCCTTTGGAAAACACACGTTGGCTTTGTCCATGCCGAGGTTGGTGAGGCGCATCCATGTGGCCGTGGCAGCAAGGAGCTATGCACAAGCCAGGCAGAAAAACTGTGTTGTTACCTTTGGTTTTACTACACAGCTGGCTGGTGGCCGCCTAGGATGGCTCCAAAAACAGACACTGCGGAGCCTGCAGGGACAGCTCGGTGCACGAGCACGAGCTGCAGAGGTCGTGGCCCAAAAGGCTCTAAAATGGTCATAAGGCAGTTGTGCCCCTGGAAGGTGTTGCTGTCAGCTTGTACTGTTTGTGCGACTTTTATAGAATATATCACGAGATAACACAGCTCTTTATTATAAGCTCACTCAAAGCTCTTTCTGCTTCATTTCCCTTGGATTCTTAGTGATGGTATAAACTCTCGTACTTTACTACGCCATTTAACACCTCCAGTGTTTGGCTACTGCCTTGTTAGGCTGATATTTGTTCCAAATATATTCTAGAAATTAAGAAAAAAAAAAAAAAAAATCTGAGCTCACCCTAACTGATGCAAATACCTCAGCATTTCGAGTACCACCTTCTGAAGACGGCAGCTGTCTCACTGATAAAACAGTCTTGGGCTATTTGTAGGCATATTTTAATTCTGAATTCTGCCTTTTGGTTTACCCCCCCCCCCCAAAAAAAAAAAAAAAAAAAGCCATGGAGAAGCTGAAAGGAAGGTAGATACAGTTGTAAGAAGCTAATTTCATATATGGATCAATATCCCAGTTGGTCACATAAAAAGACAGGGTTACACTAGTGTTTTGCTGAACCACTGGGGCTTTTATTGTCTTTTTTGATTTTACCCAAGGAATGTTGCTCTTTCTGATTGGAAAATGAATTTTGGAGGGAAATAAAATGTTGCCCTCTCCTGATGAAACACCAGATATAATGCAGTTTGGTATCTCTTTGGTTTAGAGCTACCAGATAAATCTATGTATATTTATTCTGACTAATGTAAAAAAGTGGATTTGACTCTCATGATGTACAAAAATCTGAAAATTAAAAATCTTTTAGAAAGATTCAAGAGCTCAGAACTAGGAAAGACGATCCAGTTCATGGACACGGGACTTCCCCCGCGCTTCCTCCCCACGAACCTTCAAACAAGCAAGCAGTGGGAGCCCAGCCTTGAATTGGGGAATCCCTCTGCCCCGCTCCATCCCAGGACAGACAGCTCAGCAGCGCCAGCTGGGTTTGGCTGTCCATGTGTCTCTCAGACAAGCAGAGGCTTCTCTCCTGTTTATACCTGGTAAAACGAGTATCTGACAATGTTCTTCAGAAGGAATGTATAATACTGCTGGTATCTGAACATATTCTGAGTTGCGGAAGATACAGTCAGTAAAACTTATGTATTTATTTTTCCTTCAAACTTCGAGGAAGGCACGGGGCACTACCTGCCCTGGGCACTGGGCAGGATATCAGTGGCACAAGCAATGAAGAAACCTTAACAATGGCTCATCTCACCCTCAGAACGGGGAATATATTGTGGATGTTACTAGTTATACTTCCCAAGCTACCAGTTTTCTCTCTGTTTATCTATACATGCATCCATACATATGTACATACATATATACACACACACACACACTAGTGTAGATGATTTCCTCCCTTAGCTCTGAAATCTATTTTGAAGGTAATATTGAATTTTATTATGGCAATTTCCTACAAAGACTAGTGAAAACAGAATAAAAAATACCTGATGATCTGAAAGAAGCAAATAACAGAGCCTAAAAGTGATGAACAAATTCTTTAAGCTCAGAGAAAGCCTGAGCTCTTGTGAGAAGAATGTGAATCAGAGCTGAATTTGATATAATTTGGATTTGGGTTTCATTTAGCTAGTGTAAATAATTAACTTGCTTCAGTGCTGATCTGTAGTTTTCCCATTTTAGGATATGCTGAATACCTGGTTTATTTGTTCAGCTGAAAAGACAGACCCATGCAAGTGTCTCAGGTGTCTAGTTGCCCTCAAAGCACTATGAGAAGAGACCTTTTGAAATACCTCATTATCCCATTTTAATTCCCGGTCCTACAAATCACTTGTGTGAGGGAGAGTAAACAGACACCTCGTCCCTAATTCTGGACTTGGGTTTGTGTAAAGATATTCCCCCTGGGCTGCACAGGTCTCTGCTCAGGTGCTGCCGCTGTCCCTGTCGGACAGCTGCTCCTTGCTGATCAAGGAGCGCTCTGCCAAATTCCCACGTCGCTTGGGCTCCCTTTCTTAGGAAGAGAATTTTACTTTTTCTTTCACTTTTTACTTTTACTCTTCCTAAGAGTAAAAATCTTAATTCAGCTTAAGAAAATGTCATCAGTTCAACAGGACCTGCTTAATGTTGCTTATGTGACTGCCGTGCCCCTCACTTCAAGTCCATCTTCTATAGAGGTATCTGATCCTATTAGCGGACCAGCTAATTAGTGCCAAGATGAACTCTGGATTTCACAATGGAATTTGTGTGAAAAAATATCTAAAATTCTGAACATGAGGCAGTTGATGGATGTTTTTCAGTAGGAAGATGGAGATTTAAACTGCTTTCCTTCTGGTAAATCAAAGTGCTGTCTGCTCACAAAATCTACATGGCAAGTCCCCTTGCCACATGTTCCTGTGAAAAGCTGAGCATGTGGCTTTTTTTGTTGTTATTTCTTCCTTTTGGGGGGGAAAAAAAAGCAGAAAAAAAGCAGCTCGTATAGTCTCTTTCCAGTTGATGCTCCGTGTTGTGACATGTCACGTAAAGCTGCATCTGTTTCGCGGAAGAGAGAAGGGAAGAGAGACACTTTGACACAGCGGATCACAACACAACTCGGCAGTGGGAATGCTGGAAAACGGAGCACGGCGGCGCTGTCAGCATCCCAGCCCTGCAAGGTCCTTCGTGCGGCTTCCAGCCTTGCTGCATCCGCATTTCCTCCATCACAAGTTATCGCCGTATCCTGAGACCAAATCCTGCAATCCTCGCAGTTGGAGACTCGTGCAAACTCCTAAGTGACGAAGTCAATGAAAGTTTTGCCTGAATGGAGACCTCGAGATCAGGCCCAGGAGATTTTTACCATCGGCGAAGTATAAAATAGACTCAGATTAAGCTAGCAGACTTGTTATTTGACAGTTTATAAAATATTTTAGTATCTTTTTGGCAGTAGCAGTTTGAATGTTGGCAAATGTACACGTTGCTTGCAGTTACAAAACCTTGTAATGAGTGTTTTCCACTGTAATAGCAGTGACTTGAAATTTGGATAAACCACTTAGACTTGTGAACTCTGACATGCATGGTAACTATGTCTTTGCAAAAGAATTTTGTCAAGTATTGGAGCTCCTGCTAATAGCACATCCATCTTTCTGCAGACTATAAATCTTAAGAAAATTTCTATTACTCTGCAATTTGTCTGGCTTATGCTATTTATTAGCCATTTTATTCTGCTGCTTTAAGAAGTAATGTGATGTTCATTTTATTGCTGGTTCAATAAATTGTTAATTATAATGCAGTGATTGCTGCTGACGTGATTTAAAAGGCACATTAGCACTATAGCATTAAGTTTTAACTATTTTACCCTTCAATTCCCTGTTTATACAACAGTAAAAGGAAAATAGCCTTAGACTAATTTAAAAAATGAAGGTACTTGTATCTATTGATCACATGATACACTAGAAACTTTTGTGGGTTTTTTTTTGTAAAAAAATGCTATGCTCAGGTCTAAAGAGAAAGAACATGCATCAACCGAGCGTGGCCTTGCAGTTCAGACAAAAGTGTTCTTAAAGCAAGATTAACCCTAAAGTTAAATTAACAGAATCACTTAGTTAAATTAGGACAATTGTCATAATATATTAAAGGAACAGAATACTCGGCTAAATCATAATCATTTTATGGTCGTGCAGAGCTCCTGGTGCACAGCTGGGATAATAAGGGAGCATGAGGGAGGCCCGGATTGGAAAGCGTACCTATTTTCTACGAGAAAATTGCAAATGGGATTGGGAGGAATCTCCGTTCTGCTGATTAAAGGTCATATCTAATTGCTACAAGTATAACAATATATCCTTGGCTTTAGGACATAGAGACGCCAGAAACCATCGGCCGCGCAACAGCATCGCACAGAGCACAGATAGGGAGTATTTACTAGCAGCCAGAAATATGTATTAGTGTTAATGCAGGTACCCCCAGACAAGTATCTACAAAAGATGGGGTGAACTCCAAAAGTGTGTGTGTGCATACAGAAAATAATGGGTATTCCTGTAAAGTTACTGCAGTTTTGCAGCTCCAAAAGCACAGTACTACCACCAGAGGTAACGTGCAGCTTTCAGCTGGCATCAGAAGCAGTAAGTCGTTAATTCCAGAAAAGCCACTTAGATAAATGGAAAGCGTACGTTTTACCTGCTTGCTTACCTCTGAGGTTGGTGGAAGTGCCTTCGTCCTGCCACGGAGCAGTTGCCTCCCAGATGGATGGGTTGCTCACCAGCACGTGCACTTGGATGGTCTGCAGTGTGTTGGAGTCTTTCATGGTCCTTCTGTTTTCAGAAAATGTTCAGCCCCAGCAGCTAAGGACAGTTTAAAATTTAATTAACATTACAAGAGGGAATAAAAGTAGAAAGACATGGTTATGAAAAACTGCCCGATCTGAAGCTCCCAGCTTCTCCTTTGACCTTTCCTGTGAGTTGCTACCATATCTTGTCAGGCAAACCAAGAAAGCCCAGCAACAACAACAGGCTTTCTTTGCAACAGGGGGGTTTCTCCATTGCCTTTCTTGGGCCACAACAGAAGCTCCAGGGTTACAAATAGCTGTAAACTCAATGCCTCAAAACTTTCTTTTCCTAGAAATCTCTGATAATTGGTCAGGTAAATGCAGTGTTCAAGATACTATAAATACTATTGTTTCAGGGATCCTCCTTCATTCTCCCTGATCTGAAAAGAAGGCTGGCCTGGAGAGGGACTACAAAATTTGCCTTATTCATACATGAGGCTTTTGCCTTGCTCTTTTTTATTAAGGATTAAATCCTGTTAATGACCTGACCTTTCATGCATAAAGCATATAGGATGCCTTGTATTGAAGATAAAATAGATAGTAGATTAAGCACCTAAACCCTTTAGACTGTCCTGGGAGGGAAAAATCTTATCTTTAGCTGCCTAACCGCATTTAAAAATCTGCCTAGGAGAGACCTTCCTATTCCCAGACTGAATCAGAAACCCCTGCTAGCTTGATGAAACCTGTTTTCATAGGTGGACTCCTTAGGAACTGAAAGCATTTTTCCTGTAAGAAAAGAGTTTAAATGATCCTCTTGAAGGAAGGGTCTTTTCCCAAGAGGGAATCATTTCTGGCAGCACAGAGTGCACCAAAATCTTGACTCTTAATAAATCCTAACTATTATTTTATTTAAGCATCCCTTATTTGATTTGTATATAAGGCAGTAGTTCAGCTGCTTTCAAATAAGGATGTGTCTTGGCACTAGTAGTGGTAAAAATTACAGATATAAGGGAAAGTTTGACAGCCAGCTAACCCCCAGATTTCAGGCTTTTGGAGCAGAGATCTGAGCTAAAGGGACAGATAAAGCTTACTGAGCTGTCATAATATACTTAAACTCCTACACTTGACTTAGTACTGTGTGACATTTCAATACAAAAAATTAGGACATAAAAAATTAGTGTAGCCCATATTAAACAGATTTAAAACTGGTAAACTGATTGCAAAAAGTAATTGGGAATTTTTTAGTGATGTCTCATAAGGTTCTAGTCATGGCCTAATGCATTTCCATGATTTGAATAATGATCTGGAAAAAAAAAAATCTTTCCTCAAAGTTTGCAGATGACACAAGAATTAGGGGAGTGATAAACCAGGAATAGCCATTTATATAACTGTCTAAATCGTTTTGCAAAAAAAGAGGGTTGCTATCAGGCCTAGCTTCAATGCTGAGTTTGTGCTCCATCAAGAAATACTGAAAAAGCAGCCAGGGTAGAGGGCAGTGCTGCAAAAACCAGGCAAGAGAAAGCTGTGGAATTGCCTCCTGGAGCAGGAATTGCCACCCTACCTTATCTGCACCAACGTGGGGGCTGTCCTGGGGCTGAAGCTTAGGGGATCTGGAATCTTTACATTATTTCTAAAAGGGAGTCCTTGTCTTTCAGCTAGCAACGAGCAAAGCAACTGCAAAGCAACCACAAAAGAATTACCAAGAATATCAGCGTCTTGGTTGTAGGAAAGCACGAAGCAGAAGAAGGAGGAGGGTGGTGCATCAGTTGAGACGTCCCACACCAAGCGCTGTGGAAAAGTGCTCAAATTGTGGCTTCAGAAACAGCAATTTACTGTTGCCTATAGCATATATAAAGTTCTCCACAAAGCCATAAGAGCGAAAGAAACTTCTAATGAACTGTGAAAACAGATGCTTTATGCAGGAGAGGCACATTCTGTAGTCTGCATATTATTATTATTTTGTTTTGGGGAATGCTACAATATGCTAGGTAATTTCCAGTACAGATGCAGGCACGGTTTGTGTCCCGAAGAGCGTGTGCTGGGAGGAAAATCCTTCTTTGAGGCTGGGGATGAGGTGAGTATACATTCCACAGAAACATCCTTATCAAAGAAGTGTGTTTTTCAGGCTGGAACAGCACTAGAGTTTATTAAACTTCATATTTTTACGTGCTAACTGTCAGATCCCCTCTACTTAGTAAGGAACTGACTATCTGCAGACCTTATAATGGTATGGGAACAAACAGATTCCTGGATGAGAGCTATTAAAAAAGTGGCTATGTGGCCAGCCCGGAGTTTCTAAAAAACTATTTAGGCTGGATTGAAATTGAGGTGTTCTACATCCCAGAAATGTTCGGGACAAATAATATTCCTGTATGATCTATATGAAAAAGAATCTTTACTATGAGATGCTGAAGCCGAGTTGTACTGATTGCCAACAATGTAATCACATTTCTATATATATATATGAAATGTTTTGCTCATGAGAAATATTTTCATCCTTAAATTTAAGGCAAGGGAGAAAAATGTTGCAAAACGTTCGTCTTCACTACATATATATGGCCAAAGCATCATTTTGCCGTAACTGAAATTTCTTCTGGAGTTAGTTATGACCCAATCACACTTCTAAAATAGTATATATCAAATAATAATAATAATAAAAAAACAGCTTTATGCTGAATATACCGATGAGCTGACAGAACACTGAAAACCTGAAGTTGTGATAAATTATGGGCTGAAAAGGGGGCTACATGCATTGAATTATCTGTGTGGAGTAGAAAAAGTGAGATATAAAAATATGTTCTAATTAAGAAGACCAAGGGAAATGGTGCAAAACAGATATATTGCATTCCATTCTCCTTTATTATAGCATGAGTCATTACAAAACACTGTGAATTTTATATTTCAGTGGCTAGAGATCAAATTATCAGCTTAACTTTTCTAAACTTGGGCTTAATCAATATAATTTTAAATGCCATGGATAGTAGACTCCAAGAATTTTCTGAAATAAATGCTATAATTGGGAATATCAGTAAAGGAATTAACAATGCTAAGACATTTTTCTCATTTACCCCAAGAGATTCAGATTTTTTTTTTTAATCATCACTCCTTATGTAGCTTCAGTTGTAGACCACAGTACAAAGTATAGGAGCAATTATACTGCTTTAACCCATTGCTTCCTTTCCAATGCTTTGGAGTGTTGCAGTAGAAAGCTAGATTTGAGGAGGGTTGGAATAGGTTGGGAGAAAGAGAAACAATGTGGTATTTAGAAATAATGCCAGAAATCTAAAATAATGGTCTGCACAGGCCAATCTTTGGTACTGAGCTACTGGGAAGCAGCTCTGCAGAGAAGGACTTGGGAATCCTGGTGAAGAAGTTCACCGAGATCCAGTGATGTGTCCTGGTGGTCATGAAGTCCCACGGTTCATTAGGAAGAATTTGGTAGCGGGTCAAGGGAGGTGATCCTCCCCCTCTACTCAGCCCTGCGGAGGCCACATCTCCATGAGGGTGACAGAAGAGTGGGACAGGTTGCCCAGAGAGGCTGTGAAGTCTCCGTCCTTGGAGATATTCAGATCCCACCTATATGTGATGGGATCTGAATCCCACCTATATGTGATGGGACCTGTGTGACGTGCTTTGGGTGGCCCTGCTTGAGCAGGGAGCCTGGGCAAGAAGATCTCCAGAAGTCCCTTCCAACCTCAACCATTCTGTGATTCTGTGACAGATAAAAACTCGAGAAAGACAGGGGCAACCCTGGGCAGTGCTGACTCTAAAAGGGAATGTGTTAGGCATGCAGAGAAAATGAAAAGGGAGACCGACTTTGCAAATCCTGGAGAGGAGGGAAGGAGAACTTGGTTTGAAGCAGTTCCAGCTGAAGGAGGTCTGTGTGCCTGGGAGGTGCATCATTACAGTGGCATTAATTTTGCTTGATTGCAACATTTTGTGTGGACTGGAGGAACACAGAATGAGAATTTGCACCAGAAAGAAGGACAAGGTTAAAGAAATGACGACAGGAGGTTTTGAAAGCTACATGACTACTTTTGATTTTGCTGTGGCAGGAACCTTTGCTTTCTTTGCTGTACTTCAACACTGGGCATTTTTATTTCTGGAAATGCCCCCAAAAGGTCAATCAAACTATTTCAGAACTCTATAAAATTTTCTGGGTAGTTTTCAGTTTGCATGACAACTTTACTTATCTGTTACTTCTGAGGCTGGTTTAGCTTTCTCTGAGGAAAAGGTCATGTGGACACCTTCCCAGGCCATCTCTACACAAATTAATGGTTGTTTGTCCTTTCACCACAGCCAATTCTTAAACCTATGGTTTAACTAGGCCTGGCAAAATTGTCCCATAGAAGTTTTTTGATTTTTTTTCAAGCATCATCTGAAAAAAGTCAGAGGAGGGAAGGTCTCTTTAGGCATTGAGGTGCCTGATGCCTTTTTGATTTAATGTATTACAGTGCTTTTAGAATGTCGATTAGGTACTGCATTCAGATTTTAATCCAGTTTTTAATCTGTATTTTGATGATCACATTTGAAAATGTTGATTTAATAGAAGACAGGCAGTGTTAGGTAGGTGAAACGTACATAAAGATTAGAGTTTTGCTTTTCTGAACACTATATTTGCTTTTAAATTAATTAGTGAATTACTTTTAGAAGGCTAGAGTTTCAGAGAATAAAGCAATATGAAAACCAGGTGAATTAAATACATCAAATGTACAGGTTATGAGAATACACTCACGTTAATCATGGTAAAAATGAAGTATGAGTTAACACTACAAGTAGAAAGGGAAGGTTGTAGATGTTATAGAAAACAGAGCTGGGAGGCAGAATCCGCTCTGCCTAAATCATTCATGACAGATGCTTGTCCCACTTGTTCCTTAAATTGCCAATGATGGTGTTTCCACAGTCTCTACTGGCCATTTTTTCTAATATGTAACCAAAATCTCCTTCTCAGCAGTTCAAGCCCATCACCAGTCACCCTATTTGCAGGGGACATTGAGCGTCGTTTCTGTGCAACTACCAACTCGCTAAGCACAGACTTAGTCTTTTGTTACTTATTCTCTCCTTTACAGTCTCAATTATTTCAGTTGTTTTTATAGGGGTCATGTCTTCCAGACTAACCTGCCTCTTGCTACTTATCTCAGGCACCAAAACACTGTACAATAAAGAACTATTGAAGAAAATTTGGTAAAAATGAGTAGTATCTATTTAAATATTTAGCACAGGCAAATACTTAAAAGGTGAGTAACAAAATATAATAATGAGAAAGGGGTGTGGCTATTTGATAGTTTGGGTGGTGGTGTCTTTATAGTGTTTTTATTTCCTGGATTTTTTTTTTTTTTTTGGTAAAATAATATTACCTCCTTGCTAAGCAAGGTCCAAAACCGGACACCATTTCTTCCATTAAAGTGTCTAGGTGGTTAAATGCAGTTAATATGGACTGTCTTGAAAGCAGGGACTATGTTTGATTCATTCAACAGACACAGCACTGAATCAGGACGCATTCAAAGCGGCTCCCCGAAATTATTCTGAAACAATCATTTTTAATGGAAATCTATGTCTTGCAGCAGGCAAAAGAATCTTCATAGGCCTTCATAGGCCAGTACATTGTAGTACTCTTGCTTTCCTTTTTCCTGCTACTTTTTGTGGGAAACTGTCACTAGTGGCTGAGATGCAGGTGCTAAAGGGTGTGGAAGCCTGTAACTATTAGGATCTGAAAATTCTTTTCTGCTTTTGCTTGTTATTTATGTATTTATTTATTTTTTGGGTAGAAATGTTAATGAAATTTTGCTCTCCATTTTAACAGACTTTGCGTGACACAGAAATTGAAGAAAATTGCTGCCATATTTTTCCCATACTTTAGGAAAAAAAATGCTTGAATGCTACTTTGATACATATTATTCACAGTGGTGCAATGAAGGTTGTGATCTGGGATATATCCCAGGAAAATTAATTTGGGAGGGAGAGGAAAAGAAATCTCATATATGTACATTTCCAGCACCAGAGAGAGGAGAAGAACCCATTTGGCCCATTATCGGCTTCGTTTTATACATACATATAGACATACATAATTAAAGAACCCCCAAAGCATTTAGATGTTAACGTGACCTTTGAAGGAGTTGGAGGGAAAAAAAAAAAAAAAAGATCAACCCAATGATTATTTTACCTTTCTTTGTTCTTCATAGATTCAACATTTATTTTGCCCATTTTTTAAAAAAATGTAATTGTGTTTATTTTTCTTGTCATTTTTACTGAATCTAAGAGATATGTTGTTGCTTTTTGTTGTAGCAAAAGGGTGGACATCTAAAACCCCACCATGGGAGCAAAAAAGCAAATGGACAGACACAAAGGCGAATTTCTGTGGGCAAATTTGTGTTGTGCTGCCGGAGGGTTGTGTCCCCGTTCCATCGCAAACTGTGTCCTGCAAATCTGTTTACTTCAGCCTTCCTTGAGCATGCCTGAATAAAAATAGATATTCCCCCTGGATAGTATTTGCCTTATCTGACTGTGGGTGTTTGCAACTTTGACTTTTATGGCTGCGTGTATGTTATTTTGGATGTTTGCTTGTTGGTTTCAAAGAGGGTCTGCAAACAAGTGCTAATTTGGTCTGATTCACCTGACTTTATTAATAGTTTAACCTGAATGCTTTGGGTGAATGTATAGGTTTGGGTGAATGTATAGGTTTGGGTGAATGTATAGGTTTGGGTGAATGTCATGTGAAAACTGACAGTGACATCTTCTTGATCCAGGGGCAACTCCTGAACATTTTGGTTTTCTTATGGAAATAATGAACTCGGTGCTCCATTTCTAGTGTCCTTCTGTGCAACAGGAGGTTTCAGTAAGGAGGGTTCAACAAAGCGCCTGCTGTAGGTATATCTGCTGCTAGGCTGCAAAGGTCTTCCCATTAGGAAGAGCGATGGGAAACACAAGTTCAAGAGAAATAAACCTCTCTGCTGCAATGCAAAAACATTCTGGACATGGTATCATCCTTTGTCCTGGTCTTTAGGACAGTCCTGCGGATGGTGACTGGGAAGAATCCACTGCTGTTACTGTCACACCACTTTACAGTCTAGGTGCTCTCTACTTCAGGACACATCAGACTTGTTCGCTTATCCCCTGTTCGTAACTCTTGTTGATCTTGTCAGTGTGCGACTACTATTGTTGCATGCTAAAAAAGGATCAAAAACCATCCTGGCAAAAGCATCCCTAATGTTTGTCAAAGTGTCAGTGACCTTTAAAGGTATTTCCATTTACCTTTGCTAATATGTGTCACCAGCAGCACTTACACTTCCCTTCACTCCAAAGCTTGGTTGAAAGCTGTAGCACTGCAATAACTACAACACACTATAAATACTTTATGAGGCATCTATTGTCATCTATTTATCATGTGCCACATGCAGCCAAAGCATTATAAAACATTTATTATGTGTTTGCAAGTGGCATTTTGTCACCACTAGCACCACCACCACCATGTGGGCTGGGGCCCACATCCACCTCGGATGCCCTGGAGAGGGGGCATCAGAGCCAGCGACGTGGCGAGGTGGGCAGCCAGGACTCGTTGAAAAAGGGCATTAGGAAGGTTCATTAGAAGGCAAGAAAGGAAAGTCTCCTTGGGGTGAGATAAAGGCTTCTGGATACCTGCATGTAGGTGCAGGTACTGCCTAGCCAGGAGAAAATATTTGGCTTCTTTTACCTTTGTGTTGCAGCTGTTTCCTATTCCATGTGTGAGCCACCACACCAAAGCACACCTCTTTTCAGAAGAAAAATCTCTAGTATTAACTTTTTTTTTTTTTTTTTTTTTTTTTTTTTTTTTTTTTTTTTTTTGGTATTATAGCTTAAACATTTTCAGCTTTAAAAGAAAGAGATAATTTTCTTGATCTGATTTCTGGTGCATTTTGTTCAGTGGTATGTAGCCACATTTTTCTGTAGGAAATTTGATACATTACTTTAAGTTAACTACATACAAGAGAATACTAAATAAATTCACTTTATGTGCTTCCCTAATTAGTTTTCAGTCATGTAATTCTCCTCAATACAGAGCTGAGAAATCCCCAAGTCTACCTTGATGTAGTTAGTGTCACATACACTGATCATGTGAAATTGAATTTGAATTTACTACTAATATTTAAATACGAAAGCTGACTTGAACCATATTTCCCCTTTGGATATAGATGTCACTGCTCTCTGTAATGCGCAGCATTATGTTGAATATTTAAGCCAAGAACAACCAAGTTACATGAAGAGGACATTAATCTTAGGGAACTGTTGAATTTCATGTTTTAGACAATATACTGTCTTAAGGTTACCGCTCACACTTTAATTACTCGAGGCAAGTATTTTGCAATATGTAATGCTTGAATTTTTTCTTATAAAGATGAAGCATGGATATAGATATCACTAGAATCTTTTGGGTAACTGGATAGACTGGCTGTAGGCACCAAACTGAATTATTTGTTGTCTGCAATCCTCAGCTGTTGCATGCAGAAAATCCAATAAATTTCCCTGCAGATATGAAGATATTTTGTTTTTCCAACCAAAGGTCCTAGTTCTTGAGGGTACATGGGGAGCTACATGTATGCCCCAATTCTTTAATATCTAAAGCTCATATCTAACGCCGCCCCCACACATGGGGCAACAAGGTTTCAGAGGCTCCATCGGAGTCAAATTATGAAGATCAATGATTGCATCAAACCTTTTCGGGGGACTCCCTGCATGTAGCTGGGTGACCCATGTGCTGATAGAGGTTGCAGTAGCTTCATTGTGGCCTGATTTATGATGCTCTTTGATTTAATTTTTACTGGGTGTATATGAGTGAGTACCTGGGTGAATTCACAGGAGTTTGCAGCACAGATTTTCTTAGCTGTGTTGGCACTGACTATTTGCTGAATGACATATATGAAAAGATGTGCGCGTGTGTGTAAGAACAGATAAGACAGAATGGAAGAAAGCAGAAGTGTGACGCTTCACTGTTGAGGCTCTCTGAAAATGTTTGGGACAAGTAGTTGAGAAATAACAGCCCTTCATGCAATATCCGAAAAGGATAATTTCCACCAAAAAAAAAAAAAAAAAATGTATACAGTGAGAACACAGCTTTATTTCTGGAAACACTTTTGCCAAGGAGATGCCAAGGCTTCACAAGCCGGCGTGGTCACAGAAGCAACGGCATTAGCATGGAAGAAGCCATCAAATGCAGCAGGGGAGTGATGGGCAAAAATAGAGTCCATAACTGGTCCAGAAAGGCATCCACCTAGGCATCCACCTCCCCAGACTACCAAGGTCTGCGGGGCAGTAGATTGAACATGATCACAAACAGGGGCTCATCAAGGGCAACTGCCCCCACGGCGAGCAGCTCGGCTTGCTCTCCCTTCCCGTTCAGATGGGTGAAAACCAGCTGAAACCATTCAGGATATTCACCCCTCATAATAGCCTAAATCTCCCAAACCAGTTCCACTCTTAATATCATTACCAGGTTAATGGGCACTCCTACTGTAGGTGGAACTAATTAGGAAGGTAATTACTCCTTCAGTGATGACTGAGAGAATGACTTGGCATATCAGAGTGGCCGAAGAATAATTATTCTGATTATTTGATCATACACCAAGGCTTAATGATAACAGACCACAATAAATTGAGAATGGACTCAGGTGTGGTTTAGCAGCTCTTCTGCTGCCTTTTTAACAAGTCTTCTTCCCCAGATCCTTAGGTGCTAATGTGCCAAGGCAGGGGGTCTTCTCTTGGGCTGTGTCCTCAAACATGATTTCTGCAGGATAAAAGAAGAAAGCTTCTGTCTGAGGACCAAGCACACTCATTTGCGGGATCTGGTATGAAATAGGAGTGTGTGTGTGTTTGTGCTATAGGGAAATTTGTTGATTTTTTGTAGGAAGATTGGGAAAACAGCCTGGCAACTGTGCACTGAAGACAGAGCTTTTGGAATCAAACTGTGCCTAAGTTGGTAAGCGGTGGCCTGGCTGGGGAGCGAGAGCCCGGCTGCTTGAGACATGGGAGTTTCTGGGTCTCGGTGTATAATGGATGATGTTCTCCATAGCATTGGTTTCATCACAAATCTCTTATAAAGACATAATTCTGATCTGAATAGGTGTAAGAATTCAACTGATCGATTTAATAGTTATTTTACTGGTGCTTGTTTCTTTTTTTTTTTTATGCACTATGATGGATTTATTTCTAAGTGCCTTGGATTTGCTTTTCTATTTAAAGATTTGCTACATTATTTACAGGCTAATTTACTGAACCTGTGTAAGATTAATAATATGGCCTCTTTGTGTGACAAATCATTAAAAAGTGATAAAACAAAGCAACTGCTAAACAAGTGCACTGTGACATATTCATGGACATTCTTTTCTATATATTAATGTATATTTTGTTGCAGTTGGTTACAATGGCTGAAGCTCTTTGGCTAATTATCAGGCCATATGTTTTTAAAAGAGGAGTTTGTCTGAAATCAGGTGAGAAAACAAAGTAGGCATTTTCAAAAGAGGTTTGAACTCTGAATCTGGAGCCGCATCCTTCCTTGATATGGATGCATGGCTGCAGTCAAAGATAACCCATAGATTGGGTTGTTCTTTCTTCCTGTTGGGGTAGCACGGACATCTTTTGTTTCCTTGGTTATGCTTTGGTGCCTGCAGGACAAGGATTACATTGGACCTGGCGAAGGAGATCAAGGATTAACTTGTGCATTATGTGGGAGAAAGGTTGCAGAAAAAATGATGTTTGTGTTTTACAAAGAAATAATTCTTTAAGTGTCTTAGGACTAAAACAACTCCTTAGTTTTTCCTTTTCACCACCTTGGAATACTCGGAGAATCCTTTTGTTAGAATTATAAAGACAAACAAACACACCAAGAAAGGCAAAAGAAACTGGGCTCCCCTGTGCTGGGAACAGACTGCAGAGGTATTGCAACAGTGCTGGAAACCCAACCTGCCTGTTGGACACGGAGCTCAGGTTCCTCCCGCTTGTGTCTTCACCCGCCCTTGGATCCTGGTTGGTTATTATCTGCTGTGGAGCAGCCTTGGTATGTCTGGGCAAATTGCCTTTTTCCTCGTGGTAGTGAGAATGTGGAGGAACAACCTGCAGAAGAGCTGTCTTGCTTGCACAAAACCCAAACAAATCTGGTTTACGGCCTGCAGGTTTCTATAATCTTGATGGTTAATATTGCCCAAGAGAAACCCTCCTTGGAGGCTGGGAAACGGGTTAGGGCTCTGTCTGCCACCATATGCAATTTTTTCATGTCTGCTGAGCTCCTTTGTTTCGTTCCTGTTTGTAAATCAACAGATCCAGCTGGGGCCGAGTCCTGGGACCTCCAGGATATCATTGCCATGGCCCTGGGAAACTCAATCCCTCAAAAGAATTCCTCCTCCGTTTTTTTTTTTTTTTTTTTTTTTTTTTTTTTTTTTTTTGCAACACAGAGAAACCTGATACTTGTTTTAGCCCTAAGTGTTCATGGAAGGGCTGTCCTTCTGCCTGCATCGCCCACTTTTCCAGGCTGGGGTTTAAAAGTTATATGCTTCATAGATGCAGCTTCTACCTTCACTGTTTCCACCTTCAAAAGCACAACCTCTGTGTTATGCTTCTGGGACATGGGCACATTTCCACGGCAGCTGTTTTTCCTGTAACAAAAGCTCTGTGCTAAAGCTCAAAAAATGGGAGGAAAATAATAATAATGATAATAATAAAATAATAATTAAAAAAACCTACGACTACCAATGCCAAGTGGCTGTGTGGCCCTGTGCCACCAGGGGGGACAGCACAGACGTAATGAGCATTGTAATGTTAACTCAAAAAAATTGCATCATCACGCAGCTCTGCTTGTTGGAGGACAGGGGTTTCCACGTGTTTCCCCCTGCTGCTCGAGGGGTTTCACCTATGCAGACTTTCTACTCCCAAGAGCACCGAGCAGTGACCTGCCAATATCACTTTGCCCTCACACTTGATATTGCCACCTCTTTCCAAGCAAAACACTCAACTGAAAGGTAGTTTTGAGCAAAAAGCAGTTGTATGATTGGGCCAGGGATCTAAATTTCATCACATCAGGTCAGATGCTGATTTTGGCTACGCTGGTGCAACTAAAACAGAATATGATACCTCAGGATGTTTTTTTCACTTGTGAAAGCTGTCATCTCACCATCTGATTTTTGGCTAAACTAAGTGCAGCTTTAAGCAATCATCTTTATATTTTTTAACAAACTATACTTTTACATTTATTTTCCTTTTTTTTTGTGTTTTTTTTTTTTTTTAAACAAATTCCTTGGAGTCTGTTTTCTAGCCAACCAAGAAACAGTTAAACGACTGAATCTCAAAGCTTTGAGTACTTCTGCAAACAACAGTCACAGGGAGGAAAATTAACGGTTTTCTGTTAATGACTCATATTAGTCCTCTTTGGTGGTCCAAAGCGATGGATTATATTTTTTTTTTATTTTTTTTTATTTCTTCCATATGCCTGTCATGAGCCTGCTTTTCTGATTGCTAGTTTTGTTGTAAAAAATGTCACTCTCTTTATTCGCCCTCCTCCCCATAGAATCTTTAAAACTAAACGCAGGAAAAGTAGAATATACCTGTCATTTAGACCAGCTAGAACAAAGGTTGATAGAAAATACATTCCTAGTTTGAAGAGGCTTCCCTGCTGATTTTGTTTATCAGAAAATGGCAAGTTTTGTTCCTAATGGACTGAAATTTAAATAAAATCTGACTCTGGAAATAAAAGCAGCCATTATGACAAAATAAAATTATATATTTTATAGGAGAAATTGAATTAAAATGCTAGTTTCCTTTGGTTAAATTCTTTTACATAAGGAAATGAATAAACGAGAGAGGGTGAAATAGAATGAGATAGAAAGCTGATTGTTGAAGTAAGCTTTTTAAAAATCAATAATCTCTTGTAATTTATATTTTTGAAAAAACTTTGAACAGACTTCCATACAATATCTTGAATTATAGCTACATTTCTATGTTTCCTTTCATTAGAAGTTGAACTAGGGGTTAAATACTGTTTTCCCCCCCCTAGGATTTCAGGTTCTTATCAGGCTGTGGCTTTAGACTACAACATCTACAAAAGAAAAATATCTGCAGAGTCCAAGTTAATTGTACCATTTTATATGAGCATTTAATAAATATTTTTTAATCAGGTCTTTTTCCCTGCCAGAATGGGAACATAAATATCAGGGGAGGTGGTGAGTCATGTTGAGGCTGGAGAAGGTGATGGGCTCCAGGGATCTACCTGTTGGAGACTTGGCTTCAAGGAAGGCAGCTAATGTGGGCTTAAGCAGTTTAAGATTCAGGTTCAGAAAGGTAATGACTAGAATTAAAAACAACGTATATGAATATAAGATAACTTAGTTTGTTGC
This sequence comes from Nothocercus julius, assembly GCA_013398735.1. Taxonomy (NCBI): domain Eukaryota; kingdom Metazoa; phylum Chordata; class Aves; order Tinamiformes; family Tinamidae; genus Nothocercus; species Nothocercus julius. The sequence continues at coordinate 735,446 of VZSV01000167.1, read as the reverse complement.
TGTGTATGCCCACAGCTATTTTGTTGACCTTGCATTAACATGTGGCATGTCAGAATTGTTCTTAACACTTGTCGCAGATATAATAAAGGGTTTGCTCAGCTTTTTAACACTGATAGGAGTTTCTCTTAAAATAAATGGCTGCTTTTTGGACAGGAAAGCACTTGAAACTGCATTCAAATGTAGGTCACAACTCCCCTTCCCTGGAGTCTGACATAGAGACTTCCCCAACCAAACCAGACCAGCAGTAAAAGATCATGATTCATGGGGCAATTTGTGCCTCTCCTGATTGTCTCAGCCAGGTCCTAGGCAAATTTGGATTAAAAACAAAAATTAAGATTATTGATGTTTCGTCTGAATTATGGAACAGGCAAAAGTGGGGAGCATCCGCTTCCTTCATTCCTCTTTAAGGTCTCGTGGTGTACCCGGAGGCTGGGGGAGGACCAAGAGGACAGAAACTTAGGTCTACCATTGCCTCGTGGCAGAAGGGCAAAACCAGCCTTTTCTTCTGAACCTCAGTTGTCATAGCTGTAAAATGGTAACAATTTCGCTTTGCTCTGATGAAAACAGTGTCATTAATCTCAGCAGAAATCTCTGCCATCCCTGAGTGGTTGTGATTATTGTTATCTTTGAACGGTGGCTGTGGAGATCTGTTAGCAGATGTTTATACAGTGCTTTGAAGCTGGAAGTATCTAAATATTCTTATTACTATTATTATTATGGCTGCCCACAGTGATTTATGTGATTAGACAGCTGCTTTTGGACACATCCTTAATGACAAAATGCCTCATAGGCCATGAAGTGTTGAAAACATTTCCTCTGCCCCATGGGAAATCACGCATAGGACCTAGTTTTTGGCATAATGAGGGAAGACTGGTATGTCCAGGCTGATCGTTCACCTCAGGCTTCAAGAGATGGTCCTGTGGGCTTGGGACCATCCCTGGAGCATCTCCAGAGTCAGGACAAGGCATTCAGGACATGGAAAAAGAGAACAGGGTAGGTCTTGGGGTAATGATGAGGCTGGGAGAGAAGAAAAGAATCTTTTTCTACCTCCAAGCTTTCAAAACTGAGCTAGTCCCACCAACTTCCCTGCAAGTCCTTGCTCTGGCCACAGACCTTTCACCACTGCTGCTGAACCTCAACATTTGGCATTCAAAGAGCCTGTAGAACGTCAGGACTGAGGTTTTCCTTATGGTCCCGAAAAGCCTTGGGCTGCCACTGTTCATACATCTGCAAAGTAGAGCTCCCTGAGTGTTGTCCTCCTTCAGCCATGCAGAAATGTGGAGGAACTCCAGGAAACTGTTTAAATTACAAGCAGGCTGCAACACAACACCATCATATGGGGCTTTATTTTTTTTTCTAGAGCTTGTCTAAGACTGCGGTTGAAGAACCACTTTAAATACTTTGCTTCCAAATGATGCCTAAGCCAATTTTTAAGACTATGAAGCTAAATTTAGGATGCTGAGTCTATATTCAGAGTGAAGCGGCACAGTTCCCCCCATCCCGGAGCAGCACCCCCAGAAGTCGGCAGGTGTGTGGGTACTCCGCCTGTTCCCAGCTCGTGCCTTGCTCTGACCGAGGAGATAAGGTTTCAAGTGTAATTTTAGCAAGCTGAGTTGGAGCATTTTGGCTGCTCCTCACTGGTAGATGTTCTCAAATTGGAAAAAAGTCTGTTCTTTGAAAAATGAAATTCAGATTAGCTCAGTGCTGCAGAATTTATCTGCAGACAAGTACAAGCAACGTTACCAGAGGAGACTGCGATGGAGAGCGCTACTTTGCAGCGTTGAGCACGTTGTCCCTACCTGAGTGGGGATGCTCCTGCGGAAAACAGGTCCGTGTAGGCTCGTGGACAAAGTGTGAGCGCAGAAAAGGGCCCTAACAAAGATTCCAGAAAATCGATCGCTCAATTGACAATCCTGCCAATTCAGCTGCAGATTTTCTTATTTCAAAGCAAATCACCACCAACTGTAATCACTTGTAACACGGCCAGTTAATACACGGATCATATTCTGACTTGCTCATTGAGCAGGGCTTACTCTCTTCTTTTTCATTTGGCTTTCTTTCTTTCTTTTTTTTATATATATATTTTTTCATTTGATTACATCCTATTGTATCTGATACTTACCAGAATTAAGCTCCCCTCACTGTAATGAAACCTCAGTAAGCCTGGAGTGCTTTGGCAAAAGTAATCTCAAGCTTGTTTGTCAGGAGGGTTTTGCCAAGCCCACACAGCTCTAATTACATCTTTTCATTGGCCTGTTTTAAACTGTCCCCTCTTTCCAAAGTCTTTTGTGTGCTATGCAGAAATACATTGTTATAATGAATACAGTATGTTTAGAATAAGTTTCTTTGGATTTGGTAGCCAAGCAATTGTACGTTTTTATTAGAGGTACTGTAGGCTTCCAATGGAGATAATATTTATACAGTGGTCCAGAATTGTTTGCATTTAGAAGAATAAATAAAAAAGAATAATATCCAAACAAGATAATTAAAATGTCAGTTACAAAGTACCTTTAATTTGCTTTGGCTTTTAATTTGCATATTTCTTCTTTTACTTTGAAGACAAAGAGAAATACACTCCATCCTAGATCTTATGCTAATATATCATGTAATAGCTAAGTACCTCTCTTTTGGGCTATATTTACAGTAAGATTGCAAAAGTGCACTGCATTTGCATCTTTGGAGAGCATTTTTAAGTGCACAAACTATTTGTCTGGTTTTCCTAGATGCTAACTTCATTTCATTGTTCAGAATATGCTAAAAAGAGTTTTTAAAAAGCAGTATAGTGGGTGATCAACAACATATATGCATTACACATAAACACACACACACACACACATATATATACATGCTTCTGAAGCTGTATGAAACTGCATGAAGCTGTATGTAGAAACTGCAACGGCCATTGAAGAACTTCCAGCGCTGTTTCAGGAAAAAAAAAAAACACATCCATACCAAACTCCTTGAAACCCAGTAGAAAAGTAGAAAGAAAACTTAGAAAGTGGAGAGTCGAGAGAGTCAAACTAAATTCCAGATGGCACCAAATTACCTCTTGAATGCTCAGCTGTGCAGTTAGAGAGTTTAGTGTCCACAAATAGCGTGAGGAGCTCAACTGGAGAAGATCCACATTAAGGAGCATGCTGTCCATTGTTCCTCTCTTCCAGCTTAAATTTACGGATTTCTGCGGGTATCTCCATTTCCTAAAAATTGCCTTATAGTTAAGTATAAGATACTTGGTATCACACATGCACACAGATAGTTAGGTGTATGTATTTGTATATGTGTGTATTTATAAATAAACAGGAATGAGAGGGAGAGAAAAAAGGAAAATTCCTAAATATCTAAGTATTCATGTGGAATATTTCCCAAAGCAGTGGACAAGTCCATAAAAGTTACTGTCTAAAATTCAGGGACCTGTTGCCAGTTGCATACGGGGAGTTTTGCATTTGTTTGCTATATTCAGCAGGGTGTAAGTTTGTCATATTTAGGAGTACGTTTGTGTTTTGAGCCAGCAAATTCATCTTTTCTTCATGGATATGGCCATTTTTTAAATAGGTCAGACACTTCTTGTCTCTATTTTTGGAGAAATTTTCTCTGGTACGTACTGCTGTGCCTACTCCAGGAATTAGCTCTCCTTATTACCTACTGTTCTCCATTTTGGTTTTAGGTATGTGATTTGACAAATCTGATGGATTACTCGAGATGAAAGGGTGGCTATGTAAATATGAAATCTTACCCTTCGCTAGGTTTTACGAGTGGTTAATGCACAGATTTCAAGCGAACACACAGACTGCGCTCTCCCTAAGCAGAGATGCTCTCGCGCACAGCCCGCGTGTCTGTAAGAGACAAGCGGAAAAAGCAAGTTAAGCCTTTTATTTTTATAATAGTTATTTCTCTTCTGCCTCAATTTTTCTGGCATGCTTTGTTAAGTAGATCTTTATTCCCAGAAACTGAAATGTACTCCTCTTTCTTTTTCCTTGAAAATTAAAAGCTTCTACCTTAAAGAAGTGAATGATACATTATCTGCTGTCTCTAAATTGAACCCATTTGGAGCTATTTGCATCCTGTAGAAACCTACAGCTGAGTGCTGTGCTCAGAGGTGTAATGACTGGTTGTCACAACACGCTGGAGGTGGCCCCATAACAAAATGATCCCCTGTCAATCCCCTTGCAGGAAACGCATTGGCAACCTGTAATTCGGCCGCAGTATTAACATCCTGCCTGGGTTTTGTTAAATGGCACTTTCTAGGAAGTAGATCTGCTGAACTTGTGCTTAATAATGTTTTAAGGGGAATATTTGATGGAAGTTTTAGAAAGCATCACATGGGGTTAACAGTGATTTGTCATTTGTTTCTAATTAAAGGACTTAATCTCTTATCACTAGAACAGCCTATTTTTTTATACTAAAGGCACAGATGTGAATGGAAACATATTAATGAGATGTCATACTACACAGTCATTTAGTGTTTTGTTTAACTTAAACATAGCAGAAAATGTGCATCTAAGTAGACACATGTAATGACATTGAGATAGAATTATAATTTCCCACATTTGCATAACCTTTAGCAGCATCCACTTTAGATCCACCTTGCAGTGGTTATTTTATATTCAAAATTGATGTTTGTTATAGGAATGGAAAAGGGTCTAAAACCACATAATGACTTGTTTTCCTGTCAAATGGCCTGTTGTTTTCCTTAAACCACATACATAGGTCTGTTTGACTTTGTTGTTTTTTCTTAATGGGGAGAAACAAAAATTTGTCCAGTCTGCCAGTCACATCTGTTGGTAAAACAAAGTGATTAACAATATACATTAATCCCAAATATAGATACCCTACCTATTTTTGTTTGTTTTTTTCTTTTTTTAAGAAAGGAAATATTTAAAAATGAAACTAAAGCAATGTGGCCTTGAGGCCAACAGGGACGTTTTTGACCATATGCTCTGGCCGATTTTGTGACATGAGCCACGGTGTCACATTACTTGCTCGCTCCTCAGCTATACCTCTGTCAAGCCTGACGACCTTTGGATGATCTAGAGAGGGGCATCACCTTCACACAGCTACTTTCTCAAGGTTACAAAGCAAGGAAGAGTGAGTGCAAGACTGGACGAGCCAATGAAGATATCCAAATCTGCTAATGGGAGATTTTTGTATTTTTATTATGAAGAAAGCAAACACAAGAAAGGAATGGTTCCTGTTCGAGGAGGAGGCACACAGGTGCCAAATGAGCATCCAGGAGATGTTCTGCGTGCCAGCTCCAGGATCTCTTGAGCAGGTATTGCAATCTGCCACCAGGGTTGGTACCTCTTTGTGCTACTTGAAACGACGAAGGAGTATGAGAGTGCTCCTTGCCCCATGTGTCTTGGTAGAACATCAAAAATTGTTTGATTGAAAGTCCAGACTTCATCTCAGCTATTTTGGACATTATCCTGAGAAATTGCCTTCTTTACTTTGTGCTAGCCGTTCCTTACCATCAGAAGTAACCTGAAGAAACAAAACAAAAATGGAAGTCTGCTTCAATTTTCCCTTAAATTATGTATATTCCTCTGGCATTCACAGGCTAGATTGTTCCTGGGCTGCAGGCAACGTGAGATGGAAAGAGCAGGTGGGCTTGAGGAATTGTGCCTGCTTTCAAATGACACCCAGGCACACGAGCATGGGAGCTCAGCGGCATTCCTGCACCTATCGTGCCCTCATCCGTGATCTGACTGCAGATTCCCAAGCACTGCTCATGGTCCTGTAGGAGAATAAATTTTACTGTTCCAAAATAAACAATCGTCTTCCAGGTTTTCAGTTGGGGTAAAGTCACATGAACATAATTCAGAACTCTTTTCCCCAAATTCTTTCCTTTGCTGCCGGTAACTATCATGACAGGCTGCTGTGTTCTTCCCTATCCAATGCCAGGATCACTGCTTCCAAGTAATTTTTAATCCTTTTCTCTTTCCTACATATTAATTTTCCAGCTCATCTTGTCACAGTTTCTCTCTAATATCTCCCCTTTCTCCATTACACCCATCTTGGCCATTAGTTCCCTTGATTACTGTAATCTTTTTCCCCTAAGCTTTTCTCTCTCTCAATACATTTGATTTTTGCATCCTGATAATATCAGTTCTGGGCCAAAGCGCGCTTACTCGGAGTTGGAGTGGTGGGGAGAGCTTCATAAAGCACTCTGCAAACTTATGCCCAGGACATCGGCTGCCAATATACCTATTCCTCATGGTAGCAAGAGTCTTTTTTAAGTGCTTACTTATATATTGGCTTATCTGAGCACTTCCTTGACAGATGGAGTTATTCAGGAACGCTTCCTGGGAGATGACGTCCAAAAGAAATGGGAAATAGTGATAGCAGTGGGCATGGGAAGTGCCATAGCTGAAAAAATAGTGAGCTGTGAGGGCAAGCAGAGGTTTTGTTGAAGCAAAACAGGCCTTGAAAGTTGGAAAATGTTTTTATTGTCATCCTCAATTTCGTTGCCAATGTTTCTGAGAGGAAAGCCCTCTGGACAAAAGAAGTCTAGTTAGAGCAACAGTTTCCTAGCAAAATCCTTAGAGTTGGCAGTGAAATTCAGCAGCAGCAAGGGGATTAATTGGCTAAACTTTTGGGAAAACAACTTTCCAGGCACAAGACTAAGACATTGTGGGGATTTATTTCTCACTGTCTTGGGGGCTTTAATGGTGGGTGGACAAGAGAGAATACAGCTGATTTGCACTGGGACTAGACCACCTCTTGAGTTGCATACACCCCTGTTTTGTGTAATTACATTTTTCAGAGGCTGATGGATTAGGTGTTGAGAGAATAAGGTATTGAGATCTTCAAAATCTGCCTGGATGTGACCCTTTGCCATTTGCTCTAGCAGGGAGGTTGGACTAGATGATTTCTAGAGGTCCCTTCCGACCTTACGCATTCTGTGATTCTATGTGAATTTGTGGTTATTCATGTCACTACCTTAAATGTTATCCAGAAAAAAGATTATTTAAAAACAATGGCAATAGAGTCTAGCTAGCTATGAAAGTTAATACCCAGAAATCATGTAAATCACGAAATTTAAAATTTGGTGTGAAAAAGAGCTTGAGATGTTAAGATCAGCTTGATGTATTTTCCACCAGAGAGTTTTTTCAATGCCAGTTCTAGCAAATAATCCACTGTTTAAGCAATTTTATTCTGCCCGAACATACATAGAGATATACATGTATATGCTAGTACTGAGTAAAGTAAATGATTAAATAAGCCTACATTTTAAACAAAAGTGCTTGTATTTCTTCCCTCTAAACTAGTTTATGGAGATTAGGAAGTAACCATGCTATAGTGGCAGTCATTTTGTCACAATGTGGGATTTGAAAATAAGGATTATTTTTGTCAATATTTTATTTTATTACAGTAACTCTATCTATGTGATCCATCGCACTTTAATAGGAAGAATTTTTCAGTCAAAGAAATAATTCTTTTTTTTTAAAGGGATAAAAGGTTTCCTATGTGTTAACTTAGAGAGTTAAACCATGAATGAACATAAATCCACATTTTTTCCACTTGGAATATTTGGATCGCTCTGCCTTTTTCTCTCAGCATTTTCTTTGTATTTTCTTAGTAGGAGACCACTTAGGGTAGGTGACATCCCTTCTTTTATAAGAAATCTGTTTCTTTTGGCCGCTGTAGTTATGACAGTGAAGACAGTTAAGTTATGCCTCAGAATTCCAAATTTTTCTCTTTCCTCCTTTGTATTATAAGTTTTCCCTAAAAAAAAAAAAAAAAAAAAAAAAAAAAAAGCTAAAAAAATCCAAAGCCAGTTCTATACAGTAACACTTAAGAACTTAAGAACAACTACATCGCAGAACTAGATTATTTCAAGGTGTATTTGTTTTCTCAGGTGGCTCCAGCTTTCGGCTGTTGCTGATAATTAAGAGCAGCTTGTTACTGCGGTACTCTGCAAATATATTCCCTGGCATTATGAAATGTTCTTTTTAGGATGTTTAGAGAAAATGTCGGAAATATGTTATTTGTATTTAGCAAAGTTCTCTGCTCTCATGCAATGTTTAATGTAAACACTGTGATTCAGCTGAGAATATTCCCATTTTTTCCACTGGCTATTCAGCTATGAGGTGCCTCTTTAAAGGGCTCTAAGCACCTAACTGGAAAGGGGGAAGTCTGACTTTCCTATCTGAGTCACTAGCATGGTTAAACATTGAGTGGAACTCAATGGCTGCTCTGCAGACTCTATGAAATACTTTTTGTGGTCAATACTGCCATCACTCACCACCTTTCTTTGACAAGAGCAAAGGCTGAAAAGCAGCATGAAAACTAGGACCTATTTCTATAAAGCTGTGCCAGCCTCTCCATCCGGCCTGTGTCACCCTTGGTCCGGGCTCTGCATCTCATCAAGGCACTGCCACTCTTTCAAGAGTAGAGATAAAGTCATCAGCCCAAAGTTCACTTAGGATTTCTCTTCCCTCTTTCTGCCCTCTCTAAAAGTTTGAAAAAGGCTCATAACTGGCAAAACAGGCGGTTGTACACAGGAAATGTAACTTGGCAGTGGAAGCCTATTTTGAAGTACACTACATGGTTTCTGAATAAATATTTCTTTAATGCATGTAATTACCGGATCAGCAGAATAAATGTGGTCATGTCCTTGTAATTAATACATTGTCAAAAGTTCATTTAAGTATAATAATTTTACTGGGAAAATGCTGTCTATGTAGTTCTCGTGATAATTTGCTAAATTAAGTGCAATAAATATAAAATTATTGGTAGGTATATATTTATTTTTAAGTTCTTATTAATTTCAACATGCCATGTAATACTTTTAAGTGGACTTTTTTAATAAAAAGAAAAGATGTTAAAATATAAGTGCTGTAATAACATTTTTCTACTTTTAGCTATAAAAGAATTTTCAAGCAACACCACTTAGCACTGCAGCTGCAGTTGGCAAATATTTAGTTAAGAATTGTGTAATCAGATTGGCAAAGACGTGAAGCCCAAATGTGGAAAGCACAGAGAAGTGTGCCTGTTTATCCACTGTAGAAAACTAAATGTTTAGCCTGGGATTTTTGTGCCTTATTTCTCAGTTCTACCCATAGCTGACTATAAGGCCGGATGAAATGTTACAGCTGTAAGGAAGCACTTGCATTTTGTCATTTTAGAGATGCAGAACCTATTCAAAATAATTCTTGATGAAAGAAGTGCTCTGATACTTCACTGATCTCAAAGTTATCTCAAAGCTTTGACTTTCTTTGGGTAGTTCCTTTTATTACATCCGTGGGAGCAGAGGCTCTAGTGCTCTCATCTGGTCATGAATATGGGCTTTGGATACTAACAGGTTGCTTAGCAGCATTAATTTGACTCTCTCTTGGGTTGGTTTCACCTATGCGAAGTCTGGGTCCGTTAAACAAGTAAGTATAGCAACCCCTCCCAAATACCAGGCATGGATGAGAGTCAAGTCAGGAATTACTAGGAAGAATTTGACCTCTGCAAGTCTATGGGATGTGATGGGTGAGGGTGAGGATGTGAGCAGCCTGAGGGTGCTGTGAGAACTGTCTGATGTCTTGCAATTCCAAAGTCCATCATCCTTGAAGGGTTTTTAAAACTCTTCAAAGGACCCCAAGTAGACCCTGAGGCCACAAGTGCTGGAGAAAAGCAGATGCTATACCCATCTTCAAAAAAAAAGGGCCAAAAAGGTGTTCTGGGGAACTGCATACTAGTCACCCTCACTTTTGGTTTTCCCTGGGAAAAACTTGAAATGAGTCTTCCTGGAGCATATTCCTAGGAGCATGAAAGAGAAGGGGGAGATGGGGACAGTCAACACAGTGGGACAATACACACAAATTGAAATGAGAGAGGTTCTAGTTGAATAGGAGAACTTTTTTCCTTGTGAGGTCAGACAAGCTGGGGAGCAGCTTGCCCAGAAGTGTCATCTACCTTCCTGGAGATTTCCCAGTTCCATGTGGACAAAGCCCTGAGGAGCTGGATCTGACACCCTGCTGAGGTGGCTGGTCAGAGCAGGGACCTGCTGCCCACCCCAGTGACGCTGTGACCCTGGGTGATGTTAAGAAATGTTCAGAAAAGACAGATCTGTAAGTCTAAGCTAACGGCGTCAGCTTTGACTTGCATGCTAAGAGTAAATTACGATACATGAAGAGGATTTAAAATCATCTCTGACATCTGTTGGATGGAACATATAACCCTATACCAAATATCATAGTGTAATGCGAACATTTACACTTGCTCCAGTGAAATATAAATGTTGACCTGAAAAGAGGTCACGAGACACATATGACATCTTGCAATTAAGCTAAAAGATGCATTGACAAACATCATTCAAATAATAAGATATAGATGGTTACAAGAAACCATAAAAACATTTTGATATTGCAGGGAAATGTTCTCCAATATTATATATCAGCATTGAGACATTGTATGTGGTAAGAATAAAGCAATGCTGCTCATAAACAGAGTAACATTAATTATATACATTTAATTTGATGATACAAGTGTGTAACATTATACTCATGGAAAACATAAGAAAATTCATGTATTGAAAATGTCATCTTTTTTTTCTCCTGAAGGAATTTTCCATTATTATTTTATGATGATAAAATAAGGTGTAGTGATGTATTCTTAAAATAATTTTATATTTATTTTTATGTATTTCAATAATATTGACTCAATAAAGATATCAGGAAATCTATGAAGTATAATGAATTTTATTTACATTTTTATTATAGCACTAACTTCACATCAATTCCTTTCAAGTGCAAAAATGTGCAAATCATCTCTTTTTAGTAAAACTACCCAAAACATCTCAATCACTTTCATAATGAAATTTTTATTGCAGCGTGTGAAAATATTTACATCAGCAAGAAAAAAATGTTCATGAAAGGAGGCCACATTCTATGAGAACGGGGAAAATAGGGTAATGTAAGTGAAATACTACATGGTGAGGACCGACCATTGACTTGATAGACCTTTTCCGGAAACTGGTGGTATCAATCTAGGGAGACAAATATATCTTATCATGGAGATCCAGAGAAAAGTTTCAGAATCTGTTCTGCACAAGTTCAGTGGCAACTCTTTCCTTCAAAAGCTTAAGGATTGCTGGTTTTGGAATTGCATTATGAGGATGTAGTTTGCCTAGATACTGTAACAACTGGTTATGATAGGAACCATAGTAAAATGTGCTTTTAGCAGTGTTTTTACCTAAATTTCTAATGAAATGAGTGCATCACTGAGAGAAACGTTGAAACAGTAGGTTGGCTGAGATGCTTGGGGCTCAGTGGTCCAGAGCAATAAATGCTGTGACTGTGCATTGCAAAAAAAGGAAAAAAAAAAGATATTTCTGGCAGGAGACGACTAGGTCTCACCCATCTCTGTTTGGAAGCACTAGTGGCACAACTGGTGGCACTTGTTTCAGGCAGCCATCTGGTAAACTTGGGAATACAATGCCCCAAATTGTACTTCCAATATCCATTTAAACTGTTTGCAATCTCAATAAACTTTTAGCACTTTTGAAATGCACAGGGAGGTCTCTTGCTTGCCTCTCTGGTGTATCAGAATTACGTAGTAATGCATACTTACGTTTCCAAAAGCTGGATAGTCCAGAGCCAAGACTAAAGGCAGGCCAAGAGCAGCAGAAACTCATGGAAACCTCTGTTTTCTGTTTTCCAGGTCTTTTTTTGTTTCTTTTCTTTCCTTTTATTTATTTATTTATTTATTTTTTATTTTACAACCACAGCTTAGGGTCAGGCCACTGGGAGCTGCAAAGTGTGGGCCTTGCTTGACTTTTCCAACTTTTCCACACCAGGAGGTGGCTGTTTTATCTGCAACACTGGTGTTACCAACAGAAGCTGCACTTACTTGGAAGACCAAAGAATAACTAATAGTGTTTTAGAGTTTGCAAAATCCATATATAGTATTGCAGCTCCTTACAGATTTCTAAAAGAAGTGCTCAAACTTCGATCTAAACTTCTTATGTCCACAGCTTACCTGTTGCATCAGAGCACATTTACCGCTTCCTTGCGGGTCATGCTTTTGATCTACACCAGCTGACTACCCCAACAAAGGTGCTTGTGCTTTGTTATATAGCGGAATGAACCCAGAGCTCTCCCAGTTGTCCATGGAGCCTCAGTGTGGAGCTAACCATCAGGAACCTTAGATGCCTTCCAAACCCAAACCAGACTCCTGTTTATGTCTCACTTTGCACCAGGCTCCTACAGTAGCAAATGGGCACATACACAGGATCTGCAGGCAACTTTTGCTTGGTTTTCTGGTGAGAAGTCATGGATTTCACATGCAGTCGACCTGCTACCCTACACTACTTAGACAAGACAGCTGCCCTGTTCTCTCCCAGATGGCACTTAATATATATATATTTTTTTCTCATTTCAGTGAAGAGTCATCCCTTTTGGGGCAGTAGCCCATTGTTATACTATATGAGATACTGGTGCAAAAGCATTGCTATATATCATCAACACAATGAAAAAGAATTAAAACTCATATGTTGTATTTCACATGCTGACTTTTATCCTGACCTCCTAAGGTGAGAGACAGATGTTTTCCAGTGGCAATGCTTTGGTTATTTGTTTGTTTTTGTAAAATGCACATCTTAAACCCACCTATATAAAACTGGAATATGGGCTGCATTTTAAGTGAAACTCAGGAAAAATACTTAGTAAAATATGCAGACATTGAGAGATGAAGGAAAAAAAACCTGCAGCAAACACCAGGCTATGTGAGTGAGTAAGCATAATAGATCAGAATAAGGCCCTAAATCAATTTTATTTTCACAGTTCTAGCATCATAAAAAGTGGGTGGCAGTAAACCAATTATTATGCAACTTAATGAACTAATTAGCAAAATCAGAGCAATAATGGTATTGGTACTGACTGATCTGAATATAAAAAGTAGAATTAGATTCTTAGCACTGATTTTTTTTCAATACAAAGGATTATATAATAACTTTTTAAGCCTTTTGAATTTGGGAAGGGGAAGAGGGAGGATCACATCTGTGGATGCTGTGGGTACTCAGATGACCTGCTGTTTCATCTATTAAAATCTTTCTATAAGTAGACTCATGTATAATTATTTAAAAAAAAAAAAAAAGGACCAAATTATCTAAAACTTCATTTGCATTTATATGTTCCTAAGTAGTGTTAAAGTACTGGTATTCATGGTAACAGGTACTGAAAGACTTCTGAGGCTAGGGCTGAGGTGGCTGATCCTCAAGGCTGGAGCATGTGTAACCTTGCACACCCTATACACCAGCTTTAGCTTTTGAGGGAGTGGGTTTTGCCCCAAGCTCAATGCACAAGCACACAAGGAGGTCATCACAAAAGCACAGCTTCTCTTCCTTAGTGTTACTACTGTAGAACACCCGACCCTAAGATATGTTTTAAACTATTTTAAGGAACTCATGCAAGGCTGTACATGCTGACAGAAATTACAAATGTATTGCTGTCAGACCAGCATTTCTCCATTATGCCTCTGAGATTATGTATGACTGTTTTAAGATGTTCAATAGTTTGTTGATTTTCTTTCTTTACAGCATTTCTGCCTTTACATATGCTGATAATATAGTGTGTGATTATGGGTCTAAACCTTTCTCTTTAACATCAATGATAAGGCTCCTTTTGACTTCAGTGCTGAAACTGAAATGAGCCCTCAGAAATTTCTCCATCCTTTCCCTGCTATTGTGGAAGGTACTGTAGTTTTTCATTGGTTCATAATATATGTTTCTTTATAACACACTTATAAATCAGTGGTGCCTACTAGTTATCACCTGATTCCGTGTCTGCTTTATCTCTCTTTGGGCAACGTAACAGCTATAATATCTCTACGTGCCACATGTTGATTCTTTAATGCTCTTTATGATATTTGAATATGGGATTGTTGCTTGCAAAAGAATATTACTCTCACAGATTGGCTTATATGTGTGACAGGGAAGTTTTTTGTCTTGAAATAAAAGTGTTCTCAAATAGGGTGTTATTTTGCTGCATGTTCCCAGAGACTTGCTTATATTAGTTTCTGAAGACTTGCACTGTTTTGGATAGGGTCCACATTTTTGATGAAGGTAGCTCTTTGGTCCACTATTGTGTGATAACAAAGTAAAGGTCCAAGTTATTTCAAAAATAGCTTTACACTACTTGGAAAAAACAAGACTGAAGGAAAATAATTTCTGCTTTTCGTGATAAAAAAAATCAATGTGAGCAGTTTTGTTTACTTTCTTGGTCAAAAAGTCACTGTCAGAGTATATTTAAAACAAACGGGGAGATGGGAGGGCCAAATGGCCTTAAAACAAATGTATCGCATACACTACTTTTTTAAAAAAGAAAAAGAACTCAAGCCAGCATGTTAAAAATGAGCATTTCCAATACAATTTGTCACCCATGCATAAATCTTGCTGACATTTTCAGTCACTTTAATAGCCTTCCTATTTTATAAATCAGTATGAACTTGCACAGTTGCAAAAAGTGTGTATTTTGAACATCTCATTTGCATACTTTACCAAAAGCCAATGAGGCAGTGGAAGCAACACTGGTGATCATAATAAGTGTTTGGGAAAAGGCAGAAAGATCACTAATGGTTTGCCTTTAGGGATTTCTGTACTCCATAGGGGACGAAAATGAGAAATATTTTTCAAACAGCAGGGGTAAAGGTTTTAAAACTAGAAACACATGGAGTGATAAAAATGTTAGTGCCACAGGGCGCATAGCAGGAAAAATTTACAATGTAAAAACTGTAATTTCAGCATTAGGAAGTAATAATCGTGTTTCATCATTGTTATTAAAGCATGACCCTTAAAGTCACATAAATTAGATATAAGTTTCTAGAGAAGTGTATTAATCTTCAGTGGAAAATATTAGGAAAGTTTATTATCATATGAAGATCAGAAGATACATTTTTTTTATAAAAAATGAATTTAAACTTCATTGTTTTTATTTTTTTTTTAAGAAATCTCTATCATTTTGAAACAACGGATAGACTTGTGTTTACTTAAGGCAAAATGCGGTGACCAGCTTTGCTCTGAAAACCAATAATAGTTATGTGAGAAGAAACAAACAACCAACAATTAAAGAATGAGCTAAGGAATGGCAGGAAGTACTATTTATAGACATAAATGGCTTCTGTTTTGGTCAGCATAGTCTTTCTATTGTGTTGAAGCCAAATGCATCCAAATGACTAATGAAGAATGTTAGACTTGTTGGAAGAAAAAAAAAAAAAAGTAAAATTGTACCTTAAGGTACTACAAGAATATCCATTGGGAAACTTGAAATAGAACCAGTTATCTAAGGCATGTAATTAGTGGCTGAAAGATTTTGTCCTATCTGTAAAACACAGTTTCATGAGGGCCTCTGTGATTCTTGTTCAAGCATTGCTTAAGGCCATGAGAAAAAACAGAGATATCACTGTTCAGTGAAAGAGTTTTGCATCGTTAGTGCTTTATTGCTATGAAATAGAGGAGAGAGTGGCTCTTGGGGGCATGGATTAGAGGAAGAAGGGGACCCCATCTTAAAGGAGAGCGCTGTCATGGAAGGTAGGTTGGGGCAGAGGAGCATGGCTAGATGATGGGTTCCCAAGTTAGGTTCATACCACTAGCAGGTCAGCGTGGGGCAAGTGGATCTACAGAGAGAAACCTACTGCTGAGGAGCACACCGGGACTGTTTGTGGTGTCAGACATCAGACCTAGCCTGGTCTCACAGACTGACCTAGCAGTTGGAGTGCATAGGACATGATGGAAGGACTTGGGTCTGCATGCACTGGGACTACTCTGTAACGTCAATGTGGCAAGTAGGGACCATCAGGTTGGCTTCAAAACAATGTTCCTGGTTAAAGAAATTCTCTGATGTAGATGCATCCAAAACCAATGAGACTCTATTGCCTTCCTGGCTCCAAAACCTCAGAGAACCTCCCACATGGCAGCACTGCAGATTCACATTCTGCTGGAGCAGAACTGCCAGTGGGACACACTGAGGACGTGGTGTCTGGAGTTTGGATTAGCCAGTTCCCCATTACTCAGCCATTGGATCTAAACCATAAATAGCAGCGTAGTGGTGAGCACCTTAACCATCCTCTTGTGCTGAGCACCCTCATTTTTAGGGCAAGATCCTGGAATCCCTCTTGCATACTCTGTTTTTATCCTATGATTCTCCCTTTTCTTTCTCAGTATTTGCTCATCTGCCAGTGGGAGAGTCCAGGGTCCATCTGGAAGAGCAGGCCAACCCAACCCAACTTAATCTCCAGCTTAACTTTGAGGGTAGTCTGCAGAGAAACAGTGAACTGCTTCCTAAGTATTTAGACATGAGAATGCTCTGCAAATGAAGAGTATCATATATCAAGGGCACTACCTTGCCCTCCAGCTGTGCTCTTGTGTGAAAATAGTTGTAGATGTAGGTTTTTTGTCCCTTTCTGCCAATCCCTCCAGCGGTGTATGAAGATTGTGTGCAGCCGAAGATTAGGCGTCATGCTTCTTTGTGCCTAAGGAAGGGCATCCTCACACAAATGCGTCTTTTTTTTTTTTTTTTTTTTTTTGTAAGATGTCTTGCCTGTTTGCATCAGACTTGATTTGAAGATTTCTGCCACTAACCTTGGTGACAGCAATGGACTGTTATTTTCCAAAGCAGAAAATCTCAAGATTTTTGGCGGGGGGGAAAGCCTCAATTTTCTAGTATGTAAAGTTCTTCTCCTGAATCAGTAGGTGCTAAGCACCAGCTACTTTGCAGCTCCAGTGTAAAGAAACTTCATCATTTTCTTGTTAAAATGGGAGAGATACAGAAGGAGACTTGGTGTGTTTAAAATGGAGCAGCAAAAGAAAGATAATGGAATAGGAAAACTAGTGAGTAAGTGGGAAGTGGGGAATTGGTTGACCTCATAACTTTATAGCATAATTTCATGAAAATTCTGCTGTTTTCAGATATTGCTTTACCGTGAAGAAAAGTAATAACTTCCATAGGGTGAAATGAGTGACTTGCTAGTCAACAGTCTTAGCCATTCTGCTTTATGCCAGTGTAAATTGATTTAGAGAAGAATTTGGCAAGTGGCAAATGCTGGGCAGTCTGTACTGCTTTAGAGACTAAAGCTTTCAGTTTCCAAGTACAGAATCCTTATTTCGCTGAGGCCACAATATCATTCAATGGAAGTCTGCTTCCATAATCGTGATCCACAGAATGGAATTATGAAAAAGAAAATATTACACAACCATATACATTTTCAGTATTCTAAAAAATACTTTGAAGAGCAACAAAGTTTGAAGATGAACTTGTGTTACCTTAGGAATTATCAGTGACATTTATAACATAGTAGTACGCGTCGATAGGGATGCCATTGCACAATGTACCTGCAGTTACGAGCTGAAATAGAGAAAATGACAGAAGTCTGGCCAAAAGCGTGAAAAGCAGATGTCTCAGTGTGCCAGCTGACTTCTGCTCTACAGTGTTCATGTACATGTGGAAATTTCCATTGTATAAGGGAT
Source organism: Nothocercus julius (assembly GCA_013398735.1). Classification (NCBI taxonomy): domain Eukaryota; kingdom Metazoa; phylum Chordata; class Aves; order Tinamiformes; family Tinamidae; genus Nothocercus; species Nothocercus julius. The sequence continues at coordinate 718,000 of VZSV01000167.1, read as the reverse complement.
TAAGACCAAAAGCTAATGTAGGTGGCCAAATTTTAAATGAGAAAATGCTGCTTGCTAGTGTTGTAATCACTGCTCACCTCAATCTTGGAGTAAGGGGTAGGCAAAATTTACTGCTAGAACAGGTGATTGTGTTTAGCTTTGGAAATCAAGCTTGTTTTTGTGTTTTCTAAATATAAACTTTAGCAATCAGACTTAAAAAGATGTGTACACATAAAACAGGAGTTTCTAATCAGTGTGAAATTTTTACAATGAAAGTTCAGCATGGTTGTGTAAACTTGGAGAGTTAGGCTCTGAGAAATTTCAGTCTAACCTTGTGAACGTAACTTGTTTGAAAACTCTGATTACATTTGCTCAGATAAAAATTTGCTAAAATTACTCCATTTTACTGAACGAACTCAGCTGATTTATAACATACAGGGCCTGCAGTCTGGCTTAACCCATCGCTAACACTCCTCAGCTGCCATTATCACCAGTGTTTCAGCAGATGGAGCCAGAAATGTCACTTTTCTTGAGAGGAGGTTCTTGAGCCCTTTTTCTGAAGCCTGTTCTGCCCATATCGTACAATGCTTTCAATACCATAGGGCATCTTGCGCTCTTGCGACTCAGCGAGCAGCTTCTCTCCAACATAGTTATTACTCATTTCACCAAGATCAACATTTATTTTCTTCAAAGCAGTTAAATTGCTTTCTATATATATGGTCAAGGTAGTTTAGAGAGAACGTGGCTCTCTATGCTGTGCTGAAGGGGCAGCTCAGTAGACATCCCCACTAAAGACAGTTTTCTTCAGGAATGATTTAAAAAGGACATCTGAATTCCTATGTGCAGATACAGAGGTTGCCAGCATCAGAAAAACTATTTATTGAGTTTGATATCTCCCTCATTTGTGTGGTGAAGCTGGATGAATTCAGTTGGGTCCCTAAGGTGGTGTACAAAGACTTTATATCTGCATCTGTCCTTTCAGATGCAATGTGATGTGTATTCTTGAGCTTCATTCATGTTCATAAACATGAAGTAGTACTTCTATGCCTCTTGGGGAGATCTGACTAATCATTATTTAGTACAAAGCATTCAGGCCTTTTGGAAAAGCAAGCCTGTAGATACACTGAGTCCCTCAACTTGCAGTCAGATCCTGCAGCCTGAGAAGTTAGAGGAGAAATAGAGGCTGGACTGTAAAGGCCTGTTTAAGATCATATGTGCAATAGACAAAATACTAAATGACAAAGAGAGGAACTTTGCATGTCCAGTGTATTGGCTAAGAGGTACACAAGCTTTGCCAAATAGAAAATATGAGGTATCTCTAAGGCTAAATCTCATTTGTCTCACTTGAACTCTTTCAGGAAAGAATTTGATACGGTACCATCTGGAAAATGGCTAGAAGAAGAATTGGAAGAATTATGACATAGCTAGAGACCAACTAAAGCAATCGCATTTTGGGGAGTTTAAAAAGCTGGAGAGACATGCTGGAAAGAAAATACAGTGGGGATGTTCATTCTTGAAACATACTTTGGTTAATATTTTCATTAAAGATCTTTGAAAAAAAAAAAAAAGACTAGAATTTTCTTCTCATCCAATGTTTTGGAACACCACCAGTTGAAAATTGGTTTGAGATATACAGGAAAGACTAAATCATGTTGAACACTGAAGCAGTTTAAGCGGGATGAAATTTAGCATTATCAAAATGTAGCCATTAGCAAAATAAATTTTCTATCAACTAGAAGCACTCAACACAGAATAACAGAGGAAAAAAAGACCTGAGTGAGTAACAGTATTACAAAATGCCTGAGATCTACCAACACAAATGTATTATGGAAAAAGCAATTGCAATCTTAGATCCTATCAAGAGAGGTATTTCCAGCAGAAAGAGAGAAATAATATAATTCTACAAGCTCTTTTCATCTTTTCTATTTTATCCAAAAGTGATTTGTTTAAATTTCTTGTAATTTCTTACCTCTATCCTCTTGTTTGTTTGGGTCACAGTTTCACTAATTGCATCCATTCTTTGGATGTGACACACCGTCATGGTCATTAAGGATGCAGGAAATAGACATTTCCACATGCCTTAAAAATAAAAATATGGGTTCATCCACTACCACACACCCAGGAAGGAGTGAGGTGAAGCCGGGACGTTTACTCTGAGATCATGGCTTACTTTCTGGGTTCCTCTGGTGTGGTCAGGCATACACCTGAGTACCTTGTTGCATGTCAGAACGCATCCTGATTTTTATCAGTCACTGAAAAACTTCTGCCTCTCTTTTCCACTTGGCTCATGCAGCTGAACAGAGGGTCTGGAGGTGGTGTGGGATGTGTGGGCGCATTCTTCAGAGAAGGATCTCTGCAGGTGAGCATTTCTGACGAGACAATATACGCACAGAGGAGACCTGACCGCCTCTTGTCAGGAGAAGAGGGCATGGCAGTGTGTATTTCCTTTGATTTCTCCATCTGCATCCTTCATAATCTTTTGTGTCATATATTCTCAAGACTATTTTATTTACTTATTTATTTATTTTTTAAATCAGTGTTTTAGTTTCATTTGGCTCGATTTTCTTTCGCTTTAAAGTAACTGAATAACAGCAACATTCTTCGTGTTGTCCATCTGCTGCCAGGCCAGTGGGGCACCTCAAGGAGCGGTGTAACTCCCAGAGAATCCGAAAGGTCACAGAATATGTCACACTTTGGGCTGCAGGACATAGGAGAGCTGGCAGTGCAGATGAAAAGAGAAGCAGAAGTGTCTTTCACTGACTGGTGGTAGCCACGAGGTCTCTGGCGTATAGCAAGGTCCTCAGCTGCACGTCTGACCCTGCCTTTGCAGCTTTGTCACAGGTCATTCTGATGTATTTGCAGAAAGAAGTATTAAATTCAGCTTTTTTAAAAATACTGCTGTGTCCTTATAAAAAGAGAAGTAAGATCAAAAGGACTGAGTGAGACGAGGTCTTAAGTGAAGTCCCACTCATTTAGATTTATTTTCTCACTTTTTCTTATAAAAGTTATGGATTTCTTCATATACTGTCTTAAAATAAACCGTAGTAATCCTGTTTTTCCAAAGTCAGTCAATCAGGCAGTAGTGGGCAGGCAGCTTCAATGGGAAACCCTACAATAATAACATTTATCCTATAAATAACAAACTGGTTCATGTGCTTGATGGAAGGAAATAAATTTTGAGGGTGATTTCAGCATCAAATGTTTGAGAGGTTTATTGTATAAATCAGAAGTGAAACATGTTATTAAAAGTTATGAAAAATACAGTAACGGTGTCTTAATAACTATAAAATGCCAGTCAAAACACGGTATTTTGCCATGCTGCTAAATTCATCAGCCTTTTTCCCACAAAATATATTTTCTTTGTATGTTTTTAAGTAAATATTTTCTTGGGAAATTATGAAGTGTATATTGCTTGGGAAAATCTAGTCTTGAATAAAATGCATTTGGACATACTATTAGTATGTCACAAGGGGGATAGGAATAGTCCCTGCAGACCCTAAAATAAACAAATCTGCGGGTTTTGGCACCTTGCTAGTTTTCAGAGTTTTGATATCAAAGCAGAGAGAGTGCTTTACATTACTTTGACTCAATACAGCATCTGCATCTATTAATTTAAAGGTATGTGCTTCAGACATGCTATAGGAAAAATCCACGTGGGACCAACTGCTCCAGGGCCTAGAGAGCATAAACAAGCTTCCAGGAGGGAACTCTGTAATCATGGGATGGGCGGATATGGTTGCAGTCATCCCCAAACTGCTGTGAGGGTGCAAAATTCTTCCAGCTGAGAAGAAAATGAAGCGTTGAGAGCTCGCAGCCAAAATATGAGAAGCTTGAACAGAGTTCCCTTGGCTTGGGACCTGTTAGAAGAGAGGAACGCCACCTCCCAGGTGGGCGTGATGCTTTGAGTCGTTCACCTTGGCGAACTGATGCTGGCTCCACCAGTAAACCAATTACTGATCATATTTTCCTCATAGTTTTACAGGTGATGTTTCAGATTGCTTCAAAATTTTGACAAATATTTGTAGTTATAGTCATTAGTGCAGAGGTACACCCCCAGTAAAAACTGCGTTTTTGGCAAAGTGTTAAGGAAGGTATAAGAACGTTTGGAAAAATGTGCACTTTTCAGGTACACTCACCACCCCTCACATTTGTGGTGTGAACATCCCTGCTCTACCACAGTGAAGAAATATATGGTCAACTGCAGGCATAATTTTTTAATCTTTTTCCCAGAAAAGATTTGTAGTCTTTCCTTACTATATATAGATTTTTGCTCAATGATATTTTAGCTTATAAAGGTATTGATTTTTATGCCTAGAATCTCGTAGCTGTAAAAGCACTGTAAACCTTAGCAGTTACCTGGGCTGATTTTTCTGTAGAGCACAAGCTGTAGATCTCAGCCATGTCTAACTGAAGCATGTATTGTCTGTTGAGCTGGAGAATAACCCTTTAGAAAACTACAGTGTTTTAGTTTAAAGACCTTAAGTAAAGGTGATCTACATGAATTGCTCCCGTAAGTAATTATTAGAGAGCTATGTCTTTTTTCTAAACAGAATGCAAGTGTGTTATTTTGCATCTTCCACGGTTTGGAGCTACTTAGGCCATTTTCTTTGTAAAAGTGGCTTAAATTTCTCTTGTTCTCTTTTTTCCTTTCCTTTCCTTTCCTTTCCTTTCCTTTCCTTTCCTTTCCTTTCCTTTCCTTTCCTTTCCTTTCCTTTCCTTTCCTTTCCTTTCCTTTCCTTTCTTTTTTTTTTTTTATTAGCTAAGCCTTATTTTAGTATTTTTTGGTGATAATTAAGAAAGGTATAGCTTTGTAAGTGTCTCCTGAAGAAGACTTATTATCAAGGGTCTTCAGATGTCCCCTTCGGAACCCTTTCCTAGTTCTTGATACTAAAGTAGTAGCTGGAGAGAGATGACCCTGTGTGCATTCCTGTGCCTGTGCCTTCCGATGAGGGAATAGCCTCGGGAAGCAAACACCTTACTTATTCTAGGCAAGATAACAGGGCATGAGAACCACTTGACAGCCTGTAAGTTGTTAATGTGTGTTGTGGTCGCATCGCGATACCTATATATTGCGAAGCAATAATACGTTAAGGATTGCAACCTTCAGACCGCAGCTCTGTTCCGCATGGCATCCAAGCTGCTGCTGTAAGTGCCCAAACCCAGCCTGGCAGCAGAGGGAAAGCTCTGCTGGATGCTCGGGTGCACAAGACTGGAGCAGAGTCAATGTGAACGCATTTCCAGCGGGCGTTTTGCAAGCAGGTGACCTGCCTGCAAGGCGTTCGGTACCCGGAGCTGCGGGATGCAGCTGTGGGCACTGGCACATCCAGCTGCCGAGGCTGGCACGAGACTGCAGGAATGAGTGTGGGGGTCATGCTAACGAGGCTGCCTCGATCTGCATATATTCCAACATCGCTACATGATGGCAGATCTGCAGAGTAGGTCCAGGGGATGCCCTTTGCATTCTACTGAAAAAATTACAGGACAAAATAACGCAAATATATTATAGGAGGTCATATATGCCACTTTATCGGTGATGAGCAACGGGGAGGATTTCTTTTGTAAAGGGAAAATTGCATCTCTTCCTCTAATATGAAGCAAGCTGGCTGGTAACAAAGGGTCGTGTAGATTTTTAAATATTTCAAATATGTTGCTTATGAATATGTTAATGCACTTTGAGCAAATTCAGGCAGGATCTTGAATTATACTATTGAGTCCTGCTTTGCAGTTGCAGAAATCTCAAGTGAAAATTAAAGAAAAAACAGGAAAAGAAAAAGACAAGGAAATGTATCAGCCCTTTTCTCTAATGCAGAAAAAAAGAAAAAGAAAAATCATGCGACTTCCTTGCTGATAAGCTTGTAAACTTTTGTATGCTGCGTTTCCTTAGGCGACCACAGTTGTCCTTCACAGGAATTGTTTCAGCAAAATCATGCTGTTTGGATAGGCACAGCAGAATATTTCAGAGATCTCAAGAATTGCAAGCTCAGTCTTGCATTTGGTGAAGTACACAATGTAAAGTGATGCCTTTAGAGAAAGTACACTATAATACAGGAAGACAAATCACTGATTTGGATTGATATGTTCCTTGTACTCGACTTGTCCATTTATATGCAAGACATTTATTTGATCCCAAATTCAGGAATTTAATGAAACAGGCAGATTATAAATAAAAAAAAAGAAGATTCTTGTTGCAGAAAACAAGAGTATAGATGAGGGAACAAGTGAGCAATCCTGAAGAGGAAAAAACAATATACTAAATAAAGGACTATTTCATGCATGTATCTCATGTAACATTAAGGTTATGATTATACAGTAGAACGTAAAGAAATTGAAACTAAAGAGTAAAAGCTCAACCTTAATGCTGACCCTTGTCCCTCTAATTTTAAAAATGGATTTATCTTTATTTTCCATGTCTGCAATGCATATGCCAATATAAATCACCGCGTACTATTAACACAAACAACATTAAGACATAGCAAAATCAAGTGCTTAACCATTATTTGATTTTTAAGTCTGACTGAGCTGAGGAACAGACAACATAGAGCTCTTCCCCAAGCACACACACACTTAGCAGCCTGTATTTTTTTCTTAGGGTGACATTATCTTACTGTCAGGATTTGAGCACTAGACCAGTGGCTGAAAAATTTACAAAATTCCTTACATACTTTTAAGAAGACAAAAATGAAAAAAAAATCCTCAAAGGAATTTGAAGGTCAGGTATATTTTCTTTAACTTTTTGAACACTATTAAATTAGCTTATTTTGATAACTATAGTCAAAAATTCAGGAAGCATTTGCAAGTGTGTTAATTAGCTAGGAATCTCTGCATGAGCAAAAGTCGATGGCATTTGGAGTCTGAACTTGTGTAGGTGATGGTTCCTTCTATTTCATTTACTGATTATGGCTTTTCTAATAAGAAGTTTATTATAACGAGTTAACCTTTATAGAATATATAAATTTGATTAAATAGTGCCTGAATGGTTTTACTGTACTTAATTTCCTTTCTATTTTTTTATTGAAATAAGGGTTATCAGGGATTTTAAAGTTCTTCTTTAGAAAACTTCTAGCAAAGCTGGTCTTATTGAATACTTCATGATCATGTTTTATTTCTTATAAATACTATTACAGCCACATGTAAATGCATTGTGTAAAAGAAATGTAATCCATGCATCAGTTTAAAAAGATACTTCAGAAAAATTATTTGTCTATTATGATTTTTCTTCATTTTTCACTTCTCTCTTTGAAACAGGCAGATATACTAAAAGAAGCAGAACAACACAGTAGGTCTTAAAGTTAAAGCCATAAGATATGTGGGGAATATAATGAACAGAAAATTTACCAAAAGAGATGACTTCTCTTTCTCCACATAAATTTCAAGCACAAGACACATGCAGTGTAGGTCTGATCATTAAATGTGAATGTTTGGAATATTCCGCAAGGTGGAACAGTAAGTAACTTTCTTTTTTTTTCCTTCTAAATATTGAGGATGCATTAAGATAATTGCGATAGTCTAATTAGACTTTCTCCTAAAAATGACTTGTCTATGAGTGGTTTAATAGATGAAGGATTTTAAAAGGGGTTATAGAGAACCAGTTACAGTAATCAGACAAGAAAAAGTGCTGAAGGTATCATGAAGGCTCATAATTAAACTGAAGCTTACAGCTCAATTAAATTTGAGCATCATTATGCATAAAACATCAGTGGGCATCAAGAGTCCAATAAAAAGAGATGCTATCAATGTTAACAGCCAAAAGGTAAGACATAATGTGGATTGGACCAAGTCTTCCAGATAAAGTCACAGAAAATTGTGAAAAAATTTGAAGATGAAGTACAATCTGAGGCACGCCTAATAAGCTGATTAATATAGGTTTGACATTGGAGATACAGAGACTTCCAGATGTAACACAGAGCTTAGTTTTATGCAAGACACAGCGTATTAGTCTTGGAGAGGGGAAACGCAGGAGTGATTTATCCGGTACAGGCAGAACAGGCGATACCTTTGACGGCGAACGCATTGCTCACATCTCCTAATCTTGGGCTGGATTTGTTATATTTAGACATGGACATGCTTGCCTTCGCTGGGATTCTCTGCTCACTTTTACAGCTATACAATTTGGAGGCACTTCCCATCTCAGGATCCCTCTAACCATATAACTTCTTTGCAAACGGAGTAAATGGCAAACACTTTATAAATAAGCAGAAGGGGAGCAATCAGGCAGATGACTTGGACTCATGAGCACCCTTTCTCTCTTGAGGTGGCCTTGCTCATGCTCCTCACAGGGTTCCTCTTGAGCTGACGTGCCCCTTGCAAGATGCTCCCTTTCCTCTGCCCCAAGGGAGCGGAAGGCCAAAAGCCATCAAACCCACTGTGAAAAATCTTTGTAACAGAGTGGGTGATGCTCTGGTTCAAAGGCTTGTGAGATGGACCCTCGGTTTTGCAGGTCTGCCTCCATCAGTTTATGTTCTCCAGCCCCCATTTTTAACAGACATGCAAATAGAACACTCAAAGATTAAATCTCCTTGAATTCCCACTAGTGTAAGAAAAAAAAACTTGAAACAAATTATCAGTAAAAATAGTGTGACAGAAATTATTTGTGATGTTGACAACATACACATTAGAAAATTTAGCTTTTGCTGTGTTTCTCTGAAAGGTACAGCAAATGCTTACAATATCATGTACTAAAAAATAAGGATTGCTTTTGCAATCTGTGTTTTGGTATTGGGAAATTTAAGTTAATGAGTGGTACTGAAATGATGTTCTGGAGGTGAGAGAGGATTGCAGAAAGAATGGGGAGATCTTGATTGGAAATACAGGTTGACACAGGTTGTGTAAGAGTCACAGCTAAGGTTAGATTCATGCTTGTAAATTCTCCTGAACTTTTTCTGGTCTGATTTACAGGATGGTTGCAGTGATGCCCTCCAGATTGGTACATGCAGGAACCTTTAAGTTCCAATAGGAGAAATGTGGGATAAGGAAGAGAAATTCCTGCTTTAATAGAGGAAAAAAAACCCCTTTAAGTAATCATCATGGATGTCCGAGTGCTGATAAAGAAAGACTATGTTTGAACCCGAATTTTTCCCTTGCGTGCACTTCGACATCTCCCGTTGCCTTCCAAAGGAGCTCTCTGCAGAGTCCAGTGGGTATTACTTAAGTAAAGACTTTCCTGAGCTGGAGGGGTGCTGGCTTGCTGAAATCTGCATTCCAGATCAGGTCATCTATTTGATCATGTCTTAATTAGCCACTTTTCTATTTTTAGTGACATGATGATGCTCCAGCGCTAATTAAGAAGGATCTGTGAATCCTGATCTGCAAGTTACCCCTGTACTAAGGCATCTCCAGCGAATATCCACGCATGTGCTCTGTGGCAAATACCAACTAAATTAATTTAGCTTAGCTCACAGCTGAAGCAGGACAAACCGAGTTAAATTTTTCCTGGCTGGTGCATGTGAGGTAAATTGTGACTGTTCAGTATTACTTTGTTTCTACTGTGAAATCAATAGTTAAGAGCACATTTCACATTAGCCAAAACAGCATGTTCACTCCTTCACAGGACCTTAGCATTACCATTTTAGTACTACTGTTTTTGTTATTATAGTTGTTATTAGAGCACTATGCATTAGACACTGTTAGTTGAAATTAAAATTTATATTATATTAAACATTATAGTATGGGATACATATTCCTTTCCTTAAAGGCGTAACACAGGGTAAATGAATTTAGCACTTGCTGAGAGCTCAGCAGAAATAAAGATCTCATTTCTCCGTCTTTAGGGGTTATCTTCCTTCAGAATCTGCCCCAGAGTTTGATTCAAATGATATATTACTCTATTTTCCATGAGGTTAAGCAAAACTTCTGAGTTTTCTCCAAACAATAGAGAAACTATTAAAAATAAGGCACAACAAAATCACACCGAACTCTCCAAAGACAGACGTTTCTTCCTAGGGCTATTAGAAATATTGTTAAAGGGCAGGTAGGATCTCCTTGTTTCAGGACATAACCACTAAAGTATAGACTTTGAAATGTTTGCTTGTGTTTATTTCATGTCTGAAATTAGGTGCTCAGAGCATCTCCCTAAGGAAATACAGCTCTGTTAAAACTATTGCTGTGTTTAGGTCAATTTTTTCCCACTTGCCAGCTTCTGTTCTGCATTTTTTCTTGAGCCATTGTAGAGTTGGGTTCAAAGTCACCCTCCAAAGAATATACTGGTGTTAAAAACTGCAGATGCGCTGAATTTGGCCCATGCTGTGCAAGACTGTCTATTGCCCCTCGTTCTTTTGATACAAAACCACGTGCATTACAATACAATTAAAAGTGCCCACGCAGAGAAGACTTCTGAGTTTGACATATTTTATATTAGCTCTTTATTTTTCCATTAAAAGTACACAGGATATTAAACATAGAAATAAATGTAACAAAATGTTAGGGGTCTTGCTAAACCAACAAAGCCAAGCAAATGCACAAATGCCATAATCTGTCCCTTTCCAGACCGCGCAGCTTAGACTGTGACACCTAATGCTTGGACTATTGCAATACACTGACCTGAGTGAGTGAGCTAAGAATGAAGAGCCTGATATTTTATCTTCAAGCTTTCTTATTCTTTCCCAGAAGATGATGTTAGTAACATGGAAAAATTGTATTATAACCAAATTATATAAAAATAAATTCCCTCCCCTCAAGCCACTAGGTATTGTTTTACAGCTGGGAGGCAGAAAACATATTGGTTGAAAACATTGCAATATTTAAAAACCACATGGAGTTGTAAAAATTGGAATGAGCCCTCTAAATCTTCTATAAAATGGTTAATCAGTTGATCCTTAACAACTGCTACGTACAGTACAGAGAGCTGCTAATTCACACGTGCAAGTTCAAGCAGTGCTCCCCAAGGATGGCGAGAACAGATTGGAAAAGCAAAAGGAAAGGAGGGGAGGCAGAAAGAAGGAGAAAAAAAAAAGGTCAAATTCATCATTTGCTTTTTTAATTTTGCTTTTTCCCCAATTATCATTCCCTGCCTTGTAGCGCTGAAGAAATTCCTTCCCTTGCTCATGCCTGACGGAAATGGGAAATATCAGTTGTGATATTTTTGGGGAGTGCTAATTATTAAACTTCTGTGCTACTTTTGCTGGCTCTTCTCAGACATCCTGCTATGTTTCGTGGAATTTAAAATCTAGGGCTTGCCAGCATTAAAAGAAGGGGATTTTCTTTTTTCTTTTTTTTTTTCTTTTTAATGACAGCCTAACAATAGTCACCCAACTCACCAGTGCATTCCAAAAATTTCATGCTGTCATCATAAAAATCCGACTGCCGCAGAATCTGTCTGGCACGAGACATAGCCCCCATGACCCTAAACTCACATACGATCCCTGGTGATCGGAAGAAGAAAACTACAGTAAAAATAGAGAAATATGTAAACTGCTTAAGTGACAGAAAAATACTCTCCAGAGAGCGTCATTCATTTTTTTGCTGTCTTTCACAACTGTCAGAGGTACCAGCTCTCTGAACTTGTCTTTTGTTTTTGTTTAACAGGAAACATAGGAGAATTTACTAGTCACTTGGAAAGTCAAATTAGCGATGAAGTCAGGTCATTCCCCTGTTTCAACGCTTGCAGCAGTACATTTGCACTATTTAAACGGTAAGCAAAACATAACCCTTTCTACTACTGCAAATGTTGTTAGTGATGTATTCCCCTCATCAGACTTCTGTTTCCTAGGGTTCATTTAACAAGAAATTATGTTGCGGTGGAAAGCAGCAAATAAGGTTTTACATGAGCACAGACAAGTCTTAATAGAATCACACATGCACTAAAATAAATAAATAAAAAAAAGGACTTTGGATGTGCTTCTGCTTTTGTGTGTAGTTATGAAATGGCTTGGGTTTAGTTCTGACTCTTTTCTTGCATTGTATATACTAAGCAGCAAGGAATTCATAGGACTGTCTGGAAGTTCAAAAGCTTCCTGGAGAAATTATCCTAAAGAAATAAAGAATTCAGTACAGATTAAGTGTTTGTTATACTGTGTGGCATTTGATGTCTTTACCTCTAGCTTTCGAGATCGGCCTCAGAGTAGAGACTCTATTTTCTTTATTGCTGCCTCTCTCGATGATAGAGATAAGGCTGCAGATATGAACCTTAGATGTGCTGACCCTAAAAGCAATGAAGAAAAAGCACAGTGCAGTATTCTTTTGAATAAGTTACAGGCATTTTAAAGATACTTGGGGCCTTATTCATCGTGTTTTTTAATATCAGCGGAGAACAATAGTGGTCTTTCCATGTTTTCTGCCTTGTTGTACTGTTCCATGGTGGCACGATGTGTACCACAGGGCTGGTGCAGGTACCTGTCGTTCCTTGGGGACTTTGCTCTGGTTTCTCTTGGGAATGGGGCTCTGAGTGATGGGATCACCAAGGCGAACCCTGAGCAGCTGAAATTTCTCCACCTCAAGAGCCACTGGTTTTGGCTGCTGGTTCTTCGGAGACCGAAAACATTACTACAAGCCCTAGCCCAAGGATGAAAAAAAGGGGAAAATGTCACCTTGATGCTGCCCTCAGCTTTATTTCTGCCAGGAAGTTGCGTTTCTACCCAAAAGTAGCTCCTTTCCATGCAACTGGGCAGCTCAGCAGAGCAGGGGTCTCAGAGAGCGAGCAATGGGCCTTTTCAGAGACACGTATAAAAATGTCCTTACGGCTTTCAGAAGCATGAGGAGTGTTGAGGAGAATTTTAGCATAAGGTGCAACTTTGAGTGAGTTGAGCCATTTCTGATGAAAACGTGCACATCCTCCTGCTTAACGGAAACAGTTTCCAGCCTGCGTGTACATCGCGGTTGCATTTCATAGTCTGCAAGTATTAACAAATTTAGCTTCACAACATCCTGAGAGGAGGTATCAGGAAAGCATCAAATAAATATTTTAATCTCTTTTCTTGCAGTAGAACTTTCACTTCCCGTACACGCATCCCTTACGTTTGCTGAACTCATATTTATCAGCTTAAGTTTTCTTACACCAAAACAAAACAGTAATTTATCTAGTTTATTTCTTTCAAAATGGTGTTCTTAAAGTATATCTTGCAGATAGATTATCTGTCCCTCACAGCAAAGCCTCACAATGGGAGTCTAATAATTGCTCTTTTTCTAATTTCACTAAATGAGTTATAATTATTTTATGTCTGTTTTATGGTTACTGAATAGTATTAACCTAAGCTCTAATTATAATACAGCTTTCAAAGAAATGTATGGACACTAAATTGATGGACTGCCAGCTTATGTAGGAACATCACATAAAGCAGATATACAGCTAATAGTTTAAGGCAGAGCATGTTAAAATTCAGGGGCACAACTTGTTCATGAATACGTAACAGGGTGTAAATTCCTTGACTATCGTTTTTAGTAGATCAAGTAAAGACACACGTATGAATACACATCAAAAGGGAAGTACAGTTAAAGTTCAAAATTACTTATGCTGATGCCGCTGGAAGTCTTGCTCCGAGTCCAGAGGTGAGCTTAGTTGTTAGGATGATACTAAGTGCCTGTTGCAGGATATTTACCCTGCAAAGAAGTAAACCCCCAAATCACCCCAAAACAACAAAATGAAAACATAATGCCCAAAGCAAGCTCAGGAGAAAAGTGTGACCTCGAAGGTGATCCCTGTCCCGCGCAGTCCCTGCGGACTCCTATGACACACATTGATCCTGCGGTTAGATTTAAAAAGTGAGTTGAAATCTTGTAGTTAAAAAGCGCGGTTTGAATTAGCTTCAGACTAAACAAATTAGACGTGTAAAACACACCTGGCTCTTATCTAGCTAACAGCTAACCTTGGACTAGGAGACCTAAATAAAGCCTAGGAGCCATTTCCTGGCCACTATGTGAAATTTTCTGTTGAGTTTATTTTTTAAGACTCAGTGTCTGTTTCTTAATTACTTAAAGGTCTGTGGATTCATCCTGCCGCATGAAATTGAATATAAATTGTTTACTGGATTTAAGGGGGTGAGGAGATTATGCACTTTCTTATTTTTAATATTTCTCCCTCCTATCTGCTATGGCTGGACAGGAATTTCAAGCAACAGTTCTTGGAAAACATATGGAGCGAGCAGCGCAAGGTAGGCTGAGAGCAGCAGATGCCAGGATGTCTGGCTGCTGTTTATGCCGGGGAGCCTTGCATCCTTTATGTTTTGAAATTATCCTATTGTAACCATTTTCAGTTTAGTTTAGCTTGGCAATACATCCTTGTTTCCAAAGGTGTCTACACTTATTGAACTACAGAAAATATTTACTTTGCTAAAGGGCAGCTTAACCTTTGTTTAAATTCGAGGTGAGCGAAAGGTCATGGTAATTATTCGCTGTATTATTTGTGTCACATCGGAGCTGCCATGAAGGCTGAGCATGCATTGCCCTTTATTAGGAGGCTGCTTAAGGAAACCCAATATAAGCACATGTTGTGCATCCAGCACGTGTGTTGTGGATCCGGAGGGGAAGCTCTCGCCTCCGGAGCCCAGGGGTTCCTTGGAGGCTGGTGCATTGGTACCAGAGGAGACAACCCACAACTTCCCAAAAGGAGTTCAGAGGATGAAAGGAATATGGAGCCTGGCCATGAATTAGAGCAACAGGTTATGCTGCGACGCTGTGGGAAAAGGCACGGAGACACCGATGGATACTTAGCTGCGTAAAGGGCCATACATGAAATTACTGGGTCTGTTTGACACAGGGAAGTGGCTTGTGGAGCACGGCATTCAGCTCCTCCCCAGACAGAGGTGGAGGACATTCCCAGCCCCCCTCGGGTTTTGCTGGTATCGGTCTGTTCGTTTTGGGGCTTATGCTTCCTATTTGTGAGATGTTATACTGCATAAATACTGCTTCCAACTTCAGGTAATAAATATCACAGGGCTGAGTGAATGCTAGGGCCAGGAAGGAAGCGTGCAGAAGGTCAAGGATCAAAAGCGTGTTCTTATATATGTGAGGGATGCTGCGTTAGCACCGCACCCCGTGATATCCATGTGCGACACCAAGCCCTGTCCAGGGAGATGTCATCAGCAATTGTGTCTCTGGTTCTGGGTCTAAGAAGCTGCTAATTCACTTGCATGGGACCTTATACAAAGCTGCAGAGCAAACATATGTCTAACTGCCCTTAGAAGGACGTGTCCGGTTTGAGGCTGGAAGAAGCTTCACCTGGCAGGGCTTGCACAAGGAGTGAGGGCATCCTCTTGCAAGGAACAAATCTAGTGTGCACCGGGTGCTTCCCTCTCTGCAGACACGTGGGCGATCCAGCCGAACGGGGCAAGAAAGTGGGATTATGCCTTTCCCAATGGAAGTGCTCCAGCCAGCCTGGGTGCCTCCTGGCAGCTGGACGCGTGCCAGGGCTCCAGCTCTTGCCGCGGCCCCTGCGGGAGCCAAGATGCTCCCATAAGAGAGAAAGATGCTTCGAAGGGCAGAGTGTATGTAGAGACCAAGCTCTAATTTAACTTGGGGAACTTAACTTAAATTTGTTACTTGGAAAATATCCCAAAAGCAGCTTATTGTGATAAACTGCGTGTAAATAATCAGAATCGCCCAAGCTAGCCTGGTGATAAAAAGTGATAGTGAGGAAGGGTTAGTGCTTCATCCCATCACTCAGGCAGCTTTGTATCTGCACAGCAAAGTAGCAAATATATATGGGTTTCAAAGTGCATGATACATGGGATATTCAGAGCATTTTTTTTATATATATATATATTTATGATTCCCAACTAAAGGAGCAGGGACCTTTTGATAGATTAATATAATGCACTTGAGATACAATAACACAAGATAAAACGACGCTGACAGGGAATCCACTTGTTAGCACTCTGAGTTACCGTGCAAGTGGAAGAAGTGATAGGCCTTAAGTCAGGAAATCTTTCCTAAAAGTCGGCCTGAAGTATACAGAGCATGTGGAGTCAGCCATGTCTTTTTAGACATGCATTTTTTTAGACAAGCATTGCTTTAGACAAGCAGCGTTTTTCTTCCTCTTGCTCAACCGGTTCCTCTTAGGAAAATCCGCTTAAAGCCATAGAAGAACACGGGAGATGGTAGGAGAGGAGCAGCGTCCGCAGTGCTGGATGTGGGAGTTGGTGGCTCCTTTTTGAGATGTCCACTCACAAGACAGGGGTCCCAGCTAAGAAGTTTCCTTGGAAAAAAATCCTGTGGATCTGTTAACCCTTGGGATGGGTTTGGTGGTGCGCGATGCTGTGAGGGATACGGCTCTCGCTAGGAAATCATAATTTACTGAGGTCGGTGGGTTAATGGGCTGGGCTATGTGCTACAATTGGTAGGCATAAAATATATTTTGTCCTGTGACACACCTAAAAGGTTTTCAATAGAGGGAGGCTTGCAATAAAATGTGTGATGAGTCGTTATATTATTTTCCTCCAGTTTTCTTTTCTTTGGAAGGTAGAGGAAAAGGAGAGGAATTCGATGTTTGAAATTGAGGAAGCTGGGTAGCTGTTATGTTGCAGATGTGCATTTTATAGTTTAGTGTTTTTTGTGTGAAGAAGCAGTTGGGATTCTAAGCAGACATGATGTAGAGCAATTTAAAATTAATAGAGCACTTCAAAAATTTTAGGAGCACTTTAAGATAGAAGTGATCTTCGTTTTGGGCAAGCTCAGTGTAAAAAGAAGATGTAAAATTACAAAAAAGCTCCAGATATGCAATACTATATCAGCATAAAAATGAACCCTAATATAGGAAATTAGGACAAAGCATAGTATTTAAAAATGCGGCAAAACAAAAAGTCAAACAAATGCTTTCAGTCTATTTATTTTGTCGCCACTATAAGCACTGCCACATTACTCCCATTATTCTGTGATAAAAATCCCATATGAGAAAGAACTGAGGTTCTCTGAAAAGAATTTGCAGAGAGCAGAATACACAAAGCAAAGGACCATTGAACCTAGCCTCACTTCTGCAAAGTGTCATTTTTCAGTCCCTGTTATTTAGCACCTAAAGTTGTGAAAACCTGATCCGCAATTATGGTGCAGTAATAAAATACAAAATATATTATATTATGTGAAGCTATAAGGATAAATCCTTCTGCAGTTTTGAAGCACTCCTCCACCAAATAAAAGACAGCACGAGATTTTTCTTGCATCAGAAAGACAACTGTCTCCCATATAAGTTCCTATGAGTGTTTCAGTAGGTAACCAAGAATTCTTATCTCTCTTAAGAGATTAAGCATAATTGTATGAAGTGCCTCTTGGATGCCTGGTTCATTTCTATTTTTCTTTTGCTTTACATAGTTTGATATTTTGGCATACGATTACAGATAGGTTTACATTAGATTAGGAAACGATTTTTTTGTGATAATAAATTCTTACACATAGGACAAGGCTCGTTGAAAACATGATAATAGTTAAAAAGGTGATCTCTCCATTGACTCCTATAGTCTCTGCATTTATTAGAGGTTTTTAGTGTCTACCTGTACACACAGGTGCACTCAAATCTACCTCACTGAAAAAAAAATCCTGTTTTAGTAGGGGTATAGCCAGTGGTACTCTATGCAATAGTGGAAATCTGATAAAAATTTAATAGGGAATATGCTTTTGCTTACTTATTTAAATTAAACCACCTTTTTCTGCAGGCTTTTTAAAAATTCTATATGAAGTTTTACGGATTTTTTTCCCAAGGTGTTTTGTTTAAATGTGCATTATACATACACAGTTTCACATATGCACCCTTCTCTTTTCTTATTTGTGTTACAAAAGGCAAAAGATTTTAAAATGAGCACCAGAGAGTTTTGTGGCTAGACCAAAGAAACAAAATGCCAGTCCCCTACCTCCTCTGAGGTTTGAGAAGGACCTTGTTTATCAAACTTTATATATATATATATATGTATATATATATAAATGCAGTCACTTTGGCATGCCTGGAATTGCCTAACTTTTTCCATCTTCTGCCTTGTCCCCTGGATTGGCAAAACCGCAGGAGCAGCTCAAGCCTCAGCTCTGCGGCATCTACTGCTCCATTCCATGCCAGGTCCAGCCCGAGGAGAGACGGGATCTCTGTGGATACAGAAAATAAATAATTGTTGCATGTGGTCCTTGTCTCCTGCCGTCTACTTCCTTACGTAAAGGCATTTAAGAAGAGCTGTTTCTGATGTTAAATGCAAGGGGCAAAATCCTCCGCTGTCTTCTTCGGCTCGTCCGATAACGTTGCACTCAGGCCCTGGGTCTGGCCCAAGGTAAACTGAAATAAGGATTAACTGACAATAGCAAAGGCTAATTTACAGAAACCACAGGAGGAGTTCCTGAGCACGGCCCAGATAACAAAAATATTATCAACATTGTTTACAAAGAAGCAAGTCAGTTTATTAGTTGGAGTGCTTCATTATGGATAAAAGATGCCAATGATAGTCTCCTAGTCAAAATAAACAGGCATAAAGTGTTCCACATATACAGTTTGTAGAGAACAGTTACTTTGCTATTTATTTAATAATTGACCATAAATGGAGTCAAAGTGCAGAGGGAAAAAAAAACTAAAAAAAGCGGCACACTAAGGGCTTTTTGAAAGATTGATAAATAATGTGGAATCTCAATTAGGCTTTAGAAGGAATGCAGATATTAAAAATTTGGTCAAGAATCTAATTAGCTGGAGGTAATTAAACAGTCTCACACGGGGTCATTAATCTTTTCCACAGACCTTTGATGTTTTGCACACTGTCTTCTAGTCATTAATAAAATTCATAACACTCCTCTTTGTGGTGTTTTATCATCGTGTTTTTCTCTGTAAGAGCATAGAGCAAGTGTCATTGTATCACAAGGGCCGTACTTTAGCTAATTTCTTTTTTTCTGCTTGTTAGACTTAACTCTTTCTTGAACAAAGCGATAGCCATTTAAACTACAAGTTTTAAACCCATTTTTGAATCCTCGGTATGTTAACGCAGATAGCTTTCGAAATACAGAAATTGAGAAAGAATTCAGAATATTTCTGCTGAATCTGGTAATATAAAGAATCTTTTTTTTCCCCCTTTTTTTTTTTTTTTTTTCAAATCTGGATTCATGTGCCCTGTGCTTTATTCTATAACCTCGTTCACACAGTAGTCATTCCAGCTTCAGAAGAGTAGAGTATTTTATTCTGCTTTGTTTCTCTACCTTCAGTTTCCACGGATAGCAAGTCCCTTGGAAACATAACCTGTGGTCTGTAGTTAATTTTAGTGGCAAAACCAGAGAGCTCTTGAGGACAGCACTGTGATGGAAGTAAAGAATAATTATGAAAAAGAACTAAGTCAAATGGAAATTTGTCGAACGTGACTGATTTTATGTACAGTCTGTAAAAAGGAAGTAGTACAGTATTTCAATAATGCATAATCCTGACATATTTCAAAGACAAACTGTATTCAAGAATTTAAAAGGCAGGAAAGCTACAAAGGATGCCTTTAGAAGATATAAAGATATGATTTCTATTACAAATATTAACATACATACATATATAGTGCGTGGTATATTTAGGTATGTTTGTATTACAAGAACTACATTACGAGCTGTTATATAGGGTTGTATGAATCTGTAAAAATATAAAGATATAGAAATGGTTTGTTAATGGCATGTTTGTGCCTATACAAGGACAATTCAGAGTTTGGTCAAAGGCATTTCTGGGCTAGAACAGTGCAGGTGAGTGGAGGCAGATGTCCTGCTGCGTTCGCTGCGAGACACGAGAAGTGCATCCTCACTTTCTTCCCAGCAAGAGCAGAAATGTGAAATGCTCTTTAAACACCCTGATAATTGACATCAATTGAACATGTTGACAGGGATCATTTCTGTATTTTATGACTTCCTGATTGGCACAGCAGAAACACAGCGGATTTGTGCCTAAGATGCAGGATGCCCTTATCTCCTGTTTTAGCAAGAAATTGCGCTCGATCGCATTTCGGTGGTAAGGGGAACGACTGAGAGACAGGACTGCAGATCTCCGCGAGGATCCAGCTACCCAGAGCCCTCGCGCTGTGAGCGGGGAGGGCTGGGCTGTTGCTCTGGCGTGTTCTGCTCCCTGCGTATTGGCTTAATAGGTCGCTGGCATTCTGTGAAGCTGCTGCTTTCTGGCAGCATCCTTTATTAAGTTTGTAACCAAAATGCAGCATAATGCTGCAGAGTGCAGAAAGGAAAAAAAGAAAAAAAAGAAAAATAGACCAGATAGTTGCAGGGCTTTGTGTAAAAAACTACAGTTTCTTTCCTGAATTCTAAATATAAAATTGTATGTGTCATTTTCTGTGAGGAAGGAAGTCATAGCCATTCATTTATTTCTGTATTATTGAGTAAAATGTTTTCCTCTAAAAATATCAGGCCAACTTTGCTGACTGCTCTAGTTAAAAATGACTGAGACAGGCAGTGAGGATTGTTCCCTTTTGTCTCTTATTATAATTTAAAACAAAGTCCTGCTGCTCTGTCTTCCAAAAATTAAGGAAGGCTTTTTTTTATATGTTTTTAATTTAAAGTGAACACTTTTCTCTTACCTACTTATGGCTATTGTTATTATTAAAGATATATGAAATGATATCTTCAAAGGTGAAAGAAAGCAATGAAAACTGAGCTGCTGCAAAGAGCAGGTCCGGCTAAAACTGCTTTTCTCTGGATGCTCCTGAGTTTTCAGTGCCTAATTAACTTTTCAGTAAGGACATCATCTTTAGTGATTTGACCTCGCTTTCATTTACAATAGCATCCCCCCAATAACCTCAGGAATTGCACAAGGAAAACAAAAGACCCATCCCGATGTTCCTGTTGCTTCCAAAGTAAACACAGAATAAATAAAAAAGACACAAACAAACAAAATGAAGCAGATTTTTAAGGCTTTTAGAATACTGCTTGTTAACATCAGAAGGGAACGAAAGCAGCCTTAATCTCTTTAAAGAAGGGGTTACCTTCAGCAGCGAATTTTAAGTAAATTGCAGATGCTGCTGCGTAAGATGCCTTTCCAAAGGGCAGCAAGGTGATTAGGTGATTAAGACTGCTTAATAACCACGGATTTGAGACGAGGAACGCTCGTTTTGGCTACAATTTGATAATTGTCTGAGCGGGAAGAACAGAACTAGCCCTCCCTGGTGGCTCGAAAACAGAGCTGAGGCTTGAAGAGCCGTGCAGAGCTCTCATTTAATCCGAGCCATCCTGCGACGATGTGCTAAAGGTAAGAGGTTTGATTTAGTGATGTCTGTATTTCAAGAGACAAGATGTTGATGATTAAAAAAAGGAAAGTCAAAGATGAATGGCTGGTTTCTGGAGACATCTTTTGGCTTGATATCTAACACTGTGCATTTCTGTGTGCATTTCCCTCAGTTTTCCCACTAGGAAAATAGAATGCTAATTAGAGTTTGATTACAGTCAGTATTTAAAGTGTTGTGGAAGGCACCGGCGCACTTTCGTAATAAAAACTAGTGCAAGAAGTGGACACAACTCTTTGAATCCCATATGCTCCCTACGGTCTGGGCCAATTGGACGGGCACAGGAACCAGTCTTGATGGACTGGGTGCCTCTCTGCTTTGCTGACAGCAAAATGTCAGCAAATCAGTGGAGAATAAGAAACACCCTTATGCTTAATTGAGTATAAAAAAATTGCTTCTAACAGCTAGGAAGCAGTACATGTATAAGGCTGAGGCTTCACCACGTAGATTACCCCCATATGGCATTGCTTTGCCCGTCCATTTGCCAAATGTACAAAAATGCTGAGGCTAAACTGCATTTTTTTTGTATTTAAAATCTGTTCTGGGCTACTACTCTTCAACTTTAAATGAGTTTTGGGGTGAAAAATGAAACCTAAACAGAACCGCTGTTGACTTCACATTTGTCAGTGTGACATATATCATTTTAGAAAGCAATCCAAAATGCTGAGAGCATTTCTGCTAAATACATGTAGTGGGCACATGTAGTGTGCTAGACATCACTTATCCCTAGTGAGATGCGTTGGAAAAAAAGAGTTGCAAACTCGTATGCTTAGGTGTGTGTTCTTTGAAGAAACGTGACAACTTGTGCAAGTTTGTATAGTTTTAAGCTGTTGGAAATAACATGGTGTGGCCAAAAAAATGAATTTCTTGATGCATAAGATATTAAGAATCTGCAAGTCATATTGAGCTTTAAAGCCGATAAGCCCTGAGCACTGGCCGACAACGAAATGAGTATTGTACAGCCGAACCCGATCTCGGCACTTTAAAGAGAAAGCAGCTCGTCAAAACCAGGAGTTAAAACCGGTCCGTGGAAAGACTCCCTGTGAAGTCTATAAATACCTATCGGGATGTCCATTTGGCGGAATCAAATATTTCCTTTCCCTGATTTTACTCTTCCCCAGATTTCACCGTCGGAACTTTCTCCCGTTGCTGCCGAGGAGCTTCGCTCTGAAGAAAACGTGTAGATCTTGGGAGGCTCCGTGCAGTCTCCCAGCTTCCCGCTACGCTCATCCCACAGCCAGGCGCGGGAAAGGAAATGCACATTTCTGGAGCCATTATATCATTTCCTGTGCTGTTTCCTGTCAACAATTTCTGCCAGAAAAGGGCTAATAACGGGCTCTTTGCACAGGGCAACGGGAGAAGCCAGAGCCCAGTTATGGTTTAGTGCTAAATTGCCTTTGTAAATGTAGTTATAAAAACTGGACTAAAGAGGGCAGGAGATACTCTATTTAAAAAAATAAATCCAGGCAAATGGATAGTAAAACTCTACGGGGAAACAATAATATATATTCCAGTATATAATAAAGTGATTTATTTTCAATAAAATCTGTAAAACTGCTTTAGTTACTTTGACACCTTGATTAACTGGAGTTTCAAAGATATTTGTATGTGTGAACCTTCTTCATACCAACAGTTCCGAATACTTTATTGCATCTGGTATTGAATATGTATGTTTTGAAGGCATTTGCTATACTGTAGTTTTACTGGATGTCAGGGACAAAATAGATTAATATTAGACCTCAGCCAGAAAGCATTTTTTTGACAGTAGATGAAATGTTGCACTCCTTACTGCTTATAGTCTCCCTGACTTATTTCTTGGGATGCTTTATACAGGGGTGTGCTCTAAAGGATGTATTTATTGCCTCTGAAATCTCTGATTACCATTATAAAATCCACCCTGACAAATTTTGCAGCCATTGAGGAAATCTAAAATCTGGAAATA